>VXAK01003776.1:41048-174486 GCA_013399435.1 Arenaria interpres | reverse complement strand
GTAGTGCTTCCCAGAAGATCCATCCATAACCAGTATTGGTGCCTGGCGTTCTTCCTCCCGAGGTGAAGGACCTCTTACCACTCCTCTTCCGTGCCAGTGAGCACTGGCGGTGCGTTCTGCAATTAACACCAGCAACAAGGGAAAAGCATAAAGAGGGTCTGACGGGGGTGTCAATACAGCTGATGGTGGCAACGTGGCTGTGACTGTCAAGTGCTGCAAACCCAGCATCCCAGTCTCGGATATCACTGTTTGAGCTCAAACGCCACAGGAACCAGGCTCAGGCAAGGTCTGGAGACAAAGGCAGCAGTGGAGGCATGAGGAATTTGGCGCTTCTCCTGAAGTGCTGATTTTCAACTGAAATTGGAAACTAAAAGGAAATTCAAAGGGGCCAAAAAAAAGAAGAAGGTACTTCTACTTCAGCAATCCGAGCTGAAGATTATGTGAACAGAGGTCTTGATGGGCTGGTCTCTTCATGCTGACTTGATGCCACCCATATCTCTGTACTCCCAAGCACTCACAACGTCCCTCAGCCTCCTGAGGACTGCTTGGCCTCTGTTCGAGAAAACGCTGGAGAAAATGGATGGCACATTTCCTTCCACCCCAGGTCGGATGCTTGCCTTCTGCTTTGTAGAAGCCGTGTAGAAAGCACAGGACATTCTTGGGGCCATTTGCCATGTGGTTGGATAGTCCCCTGGCAGTGAAGGCAGTGAGGTGTGATGTAGTGGTGGGACAGCAAAACTGGGACTTCAGAGGCTTCGTGTGAGTCATATAACCAACTCTATCACATGCAGGGAAGTGGCTGTGTGTTTCTCAAATAATAATAACCAGGTACATAATTCTTTAAGGATACATAAATCCCCCTAAACCAAGGAAATAAATAGAAGAAGAATACAAGCTCCCTTTTTTCAGATAGGAAACTGCAGCAGAAAGGTATTAGACCTGTACCAGGCCTTTTTTTGTGTTGAAAACTAAATCTATGTCTCAGTCCCCTGCTCAATGCAATCCTTACTCACACCTGCCTGTTTTAGAAGCTGTGAATCCCAAGGAAAACCAACACTAACCAAAGCAGAGAGCTGTCAGTGAATGAGCAAGAGCCTGTGGATTTTACTGCTTTCCCAGCCTGGAGCGCAAATGGAGGTTGCTATTACACAGCCCAGTGAGAGGTAGGTGAGAAAAGCAGCCTGTCCTTCATAACCTTGCTTCCACCTGGTGCCTTTGTCTTTTTGTCCTTTCACATCTGTGTATTGGGGGAGACATTGCTTTGTGGGCTTATGGTCTTAGAAGATGCCTCTCTGTGGAACATTCCTGTAGGACGTCATGTTGTCTGAAGGACCCACGTTAATTAAGCACAGAGAAGCATACACTTACTTCATGGTACCATAGTGGGAACACCAGAGCTAACATCAGGACAAGGTACTGCAACACCTGTATATCTATATTCACACTTATACATAGGCATATACATATATGTACCTACAAAATTAGATGTATTTCTATCACAAAATTGGCCTAAACCCTTAGTGTTCGTATATTAATTCTGAATCTCAGTCGTAATCTGAACCGTGGATTACCAATTATTTGGTCATTGATGTGTTCAGATGCCAACTTTTTTCTATGGTTTTCTACTTGAAGGCAATACAAAATGCTAATGCAAAAGACTGAGGAAAGTTTAATCATGCTTGATCAAAAATGGTTCTATGTCAAGTTCAAGCTCTGTCAAACCTGTGTAAGATACAGATCCGACATGTTTCTGTCCAGAATGTTGTACTGGACCATTACGGCAAATAAAATGTACAGCTGCATAAAATGAGACAGAAGCTCAAGCAAACTGGCACACTCAGTTCCAATGAAAGAAATGCTGAGTTACACAAGCCCAGATCTACTTATCCCTTTCTGTTGTTCAATGATAGCATCACAGAGCAGTTTCATGAAGGTCAAGGAGTTTCCTCATCCATCTCCCAGAAATCTCAGTTTGGCGTGTCAAGCACTTTAACACTCTAAATATGAGTAAGGCAATAATGACAGTGAACTGCAAAGACCATGACTGTAGTAATTAATCTACATTTGCATACATGACTGTGATCTGAAATGTTCTTGGAAGTATATTGAGATTAGTAGAATGGAAAGATAATACTTGCAATTCATATAATTGTTTTCAAAGCTCAATAGCATCAGGAATTCTGCAAAACTGCATGTTATTAACAGTTTCTCAAGTTAAAACTCAATTGTAAAACAATACTATATGTTAAAATGTTGATACCACGATAAAAACATAAATGGGCCTTTCCTGTTGCATTTCTAGAAGGGACTTCAATCATGTCACCATATTTGCTATAGGTAGTAGGGTGGGTTTTTTTTTTCCAAAGACTGTAAAATAATTTTTATGAACAAACGATTTGCACAAAACAGTTCTAATTAAATGTTTGGTGAATGTGTGTGCTGTTAGACTAGTTGTAGAGTATTAAAAGCCCTGTAATTGGGATTTCACAGGTGATAAGCAGACATGCCTCGGAGCTTTCTGGAAAAGTCAAATGGTGGCGAAGTGTGGAAAGATCACATTTTTCTCTCTCAGAACTATCCCACACTGACAAGAACCTGAGTCTTGAAAAGGGTTAGCCTAACTCTTCTCCTGTTGAATTTGACAGGCAGCAGGCAATCAAGACACCACCACAGAGAAGAAAAAAGTGGACTTGTCAGCAGCCAGACTTGCAGACAGCGAGATGCCACCCAGAAGTTGCCCGTAGTGGTTAGCAGCAAACAGTGAGTGGGCTCAGAGACACTAATTTCAAAATGTGTGTGTCGCCCATCTCTTTTTGCAGCGCTGTAACGGCAGGTACCTTCCAGCTGTATTTCCTGGCAACCACTCAACTTGTCGACTGGAGGCTGTGCACCTGGTGCTGGAAGATCAATTAAAAATGCCAGCATGCTGTCAACTGCCATATTTCTGTTTTTCAGGTGTGGAAAATCCACCCAGCACAAACATTTTTTTCAATTTAAAATTCTATATTTTTTTTTTTTAAAAATAGAGTATCAGTGGATGGAAGGGAAGGAAATGTAGTTCAACAGCTACAGCATCCCTCCTCCTCTCCCAGTGCCTTTATCTCCAACAGGCAGAGACTTTCTACAGTTTAGGGTTTCATATATTTCAGATGAAATATCCAATTACAGAAATCACAGATCTATGAAAGCAATAATTATCGTTACAGTTTTGCTACTCAGAGTACATGTTTATATGTGCTGATCACCCACTTCACAGATAATAAAGTAAAACACTCAAGTAGCTGATTGAAGGATACTACTTCTACATGAGCCAGATGCTGCTGGGAGATGCTTTGAGGCAGCTGCCTATTTCATCTGCATCAAGTTGCCTTGTGTATTGGTGGACACGCAGTGAAATTACCTTGCTAATCACCTTTGCCGTGTTACCCTTTCAGTACCCTGTGTTACACCTTTGACATGTAACACTACGAGTATGAGGGAGATCTCATTTCTATGTCCCAGAACCAACAGAGGAAGGAATATACACATTTTTTGGTGACAGCATGAGAGTTTAGCCAAGATAAGGATTTTTATACAAGTACAAGTTTCTCACAATAAGGACGGTAGTAAGTTCAAACGCTGTAAAAGTGCCACACTCTGATAAGCAATGTTTTCTCACCTACAAAGATCACAGTATCTATTAATTCAATGCTCATGTCCTTTTTGCCTGGATATTTTTGTTGTTTCTTTCTGTCTCTCTGATAAGTTTCAGATTGCACAAAACCAAAAAGACTTGGAAATTATGCAGACAAACTTTCACATCATACATCGGTCCAAAGAACATCAGTCAGATACTCATCAGTCAGAACATACTCATCTAGTCAGAACTCATCACTACCTTAACTGCCAAGTAATAATCATCCGCACGATATTTTCATTGTGAAGGCACCTACCGTCCTCAAAAATACCAGAAAAGATATAAAACACAGACCAAAAAAATTTCTTTAAGAGTAAAAAATTGCAGGAAAAATAAAGAATTCTCTCAAAAGTCAGAAGGAAATCCAAGTCGAGTTTCTTATAAGTGTATCTATTAAATTCATTTCTGGATATGAATTATTGGTACTCTCCACACACTTGATCTACTGAAAGTTTAGCAAAACACACAGAACCTTTTAACAGCTTGAGAAGTGATAGATGTTTAAACTGATCAGTATTTCAGAAAATTTAGATTTCCTCTTCCCACAAATTTATTTTAGCTGATGAATGAAAACCATAAAAAAGTCTATGCTCCAATGATTCTCAAGGGTACAAGAAGGGCACCTGATTTACATATTTTGATGCACAAGCATTGAATGAAGCCCTGGAACCAAAGTCAAGAACAAAAATAGTGAAAAAGAGGACAAAAATCAGCCAGTCTTCACTTTTCAGAATTTCCCCGTGTCCAATTGTGTGCACAACCTCTATTAACAAAAAAAAATAATTCAGCATCTGTTCATGCAGAGAATTGTTAATGCTTAACCCTGTGAAACCAGCTGTCAGTGAATGGAACAACAAACCCCTGGAGCTCATTGGTGGCTAAACTATTTCCGAAAGATATATTTTTTACCCAAATGCTGCAGTATTTTGGAAGCCACAACACAGCAATTCAATAAGCTGCTTGAGGGGAGGAAGCAATTCCCTAAAGATTGCAGCA
This sequence comes from Arenaria interpres, assembly GCA_013399435.1. Classification (NCBI taxonomy): domain Eukaryota; kingdom Metazoa; phylum Chordata; class Aves; order Charadriiformes; family Scolopacidae; genus Arenaria; species Arenaria interpres. The sequence continues at coordinate 169,814 of VXAK01003776.1, read as the reverse complement.
CAGGTTTAAGCCAGAACAAAAAAATGAGCAAAAGAACATGGACTAGCTTGTGGTTAGAAATAGCATTTCTTGAAGCATTTCTTACATGTAAGAGAAGAAACTTAATGAATTATAATGTAATGAAAACTTATGTTATGGTTTATTCATATTGCTTAATAATAGTAATTGTTGTTGTTATAATTGTTATTATCCAAGATAAAAAGTGAATATACATTTAGCTCCAACATCTTGTCAGAAGAGGTGCTTGTCTCTTCCCAGAAGATCTGCAAAACCCAGTGAAGCCTGTGGTGTTGCACAAGGAAAACTGGCAGAATGTCGGCTCTTTTCAAATATTATTAGATAAAATGTGCATAGGAGCACCCTCTAGCAATAAGGTCAATTGAAACAGAGCAGTCTGCACTTATTCTCCTGATCTCTCCTACCCTCCAAAGAAAGGTAGCCCCATCTAAACTGCTTACTAAGAGTGGTTCCTAGCCAAGATAGCTTCTGGGCCTTGCTCAGGAATTGTTTGGGAAAGCACTATTTGCCACAAATAGTTATCAAGGACCTCCCTAAGAATTTAACACAGTAAATCGACAGTGCCCAGGACTAGTTCCGGGTGACCATCCTCTTTCCTGCATAATCTGTGTCTGAAATAAATCTGCATCTTCTGGGTTAGATGGTATTCGTCTTCTTAGGAAAGATGACGAGCAATTCTAGAAGTATTCACACCTGTCACTAAACGTATCTTTCAGTTAATTTATATCGCCAAAAATCACGCTCATGGTGCCTTTCACCACAAAGTAAGGAGTCTTCTATCAATGTTTTTTAAAATAGACTTTACCTTATCTTATTTTTTCAATAAGGTTTGATATTACAGAACAAGTTTCAGCCCCTCCCCTTAGAACAAGTTTTCCAGATCTACTTTGTTAATAAGGAACCAGCCAAGATAACAGAAATTCAGGCTTTGCTCTGGAGAGGGGGTCTTCCATGGTTTGATGGCTAAGTTGAGCAAACCATTCAGGGTCTTCCATGGTTTGATGGCTAAGTTGAAACAACCTTTCAGTTGGTGGAGGAGCTATCCAACCTGCTAACGCTTTTAAATCTCCTCATCACAGTACCATTTAATCCTTCCTAATGTAAATCTCAGATGTTAGCAGCTACCAAGCGGATGGCTCTCACACTGATGACTCCCCGGCTTTCATCTTAGGGAACAAACAGCGGTGTTCCCCTACAGCAGAACACAGCACTTCTTCCATATGACATTTAACACACATACAGCCTGAACCCTTCAGCTCACAAGGGAGAGGGGAGTAAGTCTGGGGCATGTCTTCACCTTCTATAAAAGGAGGTACATCACTCCTTTAATTGCCAAAAGACCATATTAAAAAAAATAATCCTCTGATCTTACCTAAGTGTTAACATCTTTCCTTCCTCAATTGTGTCTAACAGAAAACAGGATATGTAGTAACATTTTTTCTTTCCCCTCCTTGAATAGTGATTTCTTTTATTCAAGACACTATTAGGGGAAGATGAAAATAACGGATGACTTCAGTGAACACAGACAAGATTTTTATGTTCCAGTCAGTACATGGCAATACCCCAGTTTAACTGTGGGTAGCCTATTAAGTCTCTGGTAAGCCATTTAGTCTTCTGGACAGATTCCAGAATTCCTCTGCTCTTAACATCTAAAACTACATAATTCAAAAATCTTCATTTTCCATCCCTCTAGTCTAAGCTCATTAACAGCCTTGTCGGGTCGAGCTACCTTTGGTCTCATCATGAGCCAGTGCAGTCCCAACACAACAATAAACTACGCACCTTCCGCATCTGGCATAATCCGATCTAGCCCCGAATACTGCAAGCAAACTCCTCCTGGGTACCTGAATTTATCCACCTGAAGTTATCCACCAGAAACTAAACTTATGAGCTGGGGACAGTGTTGTACAGCACAATTCAATTCTACTTTCTTATGCTCTCAGAGCTAATTACACCACAAGTCCTTGCAAGCGGGGAGCTTGAGCCAGACGTGCCCCTCCGATGGACAAACCCTTTCCAAATGCAATGCAGAAAGCTAGACAGTCTGCTTCCACTTAATGCCATTCGCATTATATTTCTACCTCCTAGACACCCTTGAGCAAGAGCTACTGTATTAGCTACCCTCTAATTAACCCTCGTGGGTGTCAAGAGTGACTACCAAAACTACTGAACTTGCACATGCACAAACTGTGTTAGGCAGAAGATAAGTGTTCTTCTTCAGCTTTTGAAATTGTATGGAGACAACAAACTGAGGAGCGTGTGGCCTGCAACATAGAATCGTGGAATGGTTTGGGTTAGAATGGACCTTAAAGATCATCAAGTTCCAATCCCCCTGCCCTGGGCAGGGACACTTCCAACCAGACCAGGTTGCTCCAAGCCCCATCCAGCCTGGCCTTGAACCCCTCCAGGGATGGGGCAGCCACAGCTTCTCTGGGCAACCTGTTCCAGTGTCTCATCACCCCCAGAGTGAAAAATCCTGTATAAAAATCCTATTTGTACACATAAAATATCTGTGACCTTTTTAACCTTTCAGGATGGTTATTTCTACCACCTTTCAGACACTTTGCTGGCCTCTTACTCTCCCCCCCGAAAACCCAAACCAACAGATATCTAGACCTGGTCAGATATACATCCAGTTTATAAGGCACTTCCTTCAGTCAAGTAAACGTTCTACAAAGCAGCAGGGACTGAGCTATAGCCAGTGAACATAGGGGAAATCTGCATGTCTCTCCTTAGTGCAAAAGGATCTCTGCCAGAATTACAAACCCAGCACCGACAACCCTGCCATTCCCCTCTTCCTCCACCAGAAATAAGGGGGAAAAAAACAACCCGAAACTGCTTGAAAAGCAGGGTGAATGTGGTTTGAGATATGTGTTCCTTCAACGTACCTGTTCGTATCCTTCAAGGTTATCTTCTTAGAGCCACAGTCAGGCAAAAAATGTTACTCACAGGCAACATAATTCAGGAGTCTTAAGCCCGAGATTTCTTCTTTCAGTGTGAAAGGCAATGGTAACTTGACAGATCTGTAGATTTTTTTTTAGCACTCCTCTGGGAAAATTCATTTTTGTCACTTTGTTACCATTATTTAAAGTATTGTTGGAGGCAAAATAAGATAAAGATCTAACATGCATCTAAGATATATTTACCGCCCTGTCTCATCACCGCACAAAGCGCAGTTTATGCCTTTCACTGCTGTCTCTATGGGGTATTTTACTATGCCTTAAAAAGTGGTCTGTTCTTAAATTAAGACAGCTGATAAATGTCAACTGGTGTTTGGCAGAATTTTACTGTTGTGTTCAGTAAACTCAAAAATCCAGTCTCATGTCATAACAGACAGATATCAGTGGTCTTAAAGGGGTTATTTTAACTGTTATTAGCGTGTATGAGACGAGAACTAGGCCTCTGAGGTTCCTCTGGAAAGAAACTGCAGCATCAGGCAAGATCTATTTTTGTGATAAAGAAAATCACGTTATGCACATTTCTAAGCGAAGACACCATGGTGCATCTGAGCCCCACAGGTCCTGGGGCTGGGCAGGAGGCTGCTCGGGCAGGAACAGTCCGAGGAGTCTTTAAAGAACCCAGCCAATGCAGAGGAGCACTATGAAGGGCTGCTGAGAAACCTGGGGAGGAAAAAAGAGCAGTCACTTTTGCACCCAGGAGGATGAGTGAAGAAAATTTTCAAGGTGCTGGATTGTTTGAACATCCAACAATACACTCAGTCATTTAGACCACATTTTTTCTTCATCAAAATCATCACTTTTTGCAAGAGATTTTCATCCCATACAAGCTTGAAGTCCTTTTTTATTCAAAAGCATTCCAAAACTTCAAGGAGACCACAACTAACAAATTGTTTTTAGAACAGCAAACCTCTTAAAGCAACCAAACGTCCTTTAAAACATTCCTCCAGAAGGAGAGGTGGAAAACAGCTGTGAAATCTGCTGGGAAAGAAGAAAGCAACAACAGCAGTAATTTTTAGTTCAAGAACAAAATATCAGTGTTAAACATTTGATAATTCTGCTGGTTTTGTTCTGAAAATAGATAAGAGGGAGTGTTATTATGCATGACTAGTCCCACAGCAAATAAATTCATGCTTAAAAATACAGTTTATGCACAGATGGCTGCAGAACAATTATTACATATTAATATTTCTCATTCCGTATTTCTGATATACTAGGAACTCCCTCTTCTCCCACTCTGAGAGATTTTATTGCATCATTGATTCAATAATTACGACACAGTTGTACTGTATTTAATCTTCTTTTATTTCTCCAAACACATAATAATTCTCTTTAGCCAGCTTCTTTCCTCAAAAAAAAGTTACAGTCTTCTTGTAGTCATAAGAAACTAGGGAGTCAGATGCTGTCTGGCAATAGACAGCCTGCTTGCTGTCCACACAGATCATCCTAAGGACTGGAAAAAAAATAATTGAGAATAGCCAGCCTATCTGTCTGCAATTTAAATGGCAGGTGTTGCAAGGGGCCGCACAGTAACAGCAGCCCGTGTTTTCGGTACGTGTACCGTTCCTTCTGCTTGACAATTTCTGCTCAGCCCATAACGATGACACACCAGATCCTCTCCGAAAAGGATTTTACTTCTGCAAACAGACACGGTAACTCGGAAAAAAAACACAGAGCTGACACTCAGATTACAACCCCTTGAGCTCAGATTGGGTTTAGAGCCAGGGAACAATTACTGACACGAGCCTTGAAGATATAGACTCATTTTCTCTTGTTCCCTTCTAGAACTGTGTGAAAAGTAGCACTTTCGTTTAATGCTATTATGCCATTTAATTCTAGAACGCTTCCCTTTTTGTGTCAAAACTTATATTTAGTTGCAAAAACATAAACATTCAGTTATGGGATCCTTTTTTAAAATTCACTTTTCACTTATCAGGACTGTTCTGGGCACACAATTCATTTCAGTGACTTTTTTCCGAGTCTTCAAGTTATAACTATGCTTAAGTACTGGCTTCCCCACCTATCATGTTCTCTTCTTTTATGATTGTACGCCTTTGACATAGGAATGATTACATACACTTACAAAGGCACCTGGAAACTGGCATCCATTTGTACTTTTTTTGAAAGGTACACTAATGCATTTTATTCTCCAAGACAGTGTTATCAAGCAGCGTTTTTGTTTTGTAAAAAAAAAAAAAACAAAAAAAGAAAGTCATTTTAGATCAGATTTGAAAAACAAATATCTATTTGGCTACTTATGCCTCTGTTACAATGCTTCTTCCTTTTCCCATTTCTCATGGAAGTTGAACATTAAACTCACGCTCGAGTATCACCTTCTACAGGCGATACTTGTCTGACTCAACTGGTTATTGCCTATTCACCCAAGACAAGCACACCTTCACCTGTGAGCAATCCAGACACCCTCCTGCCAGGGTATATGTTCATATTCCAGACTATGACATGCAACTCATATGTTCCAAAATACACAAATGACACCATGTTGGGAGTGGAGGCAGATCTGCAGGAGGCAAGAGATACCTCAACAGCCTGAGAGCAGGCCAAAGAGACATGAATGAGGTTTAACCAAGATAAATGTTAAACCCTGCACCAGGATGCAGTAATCCCACATAGGGGTAGAGGGGATGTCTGGCTGCCCAGGGTGCAGCTTGGGGGGCCTTGACGGGTGGCAACCTGAACGCATGCCAGCAGTTTACCCTTGCAGCAATGAAGGCAAACCTTGTCATGAACCACATCAACAAGAGTACGACCAGCTCATCAAGGGCTGTGATTATTCCAGCCCGTTTAGCACTTGTTAAGACATATGTCTAATTCTCCGTCTAGGTTTGTTCTGCCCAGCTCAGGGGAGATGCTAAAAAATTGGAGAGGATCTACTGGTGGGCCACTAAAATTTGATGGAAGTCTTGGAGAACCTGACAAAAGAAGAAAGATTGAAGGAACTGTGTCTGTTCAGCCTAGAGCGGGAAGGCTTAGGGTGGATCTAATCACACTCTTCCAATACCTGAAACATAAGTACAGAAGAGATGCAGGAGCTCCTTTCACAAAGATGCACAGAGACAGAAAAGAAGCAATGGGTGCAAACAGCTGCAGAAGAAAATCCACATGGATAAGGAAAAAATTTGCACAGTAAGAAAAAATAAATATTGCAATAGATTTCCCTATGGGATCTCCCTTGCTGGAAATAATCAAGATTTGAGAGCGACTTGGATAACACCATTCAAGGCCCTGCTTTCAGGAAAAGTTTGGACCACAGGGTCTCCAGAGGTCCTTGTCAATCTGGACTTTCATACGGTTCTGCAATGCTATGCAGTTCTGCTGACTGGTCCATGTTCAACCCTGAGAGAAGTAAACATGAGAGATTAAAATTCTGCCAAGAAACAAGTGTCATAAGCAAGATGCTGCTGCTGTGATCTTTAACCAGGAGGGTGAAGTTCCTTGGTATAAAGAAATGCTTATTAGAATCATACAGTTGTCTAGGTTGGAAGGGACATTTGAGATCATCTAGTCCAACCATCAACCTAACTCTGAGAAAAACCATCACCAAACCATGTCTCTAAGCACTAGGTCAACCTGTCTTTTAAATATCTCCAGGGATGGGGCCTCAACCACTGCCCTGGGCAGCCCAGTCCAAGGCTTAATAACCCTCTCAGCGTAAACATTTATCCTAATATCCAATCGGAACCCCCCATGGTGCAACCTGGGGCCATTTCCTCTTCCCCTAACTGTATCTAGAATGCAGGTTCCCCACAATAGGTTGTTGGTTCTACCACAGGGCTGTTTGGACACATAACCATACTAAGTACTCAGACGCTATAATGCCTAAGTCCCTTCATCAGCCTAGGCACCCTTTGGAAGCTGCTTAGCTTTTCATCAACAATGTAGTCATATTTAGCTGCCTGCTAAAAATTAAATTCAAAAGAAAAGAAATATTTCCCCTGAAATATATTTTCTTCCTCCCAACTACAAATTATTTCAGCCCGGGAGAGAAAAACCTGATTATCTAACTGCCAAAATAATTTTAAATTCAAAGTTCAGCTTAAAAACACTGCTTCTGAAGATCAGCATAGTACTTTTACATATCTATTTTACCCATAGAATAAAACCCAAAAACTTACATTCCATCACTCCTTTTATTATTGAAAATGCTCTTCAGCAGAGTCTTTCAACAAAGCAGTTACGTAAGTCAGCAAGGAAGCATCGGCCTTTTCTCAAAACCATTAATCCAGAGTGTTTCCAGAACAGTGAGAGAGCATCCAATTCCTGATTTGGTATGGAATAGGGCTTTCCAGAGAGGCAGGAACCCAAATCTTTTCTTAGTGCCCCCAGATTTACACGAATGCTACTAATATAACCTGGTTGGTGTCTTCAGCGTTAAAACATTATCACTGCTCCCTCTGGTGGGTGTCCTACATGAAGCAAATATTCCCCACTGACTTCCGAAGAAAATATTTTAGTATCAATAAAGTTGCTCTGAAATTAAGCACGGAAGCACCTGCAGCCACCAGAAAAGAAGGTGTTACCAAGTATCTCAGGACTTTTCATTTCCCTCAAAGTTGGAGGGGGCCAGCAGCAAGCGCTACTAGACTTTTCCTGGATTTTAGGGGGAAAAAATCCCCTTCTCAACAAGTAGCATGCACTATTCTTTGACCAGATTTACCATCCACAGATGAAATTCTGACTGAGCAAAGTAAAATGACAAAACTCTCATTGAAATCTTTGCCTTCTCATTAAGAGCAAATGATGAGGAAAGTGATAGATACCTAAAACTACTAATTGGAAGCAAAATATTGATTTGTGTGATCATTTTATACATGTTTTCCAGTCTAAATTTATCTTTTTTTTCTCCTCTAGTAGGGAAAGAATTAGAAAAGCATGCCTTGAACCGAGACCTTCTGCATGTAAATCACTACCAGATGAAGCAATGGCAGCAGTTATTTATGAATACATTGCGTTGTTCTCATGTTTTGTAAAACTATGGCTGAGACCAAAGTTCTGTTTTAAACATCTTTCCAGATGAATGAACGGTTTGAAATGTCATCTCAGGAAGATGCTCAGTTTAAGAGGTTTTAATACATGCTTTTTCGAACAGGAAAAATTACAGGCTACTTCGAAAAAAATTATCAATATCAAGAACATACCCGTATTCTTCCACGTTCCAGTGCTAGCACAGCATCATCTCATCATAGAAAAGACACCTAAAACTAATGCAATGTGTTGAAGACGCTTACATATGTGTTATCTTTAGTTCAGTTTTAGAATTTGTGGGGCAAAAAAAATCATTTTCTCTTGCAGCATTTCAGTGAGGCTCTCTCTGTCTCTCCAGTGGCTACAGAACCTACTGCACCTCTCACCTGCACGAGGAAGGCGCAGCTGTGCACGTGTCCAAAACTGGAGAGAAGAGTCAGTCTGATGGCCCTCATGGAGTTCCAGCAACAGTGACATCAGAAGAGGGGTATATTTAAACTTCTAAAGAGACAAAAAAAGCCCCACTAACCTAATAACAAGAAAATGTGGTATCCAATTAATAATATTTTGTTAACCAGCCTACGTTCAAGCTATGAAAAGCCATTTAGCCTGCAGAGTGGAGATGCTAAGTTAGTGAAATGTTGTAGGACACACATCAGCATGCCAACAAGTCTGAATGTCAAGAATCAAGTAAAAATAGAACAGTATCACAAGCAAAGTAGTGACATTTATAGCATATCTCACTAATTACAGGCCATGGGGCTCTCTTGTGATCTAAGTGTGGGAAATGATAAGGTGAATGTGAGGCTTTCAGTCACAGAAAACGAACTAAATATTCAGAAAGATGTAAAGGAAAGGGATACAGCCTTAAATACAGCTTTTTACCTTCCAAACGGCCATTCTTCTGACATTTTAAAAACACCTCTACAGTTAAGACATACTCAAGACCGAAATAAATAAAAATTAAACGGATAGAACAGAAGCATGGCACAGTCTCGATGAGGTCTTTGAATAATTTTTAATTCTTTTCATGATCCAGGAATTAATAGCGATGTACCTGGAAGGGTTTCCGAACAACCAGAACAAAAAGACTGCTGGATACCAACACCTGTGACAGCATATGGGCATCCACTTCTTTGAAGGTGACAGGAAACTATTCACAGTCACTCAGAACAGACTCTGAACCAGAACATGATGACAGCATCAATTTCCTATTCAGACCGTAACCGAGCAAAAATGTCACTGAAATCAGTAGGAAACTGTCACAAATAAAAGGCTGAGGAGTAAACTCAGGACTGAAAACCTGATTCACTAAAGGAAATAATATCATGGTCTGCCACTTACACAGCATAGGTAGAAAATACATACGTGTGTATGCATAGACACTTATATATACACTCACTTATACTTTAGTGTGGGATGGAGACGCTCCAGTGTAACCAGCATATATGCATATATTGTGTAGGAATTATCCAGTTTAATAACAGGCAAAATCAAACCCTTTAATCGGGTATTTCTAAATGATTTGTGTATTTTGCTTGCTGTAAATGCCAGACTACTGTGGGTTAAAAAAATTTCATGTTTAGGGAATTTTTTTTTAAAAAAAGATAATTCCCTTTGTCAAAATGGAGCATTTAATTTTGAAGAGGTCTGCTTCTGGAAGAAGTATGCTGTCACAATGCTTTGCATACATTAATGGAAATAACAGACGTTAGCGAGAATTAAAAAGCCTATTGCCAGAGAGATTAATCCAAAACGAACATTTACTCTGCACTAAGATAAATAGGCCATACTGGGTCCTTCTTTGCTGATCACAAATAAGCTCTAATTGTGGATTTCTTGTTCTTGCAACAGTGACGGGTGTTTTGATATTTGGTTTAGGGAACGCTTATTATATTTTCCTATATACTACATATCTACACACCAACTATTACATATCCCAACAGCTTTGTGTCAAACAGGAGTAGTTTATAAGGAAAGCTGTGTTTATAATGGTAACTAAGTCAGCCAAGACTTGAAAGACCGAGCTAAAAAGTGCAAAGTTTAGAAGGTTACCACTGACAAGTTGGGTTTAGTTGCCACTTAAGGTTATAGTTTCTGTGATCTCACTTTTCTCCACTGGTGGGGAGGGTCATCCTGCTAGAGGAAACCTAAGCTAGCTTTCTAGGAGACTTTGACCCAACCTTTGTTGCAGCCGAAGAAAAGATTATGGAGCAAAGTTGTCAGCAGTCACTACTAGAACACGATTTAGAGAAGTCATACCTAGCAAAGTCCCTTGACACTACTTTTATGAACATACATTTGTCTAAATAAATAAATGTATGCATGGCAACCGCTTTATTCTGGCAGCCTTTTTTTTTTCCTTCTGGTGCAGTCTTTTTGCTGTTCATAGCAGCCCTCCCTGCTGGAGCCTTTTGATTGAAAATAAAATCAGACACATCGAAATGCTGTAACATACCTCCACCTCTACAGCAGCATTTATGTAAAATCAGCCCATCTGTATAGCACAACCTTTTCTTTTCTTATTCAAGGAGAAGAACATTCAGCAACTCACATTGCGATATATATTTACAGTGACCCTGGGCTGAAAGAAAATGAAAATATTCTGTAGCAGGCAGATTTACAACTTCTGGTCAAAAGACTCTAAAACTAAAATGGCAAGTGCATCGTCTGTCTAGGTAGATGCTCAGTCCTCTCCCCTGTGAGGCATCAGCTCAAGATTCTAATTTCAAACCTCAACAGCACCAGAAACCCGCACAGACAGATGGAAAATCAGACCTGTGACTACATGGGGAAATAAAACCTTATTGATCAAGAGAGGAGACTGAATTTCATTCAACACAATCAGAATTTTAAAAATATTGCCTCCAGCTGAAAATTTGGACAAAGGAGGGATTCTTCATTTCTTGCCAGGCCCTTGAAATAAAAAGAGCTGAGCTCGATATGAGGCAGGAATCCCAAGCAGTCTGGGAGAAACCAATTGTATTTTCAGAGCAGCAGGTGAAGATGAGCCTGGTAATTATTTTGCACGCCCTGATGGAGATCGCAGCAAAGCAGATGGCAAATCGAGAGAGAAAATGATGACTTTTAGCTCTGAGGACTGGTCAAGGAGGGGAGGAAGCATTAGCATAGTGGGAAGAAGTGGAGTATGAAGTGTGAAGAGAGAGTGGAAACACAAACTGCTCCGTGTGGAGACACCAGCACAACCAGCCCCCCTTGGTCTCTGGGTGGATGTTTCTGTTGGGCTCTCTGGCTGCCACCTCACAGACCCCCGTGTACTCTGCCCACCCTGTCGTCCAGAGAGGCAAAGGGAGGTCACCACCACCTCCTGGGCCCCATCAGCAGGCCCTCAGCAGCCCCAAGAGCAATGGCGCAGCCATGCTGTAGTGGCTGCCTGAGGGTGTCAAAGCACTTAGCCTTCCAGCAGGTGGTGGGGCCCTCAACACAGGAAGGATATGGACCTGTTGGAGCGAGTCCAGGGGATGCCACAAAGATGTTCAGAGGGCTGGAGCATGTCTCCTATGAAGAGGGGCTGAGTGAGTTGGGGTTGTTCAACATGGAGAGGAGAAGGATCCAGGGAGATCTTATAGCAGCCTTCCAGTACCTGAAGGGGCTACAGGAGAGATAGGGAGGGAGGAACATGTTATCAGGGAGTGGAGTGATAGAATGAGGGGTAATGGTTTTAAATTGGAAGAGGGGAGAGTTAGATCAGGTATTATGAAGAAATTCTTTCCTGTGAGGGTGGTGAGACACTGGAACAGGTTGCCCAGAGAAGCTGTGGCTGCTCCATCCCTGGAGGGGTTCAAGGCCAGGCTGGATGGGGCTTTGAGCAACCAGGTCTGCTGGGACACGTCCCCCAGGGCAGGGGGGTTGGAACTAGAGGATCCTTCAGGTCCCTTCCAACCCAAACCATTCTATAACTCTGTGTTAAAGGCCACACACTGCTCAGCTTGATGTCTCCGTACAATTTCAAAAGCTGAAGAAGAACACTTATCTTCTGCCTAACACAGTTTGTGCATGTGCAAGTTCAGTGGTTTTGGTAGTCACTCTTGACACCCACGAGGGTTAATTAGAGGGTAGCTAATACAATAGCTCTTGCTCAAGGGTGTCTAGGAGGTAGTAGTGTAATGCAAATGGCATTAAGTGGAAGCAGACTGTCTGGCTTTCTGCATTGTACTTGGAAAGGGTTTGTCCATCGGAGGGGCACGTCTGGCTCAAGCTCCCCGCTTGCAAGGACTTGTGGTGTAATTAGCTCTGAGAGCATAAGAAAGTAGATTTGAATTGTGCTGTACAACACTATCCCCAGCTCATAGGTTTAGTTTCTTATTGATAACTTGGCTGCAAAACCAAATTCAGGTACCTAGGAGGAGTTTGCTTGCAGTATTCGGGGCTAGATTGGACTATGACTTATGATCTCTAAGGTCCCTTCCAACTCTTAACCAGTCTATGATTCTATGACCACTAGTCTAAGAGCACTGATGAGAAGGGTGCGTTTTGGGTTTCCATGCTGCATGTGGCACGTAGCATTCCTTCAGCAGACATACCAAACTGCCTGTAGCATCCCTTCACCTGGAAGAAAACCCTGAAATGAAATGCTTGCCAAACTGAGAGCTACTGCTTCTTGGGATGTGGCCACCTATGCCGGACAGTCCTCAGAGGAAAAAACCTTATACACTGGATGTGTCGCCATGGGTACAAACATCAAAATGGATTTCCCAGTTTTACAACCTTCAAAGCAAAATCCTTTTATGTACTAATCTCTTGTGAAAGAAGACATTCACACACACACCCCCAAAAGCTAGACCTTAATCTGTTAGTACCTACAATATTACCCTCTTGACTGTTACCACTTGTTGAGAACTAATTGGTTTAGGAATAATTTAAATTGCCTTTCTCTATTCAGAGCAAAATCATAGAATCATAGAATTGCCCAGGTTGGAAGGGACCTTTCAGATCATCGAGTCCAACCATCAACACAACACTGCCAAAAACAATCTCTGATTCTTTACCGCTAATAAAGGCAGTTTACGTAGATACAGTCTTCAAAGTTACTCATCTAAAGTTTTATTTTCTATTGTTTTTTCTAGCTAATGAATAGAGGAATCCTTAAAACCAAATTCATGGAGTAGCTGTGTCCTAAAAATACTCTAGTCACACTTTCTTCACAGTTAAATGCATGGTTATGAAATTCTATGTAACTTGTTTACAGCTAATGAAAACCATTTGCAAAGAATAATTTGCAAAGTTGTTACTTGTCTTAAAAATAAGCAAAAAATCTTTAATATTTTTGCTTTGGTTTTAAATACCATAAACAATGTACATATCTTTTTAGAAATGCACTATTGGCGTCTCACAGTCCAAATAAAAATCCTACTCATATAGGTAATTTATTCGATGTTCCATAGAGTATAGTTACAAATTCTTGGATAAATTGTAGCTGCTGTGTAGAATTTCAGTTAAACTTGCTGATACAATTACAGAAAGCATTTATCAGGCAGTCGTAGTCAATATTTCACATCACGGATAACATAGTCATTATTCATTTCCCTATGGAGATCAACATTCAGCGTTGTCTTAGTTTTCAGTCATTGCTAGTAATAAACTCCAATAGGCATCACAAGCTTTTCTTACCCCTCTTGGGTCTTACTCTCGCGCTTCCTTCTCTTGCCGTTCACTCAGTTTTGGATTCCTGTCTCACACAACCACAATGGAACCAGTGTCCCAGCCCCTGGCCTTGCTGCTGGTTTGCAAGGATCCACGGCAGAGTTCCTGCTCAGACCTTAATCACGCTGCTCCCTGCCTGGGGACACTGATTTCTATTGATCCAATTGACATTAAATAAAGACATGAAATTGCCTTTCTGTTTTCTCTGAATAAGTACGTGGCATACCTGTCAGTGTCACTGAGAGCCAAGCTTGGACGTAGCCTGAATGGCAGGCACCCGCAGCCTTAGAGGACACCTCAAGAATCAGTTCAGTGTTCAAAGTAGAATAATAGAATCATCTGGGTAGGAAGGGACCTTCAAGGTCATCTAGTCCGACCCCTCCGCAGTCAGCAGGGACACCCCCAACTAGATCAGGTTGCCCAGGGCTTTGTCGAGCCTCACCTTGAATATCTCCAGGGCTGGGGCTTCAACCACCTCCCTGGGCAACCTGTTCCAGTGCTCCACCACCCTCACAGTAAAGAACCTTCTCCTAATCTCCAATCTAAACCTGCCCCCCTCCAGCTTAAAGCCATTGCCCCTCGTCCTGTCACTACTGGCCTTTGTAAACAGGCTCTCCCCAGCCTTCCTGTAGGCCCCCTTCAGGTACTGGAAGGCCACTATTAGGTCTCCCCGGAGCCTCCTCTTCTTCAGGCTGAACAACCCCAGCTCCCTCAGCCTGTCCTCGTAGCAGAGGTGCTCCAACCATTGCCGTCTGAGGCCAAACCATGACACTAACAAACAGCTTGCCTTTGCTCTAAAACCTGGACTCTGGCTTGGTTTAATCAGCAAAGCTGATGGGTTTTGTTCCCTATCTTGACTAGTAGGTATGATTCATAACATTTCATGGCACCATCTGAAAGTTAATGTGATCGGGCCTGTATTTGAAAGCACTCTGTTTTTTGAATCCTAGTAAATCTACTGCAGATGTGAGACTTCCATATCCAAGTCCAACTGGCAGGTCATCATGTGCATCCCTATGCAGATGCAGTGGAAAAGCATCCAATTCACGTGTTCGGGCTCTTAAAGGAGTCTCAACACCAGCACTAGGCCCGCAGCTGCATTAACTTGACTTAAAGGCTGGCTTGGCTATTAAAACCACCGCAGGCAAGGATAAGGACTGCATCGCCCACAGCTGTCCATGAGATTTATGGGTTCCCTGTCCCATCCCATGCATGGCAAATTATGGAATCATGGAATTGTCAGAGTTGGAAGGGACCTCTAGAGACCATCCAGTCCAACTCCCCTGCCAAAGCAGGGTTGCCCCCAGAGCACATCACTCAGGATGGCATCCAGACGAGGCTTGAAGATCTCCAGAGAAGGGGACTCCACACCCTCCCTGGGCAGCCTCTTCCAGGGCTCTGCCACCCTCACCCAAAAGAAGTTCTTCCTCAGATTGGAGTGGAACTTCCCATCTTCCAGCTTGTGCCCGTTGCCCCTCGTCCTGTCACTGGGAACCCATGAAAAGAGTCCGGCTCCATCATCCTTCAACCCACCCTTTAGATCCTTGGAAGCATGAATAAGGTCTCCCCTCAGCCTTCTTTTCTCCAGGCTAAAGAGCCCCAGCTCTCTCAGCCTTTCCTCATCAGGGAGATGCTCCAATCCCTCCATCATCTTGGTTGCCCTACGCTGGACTCTCTCCAGCAGTTCCCTGTCTCTCTTGAACTGGGGAGCCCAGCACTGGAGGCAGGATTCCAGTTGTGGCCTCACCAGGACAGAGCAGAGGGGGAGAATGACCTCCCTCCACCTCCTGGCCACGCTCTTCCCTACGCAGCCCAGGATCCCACTGGCCCTCTTGGCCACGAGGGCACATTGCTGGCTCATGGGTAATTTAGTATCTACCAAGACCCCCAGATCCTCCTCCTCAGAGCTGCTTTCCAGCAGGTCCACCCCTAACATCTATTGATGCCTGGGGTTCTTCCTCCCTAGGTGCAGGACCCTACACTTGCCCTTGTTGAACCTCATGAGATTCTTCTCTTCCCAGCTCTCCACCCTGTCCAGGTGACACTGGATAGAAGCACAGCCCTCTGGAGTGTCAGCCAGCCCTCCCAGTTTGATATGATCATCGAACTTGCTGAGGATACACTCCGTCCCCTCATCCAGATCATTGATTGTCTCAGTTCTAACAGGGGATCAAGTTTTGACCCTAAATTAGAGAATTGGCCATTTAGCAGGCAAGCAGACCATGTAAGAATGCTCCATCCTTTTACATCTGTGCAACTGGTACCGTAAAATCCACTTAGAAGAAAACCCTCTCAGACTTGTTTCAAGTTTTAGAACGCAGGCATTCTTTCTCACACAGCAGTATGCACGGGGGATTGCTCCTCCTGGCGTGCATATCCTATGTTCAACAAAACAGAGTTTTTGTTAGACCTTCACATACATATGCGTTTTGATTTCCAGGAATAGTTATACATATTCATATACATATTCACTTATTATTAGTTATACATATACATATACATATTCACTTAAATTCTCAGAATTCATTTACACAGTCTCCTCCTACAGAACACATGCGTGGTCAAGTCTTGGTGGTCCCTCTGGTGGTTTTCAGTGGCCATAGACCCCAAAACCTGTGGAAAGCAACCGGTGAACTCAGTCTGTCTAGCCATACAGGGTTCTTCTTTGGCTTGTAATATGTTTTGGTTCCCGTTCCTAAGCTCCGATTTCTAGGAGCTTAGGCCAAAAATGTGAATATAGAAGGTCTTCTCCACGGGTTTTGTGCGGCCATTGCCACAGTTTACAATCTGCACCCAAGTGTAGGGTTAAGGAGAGATCCAAAAAGGATCCAAAAGAGATCCAAAGGTGTAAATGTTTGTATTCCTGCTGTTCGTACCTTATCAATGTTTGTGCAGGAGGAGTTTCCCTCTCCGAGATGTTCACTGTGAGCTCTTTCATTAGTAATGAAAAAAAAAAACTTTTATGTAAAAAGGAATTACATGTTTTGAAAAAAGAAAAAAGCATGCCTCAAAAAAAGTAAAGCTTAGTTAAAACTTTACTAAGCATGTCAGTAAATTCTTTTTAGCTTTCTGACTCATTGATCCCCTTCATATTCTTCCCTTGGCTCACGGTAGCTTACGGTTCTGCATAATGGCAGCTGCCTCATTAGAGACAAATCTGGAGGTTTTGATGCTGCAGGATGTAAATAGCAGCTTGGAGTCACAGAACCTTTCTTATCTCACTAATAAGATACCAAGAGGGAAAATGGTGAGCAAGTTCTGGTGTAGGGCTGAGAGAGTTCCTGCCCGTGCTGGGAAAGGGCTACCCAGAACCACAGCACGGTCTCCTCTGTAGGTGCCAGCAGACAAAAACAACCTTGCAGTGACAGCTGTAGGAATGAGAGTTCGGGAACATCAGACTAGGTCTCATCATATCATTTTCTTCCTATTCTTCTGTCCATGTGGAAAGCCGTACTTGGGAGCCTGGATCTTTCCCATTAGTTAAGTAAACCATGATGAGGCTGGAGGGAAGGGGCAACAATCAGGAAAGAAACAATCCTGCTAATCTCTAATTCCTTTCCAAATGTATAGTTCCTTACAGCATACGAGAGGCTGCTTTGGAAGAGCTGGTGTTGTCTTCATCCTTCAAATATTGTGCACATTGTGTATATTGAAGTCAATCTTCTTGAGAGCTTTCCATTCAAATTGCTGGGGTTTTTTCATTTAGAAAAGACCAGGAAGCATGATTAAAATTCCAACTGCCAGCCTTTGCTGTTTTTCAGACACTGGTTGTCAAGTGTATTTGTTAAGCACCATCTGCTGTACATTCAGAAAATGGCAACCAAAATTGCTATTCTCTTTCCAGCTTTTAAATCAAATTAAAAGTATTTAAATCCTGCCTACAATCAAATACATTATTTCAGCTCTGGAGGGCTAAAGCTGCACTTATATAGGCCTCCAATTGCATTATCTGTCTATATACAGTTACACACAGACCGGTACAGACACGTGGGGGAGAAACCACGTTACAGAACACCATGTCCTTCCACAGGGCAATGGAAGGAGATGGGGAAATAACGGCAATGTTGAGCCTGATTTCCAGATGTACTAAATAAAATAGCATGAATACGACTGAAGGCAAAGCACTGTCTTTCAAGGGCAAATTCAATGGGTGGTAACTGCAAGACATGATGATAAAAACAGAAGCTACGCATCAGTTTAAAAAGTTCTAAATGGAGATTATTAGCTTTTCAGTATGGTTTAAATAGCAGAACAATTATTACCGGTACTCCCAAACATCACAGCTCTATTGATGGTGAACTGCAAGTGATGAAGAGAAGTGCTCCAATTATTAGTATGGATTAAGTGAATAGCCTGAAAAGCGTAAGTAAACCTAGAGACTACTTAAATGAAGAACAGCCACCAGAGTTTTTATCTGAATTTAAAACAAAGTCCTGAATCTCTTACCTTCTATGCTCTCCTCATCTTGGTCCAGGAGGGAGAAATCCACTAAAGAAGGTGTTCTTGCTCAGTCAGAGCAAGCTCTCAGCCCTGGCCTTTTGGGTTCACAATCTACTTACCCTTTCAGAATTAAATGCAAAAAAAACCTTAAAAATACTCGGCAATTGTAGGGCTTGATCTGGAGCCCAACAGACATTAACAGGAGCCTTGCCCAAACACAGGTCAGTGGATTTCTATCAAATCCATTGTTCCTAAAGTTTCTGTGATTTTTGTAAAGTATTATCATTTCTATTCCACCCCTGGGAAAACCAAGGCAAATAGCAATGTAGTAACTCAGCTAGGTGATCCACAAAAATAAGTCACCAGCTGCAAAGCTTCCCAAAATCCCAGCTCCCAAATCACAGGTAAGAGTAAAGAAAACCAGTCTGCATGGCTCCTCCCTCCCCTCCCAAGAAATAACAGTATTTAACATCAGTTCTCAGGAGAGCACAGTATCAATTCTTGTGTTGGAGATGTTGCTTTTCTGAATCAGACCTTGCCAATCAGAAGAGCAGTTTTCCCTGATAGCTATGAAATAATCAGGCATCAATATTTAACTGCATAAAAATAATAAATATTAAGTTTATAAGGGAATAAATAATGTCTTTACAAACATACTCATCACAATCCTACTTTTACAAAATTATATTAGTACAATATTCTTGCAAAAACAGTATAGACTCTCAAAGACAAGCCATGTCAAAGTCACTGCATAGTTTTGCAGTTCTGTAAGATACATTAAACTACATAATTGTTTTAAATTTAACAAATGTATAAACTGAGACATACTGAAGACAGAAATTTAGTAAAATTCTAAATAGATTTCATATTTACATGAACGCACCTCAGGTGAAACCTGTTAAAAAATTAGCATGAGTAAGCAAAGCAACTCCAAACATTAAAATGTAAACATTCTGCAGTGATGCTCTTGACACTACAGAGCATTCTCCACAAATTCCATATAAAATATTTCAAGTAACCCATCCATACAGTAATGGCTTCCAACACCTAATATATGTGATACGCACTGTCATTTTCCCAGCAGCTTCTCTTCCCCTTGATCACTTGCAGGGTAACAGTTAATTATAATGAACAAGAAATGGGGGAATAAAGAAAAAAAAGCACATCTTGTCTTTTGAAATAAGTAATTGTCCCCTACTTTTACAGTGCTAAAGAAAAAAATCAAGTCCAGTATGTCCCTTTCTTTTAAGAATAACAAGAAATAAAATAGGGTAGGAAATTACAATGTAATGTAAGAAATTATTGTGTTGACATCGGAAATCACTAGGAAAAAAATCTCCAACCTGTTAAAGTCTTAAAACAAAAGGCTTCAAAAAGCTTTGACTTCTACCATGCTCAAGCAGTAGATAGCAGCATGATCATAAGATAGATCTACGCATAGAAATCATGAAGAAATAAGAAATATCATGCTATGACTTTAATACGTGATCCTGCCAGATGCTGAACCCTCTGGCCTTGACCCAGCAAACCATTTAAGCATATGGTTAGAAGTCAGCACCCACATGTCCTCGTTGAAGAAAAGGAGGTTATTCAAAGTTTGAGCACATAGTTAAGTGCTTTGAGCGATTGGGTCGTTAAAGTACCAACCACTTACTGCCAGAGTATGATCTTAAATTACCGCTATGAACAGGTTGCTGCCTGGCGGTCCGTGACCAGGCTTACATACCGCTCTTTGAAGCATTTCTTCAGCACTGGATAAGAAAAAAGTGTAGGTCTGTCTGGGCAGGAAATTCCAACATTCCCATCACTTCACTTGCATGTGCAAAACCAAATTAAATTGATGCCCAAGGATAAGCATCGCTTAGGGAAACACAAAGTGCTATCAATGATGATGGTGATTACACAGTGCCACCGCTCTCCCACCACATGGACACCCTCCGTTAGAACCAATCTCCTCTGGTGTGCAGGGCTCCCATTAACTCGCAATGGGAAGGGTAAAGCCATGCAAATAGCAAATGCTACGGCATGTCATATTTATCATTGCTTAGAGCTTGATGCTGGGCAACACTGCTGCCTGGTGAAAGCAGTGCTGTCATAAAGAAAACGTGTGCCCTCTTCGAAGTAAGCAGAACTTGCAATTTTGTCTCAAAGCGAGGAACAAGACTAGTTATAAAAGTGCATTTGTAGCCTTTGTTCTGACAGTTGCAGACTAGGAAATGATGTGTGTTTGCTGAAACACGTATCCTGGAGGAAACAAGACCAGGTTTGTTGTGCTAGTGGGAAGCACGAGAACCGAGTTCTGCAGATGTTTGCCTCATCTCAGCCCAGGAAAAAAGATCTCTTTCCTTAACTTTGGTGACTTCTTCTACTGTGATTTAAGGGTTGTGAGAAAAGTAGGAATAGAGGCTCATAACCTTATTGTAATTATGGATTTCTATACCTACCAAGATACACCTGTTCTAATCAGATCTCAACGTACGCCGTAGTTGGTTTGGGGATTTTGGGTGGTTGTTGGGGTTTTCTTTGCTCAGGGCATATTTGGGCATACTTTGAGCATACTATGGGCATACTTTGCCCTTGTCAGAGAACATTTCCAGCTTAGTTCTTACCATTTAAGGAAAAATATCCACATACCAAAAAAAAATATATCCTATTCCTCCATTTTCATTTGCCTGTTACCCTCATTCTGCCATCCTGCCTCTTTGCTTCCTCACATTATTTTATCATCTTCGTTCAAACACAGTGCCATGGCCATCTGAGGGATGAAAGAGCTACCTCATGCTCATAGGAGAATCTATTTTGTTGTCATAGACTCTGTTTGGGGCTCAGGTGCCACAGCGATCGTTGCACTAAAAATACTAACCTGTGCAACAAGCTTTACACAGAGAGATAAGGAGCTCTGTCATGGCAGCACAGACAGACCGTTGTCCTGAAAAATTTGCAGTCGTAGATGAGAAATGTTTCTGTAAGGAAGCAAAAACTCCTCTCTCACCACAAGGCTTTCTCAAATGGTAAAATCAGGGATAGCAGAATAAGCATTCGATCAGCACTATGATTCCTGTTTGTCAAATACTAAGACCTTGGCATAATGACCCCTTGCTGGACTGTTCCTGAAATACCTGGAACATCTCACCACTTCGGTGCTAAATGCTGTTGACTGCCTCTCTTTCCAGTCTGTTCGGCTGCAAATGCATGGGCTGTTAGTCTAATATCTATTAGCTCTGATATAACCTTGTCCACTTCTGATGAAGGCAAAAAAAATATAAATACCCCTACACAGGCAGTCACTCAAGATCAATGCAGCTATTGCAACTGTTAGGTTCTGCCAGTGGGAAGCCAAGCAGTGTCAAACTGTATTAATCCTGTGTCCAAAAATAGAAGAAGAGCCTCTGGTGAGAAGAACGAACTACTCTTAGGTTATCTACTGGAAACACGATGCAAGGATTGGGTAGGTTATTAAGAATCTTTTCATTTTTTGCTCCAGCTGTATACCTTACCCTATAGAAGAAAGGTGTTCTTGGAGGTTGTGGGAGTACCTACAGAGTCTTGGGCTACTACTCAAATTGCTCTGCTTGGCTATGGCTTGTCTCAATGGCTTATAAAACTCAATACATATGAGTTTTATAAAAAAAAGACACCATTTAAATTAAACGAGGAGGAAGTAAAAGCTGACTTTGAAGCAATGATGACATGGGAGATATGGGACAACCTGATGGAAAGCAGACCTGAGCAGATTGGTAAAATACCAGCTGACATTCCCCTGGTGACGTATGGCATTTTAGAACATATTCTACCCATAAATGTAAAAATGATGCATAAACCCAGACCTCATTTCCGCACTGAAGTACAGAATATTAAATGACTTGCCAGGGAACACATAGCAGGTTAATGGCAAAGCTATTGATCCAAGTCTTTCCTTCATTCTATCCATTGGATTACAGAGCCATTCCTCAGACTTTCATTTTGCATCATTCTTTGGTTGGAACCTCTGCTCCTTCAAATATATTTCACCGCACAAAGTTATATGCACAGATTGACATACGCATAATCAAGACCACAACATACAGAACCATCAGGTTTGCATGGTGAATATACTGTATGGATCATCAACCGTGTGCCCTTATTAAAAACACACACTAAAAACACATACTAAACACTTTTGACATACTAAAATTGGATTACAGGTGAATTGTGTCAAAAATAAACCCCCAGCGACACGCAGGAAGCTTCCAGATCTAGCATCCTAGGGGTAATATTTCATGAGCCCAGACAGCAGAATTAGAAAGAATGCTGCACTACAGAGGAAGAAGGGCTGCAACCCAAACTCCGTGAGGCCAGCGGTAACGCTGCCATTGGTATTATTGGGCTAGACTTTAAACTTTTGAAAAGCCTGGGAGAAACAAAGAGCGGAGTGGAGTAAGAGACCCAGCTAGGACCGGTCTGGTCAGAATAGCTCGGTTGGGCACAGGGTAACGACAGATACGGGTATAAAACCTGTGCCAACTTGGGGGCAATTTCTAGAAAAGCAGAACTCCTTCACCTTAGGCTGCACATGTGAACTGTACATGAGCAGATGACAGATCTTACTGTTGCCTTGAAAACTGGGGAATTTGGAGGAAAAAGCTCTACAGCACCATACAGGCACAATCAGAAAGCTTGGAGGTAAAACCACATTCCTCTCCAGTATACATCAGTACAGCAAAAAGCAGGGGGCTACCTTTAATGGGACAGATATGAAAGGGCTAACTGTGTCCTCATTTTGAGATGACCCGTAGGTCAGGTTTAAAACTGAACCATTTTAAGATTTAAAAATGAGAGTTCGACCTACAGATAGACAGAGTCACCTCTTCACCTGGCAGCAATTAGGCATTGCTTGAATGCGGTCAGTGAACTGAGAGAGCTGGATGGCTCTCCCTTCGCCTTTCACTCACCTTCTTCAGTCAGAAGAAGGCAAGGGAAGGATGGTTCCACACACTGTTCCCGTATGCAATTTCCTTGCCTGTATTTTTATTTTGGAAACACTGAGCAGTAAGTAATGAAAATCTATCACTAATGAAAATCTATCCCAAACTAGAGCTGCAAATAGCCTTTTTAATGGTTTAGATCCCATATCCAAGCATTGAAAGCTCACGAGCTGAAATGCTCTTTGGTCTAACTGATGCTTTAAATTATTTTAATGACTGCCATTTTATGTTTTAACTCCTTGGACCAATTGCAATTGTTCTAAATTTCAGCTTCGCCTTTCAGTGATCACATGAGCCACATAAAACTCTTCTGTTTTCCTGCTCTGATGGGATCTGCACATTTGCAATGCTGCTTCCCAGTGCACTTGTGGCTTCGAAACCCCCTCTGCCAGGAAAACGAAGTTATTTGATTGTTCCGAGAAAACGAACACAAAGGGGACATAAAAAGATCAAGCTGAGTTTGTTTAAGATTTGGACAAGTGTCTGTGGAAGGCTCTCGGTGTTATTTGGTGGTGGTGCAGCATTTTGGACAGCGTGGTGCCTGAGTTAACCAGGTTCCCTCAGCATCTTCCTCCAGGACAGAATCGCAGGCGGGTTGTATAACCCAAGCGTGTGGCACCCACTCACTCAGTGTAAAGCCAGACCCTGCAAAACTTCCTGGAGAGTGAAAAATGAAAGGAGAAAATTGTTCAAAGCATGACAATGTGCGATTTCAATGTAAAGCATAATGGAAGTAGCTGTGTGGGAGGATATTACTTCATTATAAACCTAAATCATATGCCCAAAGATTTCTGTCATCTCCAGAGACCATTCCATCAGGCTCTATAAGAACTTTTCCAGTGGAAGAAAAATAGCCCCCCGTCCCTTCAGGCTTGAGAAAGTTGTATGGTTTTTTTAACAGTTTCTAATGAAATCCCGTATTATTTCTTCTCCCCTGGGAGACTTCAAAAGTCATGAAAAACTTCACAGAGCCCACATGTTCATAAAACTCAAGCAATAGACCAGTAAGGAAATAAATTGCAGTCTTCCAATTAACATTTGACATTCTCTACTGGGTTTTTTTGGTGGGGTGAATTTGTCTTTCTTCTAAACCGTGCTGATAAATTAAATGAGTTACTAAATCCAGCATTATTTCATGTTTTAAGGCACACTGAAATCAAACACTCCGACTCACAGTGGGATTTGCTTTCTGCATAATATTTGGGGGAAATATGAAACAAACGCAGCGGTTTCAAACATGTCAATATGTACACGGATATTTTCTTCAGACTCCTTATTGTGTATTCACAGCTACTGCCAAGCACAGCAACAGAGACGGGGCATTAAGATACGAAATGGGAAGTGGTCACATTTTCAAAGTAAGCTGCTGGGTGACGAACACGCTTGAAAAATCTGGCCCCTGACTCTTTGGTGCCGTTCCAGAAAGAAATCTCTCTGCGCTGGCAGCTGGCCAGCCAGCTTTGGAAATCCTTCTGCACCGTGAATTCAGTAAAGCGTAAAAGCCGATCCCCAGCTTTCTCTGCCTGATTAAGCGCTGTCACCAGTCACTGTGCAGCTGTAAGGTAGGCATGAAATATTCCTAGATAAATCCTCCATCTCCAGAGAAATGCGTTTCCTGTACAACTGTAAATCCAGGTTCTGTGTTGAAACTAATCCAGTCTGGCAGGGCTGCGGCCCTAGAAATGTTTCCTTGGAAACGACAGACTTATGCAATGGCAAAGTCATCCAATCTTTTCATGCCACTATATTATATTAAAAACACCTGGTTTATTTATACAATGACTTACAGATCAGGGTCCTAGAAATAATAATACATAAACTTTATAGCAAAAAATATACATATAATAATTCATCCTTCTGTGATGTATAGAAATGATGTATATTTGTCTGTGTGAACATATATATAATCTATGGGTTGTACTTACGTTTAGGGCACTTGTGTATAGATATGTGTATCTAAATACACACAGTATACATTTATATATCTTTCATGTGTGTATACCTACACACACATAAATACACACACACGGGGGAGCATATTTACACTCTGTGAGTAGACGGGTGCTCCTCAGAACCCCCACACGAACCGCTGGAGTCCTTCACTGGCTGTGAGCATCAAGGCGGGGGTCAGCGCCACCCACGTTAGTGTCCGCAGGGAGAGAACTGGTGTCACCGCTGTGGGCACAGGACTGGCTTGATGCACCTTCCTTTGTGAAGGACTAAATTTGCCGGGCAATGGCACCCGGCAACGCAGGGCTTGTGGCACGGGCCGATCTCGTTCCAGTTGTCACAGGTTTTGACACATCCTGGGCCACAGGTGTCGTAAACTGCACCGTGTTTACACTGGGTTGCTGGAAGGCAGTTAAAGGAACAAAACACGCATATTACACAGAGTCACGCGAGGAAAGGTACCTCTACGTCGGATTGGTTTCTGCTGCAAAGAGCAAAAAGCACATTTTTTTTGTGTATGACAGGACAAGAGGAAATGGGCACAAACTTGAACATAAGATGTTCCATCTAAACATGAGGAGGAACTTCTTTCCTGTGAGGGTGGCAGAGCCCTGGAAGAGGCTGCCCAGGGAGGTGGTGGAGTCTCCTTCTCTGGAGACATTCAAACCCCACCTGGACACGTTCCTGTGCAACCTGCTCTGGGTGGACCTGCTCTGGCAGGGGGGTGGACTGGAGATTTTCTCCAGAGGTCCCTTCCAACCCCATCGCATTCTGTGATTCTGGGATTTTGGTATGATGATCGTCTGGAGCAAAAAAATCCTCTATATGAAATGCAACACTACTTTACATCACAAATATAGAGGTAGCAAAATTCCTATTCAAAAAGGTGTCAGGTTCCTAGCAGCCTTGAACTTTTGAGAATTTTAACACAGCTGAGGGTATATAAAGCTTTGGCAAGGTTTCTGTCTATAAGCAGATCTATGCTTTATACTTAAGGCTTAACATTGTTTATGAATTTATTATAATGCCTTTTGCGAAAGTTTCCTGAAACATTTACAAGGACAGACAGTTATTATCAGTCCCACTCCTACAGAAAGAAGAAGAGAGAGTCATTCCCCATTCAGCCTTTCTGTTCCTGAGATCATACTTTCAATATTGTGCATTGCAGAAAATGAAAACAATGCTGGTAATTCAGCAGCACCATTTCTAAAACTTTTTTTTTTAAATAATCAATTATTTCCATACTTTATGCTATTTTACCAAGGGATCACCGAGAATGAGTATTCTTGTACTTAATGATTCCAGTATTTATCCACTGATGTATATAGTGGAGAATTCAATGCATTCCCAACATAAGAGACCACTGAGGGGTGAGATAAAAGCACTATACCCCCTCCAGGTCAATATTTAAACTCTTAATATTTTATATCCTGCCTTTTTAGCATGGAGAATAATACATGGTCCAATAGCAATAAAAGCCTGTTATTCTTTCTAATGGCTGTGCTGATGGCAAAAACAAGTACTGATAAAATAGCTTATAGATGGTAAGCTTCTTTCTTAAGGTTTTCTAGCTTTAAGCATGAGAAAGCACTGGGGCAAGCCACCTAAAAACTCTCAAGCATCCAGAATCGTCTCTTGCTATTTACAGAGAGGTGGTTGCATTAAAGTGGTTTCTTCCATTTTTAAAAGAGATTGAAGGTCCAATTTTTTTTAAGAACAGTTCTGTTACAGACAGCAGATTGCTGTTTTGTTGTAAGGTTGGGTCTTAGAGTACCATTACAGTACTGCTATTATTGATAAAGAGAAAATATGCAGAAATAAATTGATTAAATATGTATAAGAGTGTATCATAGAGTATGGAAGTCTTAGTGCTACGTCATTATAAATTTAAGGGGTTCCTCTTCACCAGTAACAAAGTGACCTTCAAAACAGCATCAGCTTCTTGCAAGTTTTACTTCTTATGCATTTTATGGCATTTATACATATGTGAAAAGCAGCCCTGCAGAAGGAATTCTGGCAAGAACGTATACAAAGTTCTCAGGACACAGATATTAACTAAGCAAACAAAAAATTGGAAAAAAAAAAGGATAGTACAGCAAAAAATTACCCTGGAGTAACAGAAAATCAACTGCTGGATATTAAATAGGTATTAGGGGGAAAAACCAGTTTTCTAGCTTTAAGCATGAGAAAGCACTGGGGCAAGCCACCTAAAAACTCTGTGAGACATCTTTTATTGAACATCATTTTAGAACAGGTTGGAATAAATATCTTTCAGCAATGTTCAAGATAGGCCTGTTTTGTTTATGGGCACAGATCTTTTGAGAACTTTTTTCCAACTTTGCATTTCTGTTTTTCTCTGCATGGTGACTTTCACGCACATTGAAGAAGGGACTAAACAAAAGGAATAACTAAAATTACATTGAAATGAAACAAGAAATTTAGAAGGTGGGAAAAACATGCAAGAAATACTGGGCACACAGCAAAGCATTAAATTCACTACAAACGCTGCACTTTTACATAACTTGTTAAGAATAGAGATTGAATCTCTGTAAGAGGGGAAACAAAAATGTGCGGAGCTCCCAGGAGCTTTGCAAACAATGCATTAACTGTCTAGAAAAGTAGACCAAGATGTTAAAAGACCGATAACGTTTGTCCACATGCAACATGAATTATCCTAAGAGGGCTGTTTACTAGAAGCTTTTATCTCTTCTCTCTGAAAACAAGTTTCCCTCCAAAGAGTCTCTAACTGACCCACCACAAACTGAAACTTCAGGCTTCAGTACATGCAGTTTTCACACAGAAAGTTGCGTGAGCTTCAGGTTTTAGGCTGCACAGGTTTCATCCCACAAAGCTTTACTGCAGTATTAGCCGGCCTGCTCATTCCATCTGGGCTCTGTTGGATGCCTTTGCTGGTGGGTTTGAGGAAAGTTGGCTGAGGTCTCCTTTCCACTTCCTCATCTCTGCCCCAGAGCAAATGAGAATATATTACAGCCTGCCCTCAGCAGCCATGGCATCTGCAAGTACTCCCCAGCTCTGCTCTACCACAGATGGATGTGGTATGTCTAAACACCTCCTTCTCCTTCAGATGATGCCATCTAGAAGATATGATGATGACTTTATTTTCTGCTGTAGGCAGTCTATAATGGCACCATTAACTTGCTGTCAAGGGAAAAATCAGAAAAGTTCAATGGCTGCTGTTTAAGTTCCCTGGATGGCTTTTATTGTTGAGTGTTTCAGTTGTTAACATGTGGTGTGATTGATCCAGAACATTCCACTTCATCAACAGTTTAAAAAATAAAAATAAAGCCGTTCTGCAATAGGCTTCCCAGGGACTGCTGAAATGAATCAGTACCATGTAAACATGGAAAACAGAAAAGATGCCTTTGCACCCGTTTTTAAGGCAAATTCCACTCTTAAAGAACTGAGTTCTGTTAGTAATAACTTTCTTAGTACACTAGCAAAAAAAATATCAAAAACCCAACCCCAAAATACAAAAGTTACTAATAATACTGCATTTTGCAACGTTACCGGTCCCAACAGGATTTTTCCACTCTTCTTCTAGAACATGTGTTTGGCATGACAGATGTGAGCTCCCTCAGGCTGCTTTCTGAGCTGGTGGGATGATAGCCAGCTCCAGTCCAGAAGCCATATAGTCACATAAATACAGCACTGTGCCTGAGCTAATAAACCCTGCCTAATAAGGCCGTACAGTTTTCAGACTGGAGCTGGTTTATTCCAGCCAGTTTGGCAGTTTCACAGAGATGGCTTGTATCTGTCTGCGCCTGTCTTTGTAGACATGGCCATAGTTATTTAGGAAGAATTCTTGTTCCCCAAAACAAAAGCCAAAATACCTAACATGGAACCGCTGGTGGATTCCCTTGGCGGATGATATCTGGTAAATCCGATTCCACAGAAACTTCAGAGCTAATATTTGTGCATCAGTGAATCACCCTGATGCTTCTGGCAGCGTTGCACAGCTTGGGCTTTCAAGGTGCTCCGTAGGACTTTCAAACTGAATGTCACTGAGTGGTGCTTGCAATTCACAACATCTCCTTCTAACAGGAGAATGCAATAGATCTAGATGCTGACCTTCTAATGATACACTTGTGTTAATCTTTTGAACTTTCAGTTTTTAATGAGTTTCCACTGAAAAGTCACAGTAGCCTTCTGACACATATTCACATGGAAGAAAGCTATTGAAGGAAAGCAACATATAACAGGGGAAAAGAGGCCAGAAAATTCCACAGCAGAGGAGAAAGGACCCAGCAGAGAAGAGTGAAAATCAGATGTACACTCATCCTTCTCTAGTTCAACCGGTCACATAGGAAAAACAGAAAATTGTTCCGTTTTTATGAGGCTGTTGGAGCATGTCAGCACATCAGTGCTACCATGTACACTTTGCATTTTAATAAAGTCCATATCTGCTTTTTCTTCTTGCCTGTATAGTCTTGCCCATGGCAGAGAGTTATTGCCATCTGTCATCCTTGAGTCTTCTTTCTCTCGGTGCCCTCAGAAATTCAGTGTTAAATTACTATGTCCCAAGGCCTTTGACCGCTTCATTTTATTTAGTGCACTTTATAAACTGCTTGCTTAGCCTTTCTTGGGCTAAAAAAAATATTTTTTCTGTCTTCTTTCCTTTCCAAACCTTTTCCTTCCATTTGTGTCCTTTCTTTTCCCTCTCACCTGTATCACTTTCTTTTATTTCTTCTTTCCCTCACCCTGGCTCTCCTGCTTTTTTTTTTCTCCTTCATACATCATATTTCTTCCTGTGCCCATCCTAAGAGGTCTCACTCTCCACTACTTCCCATGGAAACCCATATTCCTTTCCAAACCCTCTCAGGTGCTGTGCGGATCTCACCAACCTTTTCCTACCCTAACCATTTTCCTTACTCATTAGCTTCTTCTCTTCACCCCTCCAATTAAATGACAGGTGACATTCCCCTTATGGAGCCAGCCTCAAAGGACAGCAAACCTTGAGCAGCACTATTTCGTGGAGGATACTGGGGGAGGAGGAAGAGCATGTAGGGAACAGGTCCCATAATTCAGCCTCCTGAGCATCCTGTTTGGCTGGCCCTCCAGACAACACAAGCTTTCTAAAGATTCTAAAAATGAGCTAAGCATACAGCAGTCCGGGTAGAGGAACTGGCAACCACACAAAATCTGGTTTTATAACACACAACAGAATAATTAAAACCTGACTTTACTAATAAGTGTACTCCATTTTCATCAGAAGGCAGCTCTTCCAAGTATCCCACCAGCTATGAAATGTCAAGCAGGAAATGAAAGTCACAGAACGCTAAAGTTTTATTACGGATATATTGTTTCCTATCCAGGAACTTTTATCCGCAATTAAGACACAATAATTGTAACTAAAAGTTTTGGGGAGAAAAAACTAAAGATTAAAATCTTGATGCTGGCCACTGGTGACATACGGAGTGCAGTGGATACACTTCAATTTAATACTACCTTTACTGTAGAAGATGGTGCTACTTGTTTGACACTGGATGCTTAAGTGTTTTGAGAGCACTTGACCATGTACAGCTTCTCTATATTTTCTGCTTAACAAGATTTCCCCTTTCCCTCTAGAAGTCTTCACAGAGATTAAAAAACTCGGGTGGATTTAAACACTTCCTGGATTACCTTTAATGGAAGTTGTGTGTTTAAATGCCTTCATAATGTTCTCTCAAGGACTGTTTTTGCCTCTGAAACTTTTCTTGTCTTTGGTAAAATGCCAGAAAAAATTGTGAAAAGAAGCTTCAATTAGTTAAATCGTGATATGCCAACACTTGTATAAACTCCTTAAGGCAGGGACTGGAGTTTTTATTCCCTTTACAGCATCTGCCACAGTGACGTCTCAGTCTGAAGTGCTTCAGTTAAAAAAACCCCCAGAAGTCAGGATGCTTGCTTCAGGTTCTGCATGGATCTACTACCAGATCAATAGATTAAAATTACACGTTATTAGTGCTGTCCAAGACCACATCCTTGAATAGGGCTTTCACTTAGTGACACCCTGTTTGGATTGTTCTGTTCCTTTGTAAGAAAAAAACCCAAGCCTTTTGGGAACAGTCAATCAAAGGTAATTTGCTCTGTCACTCACCTATCCCTGCTGCCGTGCCTTCAACACAAAAGGAAATTGAAGTTGAGAGTGTAGACCCTGAGCCACACACAATCACCTAAATGGACCACAGAGTAATAGCTCTTCGACCAGCTCTTCTCCCATATTTTTTTTCCCCAACTACTGTCAATTGTTTTACATAAATCTGAATACATTTCCAGGCAAACCAATACCACTATAGAATGTCCTAGATTAATGAGGCCATCATCAGGGGAAATACTCATCTGCAATACTGCATTTTACTTCAAGTGCCCATGACCGCAGGCCACCACTTCTCATGGAAAACAATTATTCACAATTGCTTTCAATTAATACAGTCCTAATCGCATGGGGAGTCTGGTCCAAGCACCAAAATTAACAGAGGTTTGCATTGTAATATTCCCATTAAATATATTCTTTCTTCTTCCCTTGCTGAACGCACTGCAATCATGTATGTGTGTTGTCCCTGGAAATACGCTTTAACAGGAGGTCAAAGGAGTTCAAACATTATATATATGTAATCAACTATTTACATATCCTGAAAGACTAAGGCATGTACTTCTTCCTGGAAGTACATAAAATTAAGATAGGTGGCACCAGAGGTGAAAAATCTCTGCCACAAAATAAACATTTCTAATATTTGATGGTTAAAAATCTTTTCCTGGCGAGTTTCTCCGTAACTCAGAACGCAGCTTCCCCCCCTGGCACGATCCCAGCTGATCCATTTTTGATCCTCCTCCACCAGCAAAAGGACAGCAGCCTATTAGCCTGTGCCCCGGCTTAGGAAGAAGGAGCCCCCAGTCGCTTACCTGCGCAGTTCTGCTCCGGTACCCACTGGACTTTGAGCCCTTCCCTCTGACAGGCTCGGGCATACGCCAGGAACGACTCGCAGTAGCAGTTTTTGTGGAGCGGGCACTCGCACATGTCTGTCACGCAGGACCTGCGGAACAAAGCCCCAAAACGAATAAGCAGAGGAAAGCCTTGGCAGGTATCTGCCCGAGGTTCGGAGCTCTTTGCTTTCCAGCCACGTGGAGTCTAATGCCACAGCAACTCCTGCTAAATGGCAAGAAAGTTAAACGCACGGCTGCTGTCGTGTCTCAAGGGCTCATCGCTTTTTTTTGATGTGCTGCTCCGATGCAGAGAAGTCTCAAGAGCACCAGGGGGATAACCACGCAGAAACAGGGAGGTGAGAAGAAGACCCAAGAAATGCCAGACAGAGAGCACCGAGACCACGGTGGGAGAAGGAAAACTCCGTTTTTGCAATGATTTTGTGTCAACCCAAGGTAAAGACTTCCCTCTTATTTCCTGGAAAGTAATAATTTAATATTTTTACCAATAATAATAGCAGCAGTGTGAAGTGGATGACTTCTGCAGTTAATAAGCCCGTGCCCTTGCATGCAAAGGATGAGAAATGGTGCCTTCTCTCCAGGTTGCCTCCAGCCTCTCCCTGCTTAGAAGGCCCCAAATAGCTATATGCCTGTTTTCTCAGCAGCATCACTACTAAATGCCAGACTTTAGGAGACTTCAAAGGAGCATGGGCGATGCAGCATAACCGAGCAGTCCTCATGTCAGGAAATCCCCCAGGCGCATTGTTAACACCACCACCAGTGTTAACACCACTGCATGAGATGGGATCACTACAAAACTCGGCAGGGAGCAAAGCTGCTAACGTGGCCCTAAGTGAAGCTGGTACTGCATGTGTCACCGCTATATTTCAAGTTAGCTCATCCAAAACGTGTGCCCATTTGGCACAGACCTGAAATATAACTGGCTAGAGCTGGCGTGTTTGCAGTCGGCAGCTTCTGCATACGCAAAGTGCTTAGATGCCTCTGCGAATTTGGAAACGCCGAGCATCGACTGCTCCAAGGGGAGTCAATAGAAGGCAGGGACAAGATGTGGGAATGGAAGACATACTGCCCTCCGTTCCTCTGCTTTCCACTGAGGGGGCTCTGTGCATGCACCTTGGGTGTCGGTGGGCAAGAGCCCCCTGCTCCATGCACATTCAGGGATTTCTCCATTCCTGTGAGGACAAAGCGACACTCGTTGAGAGGCACAAATCTTCCAGGAAGACCAAGGGCTGACATAAAAAATGAGCTCTCCACATTATATGCTGTTGCTGTAGACCAAAAATTCAATTGTCTATAGGAAAAGGATGGATATAGGATTAATCTTCCAGAAACTGAATAGGTAATAGCTTGGAAAACGTGCAAGCACCTCAGTCAAAGTAATCAGGAGCCCTAATGCCCATACACTGCTTTAGAGTCATGGAGAACCCTTTATTCAAAAGAAAGAGAGAGGATTAGTGAGACTTCATACAGACAAGCTTGTTCCTGCATATCCAACAGAACCCTTTAAAGAGCAGTATTTCCCCTTGCCAAAGTTGCTGGCTATTTCTGTGACCATACATATGGTTAAATCTGACAGTTCTGCTTGGCATTTCCATGAGCTTTTGATCATTTTACTCTCAGTGGACCCCCAATATGAAACTACCTAAAAACTCACTGTGACAAATAAGCAACATAAGCGCTAATGTAAAAAGGTTACCTGTTCTGCGTTCACTGATCTATATGTACTGTAGACAAACAGAATTGCTTTGGATCAAATATATAATATATTCGTACTTACAGACCAGTGGTTTTCATTTGAAATAACTTCACTTTCACACAATGTAGTTTTATTTTGCTTTAGTTCTGCAGTAGGTCCCTTTGCATCTTTCCAGCAGCAGATATTGCTATATGGGTATCACAGATGCAAGGAACAGATCAGGTCAACATCCTTGGCATTGCTGGACATTGTGAGGTGATAAAAGACCTTGCATAAGGACAAAGGGTCAGCTCTTCACACGGCATACTGAGTAACTTTACGCAGTTTCCTTTGGCCACACCATGTTGGTGATCTCTTGCCAGCGTCCCCGCAGCAGGCTCTGCCCCACACACCCCATGCCATTTTGGAGGTGTACCTCTCATTTCACAGAGAGGTAGATGCTTGTTTGCTGCTGCAGCAAAACGCTATCGCAAAGAGAGCCTGTAGTAATCTCCACAGATAGAGTCCATTGTCAAGATAACACTTCATCTTTCTGTTTCTGTGCTAGCCTCCTTTATCAATCAAATTTCACTGCTCTCCACTCAGATTAATTATTATTAATGCCTGTGGTGGTTAGGGTTGCTTGCCAGTGCCTGGTTGGCTATGTGTTCACCAGCTTCCTGCCTTAGAAATTATAAAATCCTAAACCTGAGGTACTTCCTCTGCTTTTAAGAGCATAAATGCAGGTTTTTTTACCATTACTCAGAGGGACGCCACCTTCGGCACTGAGTCAACACACCTAAAAGTACCTAGTACATGAGGAAGAGCATGGCCAGCAGGTGGAGGGAGGTCATCCTGCCCCTCTGCTCTGCCCTGGTGAGGCCCCATCTGGAGCACTGGGACCAGTTCTGGGTTCCCCAGTTCCAGAAGGACAGGGAACTGCTGGAGAGGGTACAGCAGAGGGCTACAAAGATGATGAGGGGCCTCAAGCATCTCTCTTATGAAGAAAGACTGAGGAACTTGCGTCTGTTTAGTCTGGAGAAGACTGAGGGGAGACCTGATCAATGCCTATAAATACTTGAAGGGTGGGTGTCAGGAGAATGGGGCCAGTCTTTTTTCAGTGGTGCCCAGGGACAGGACAAGAGAAAATCGGCACAAACTAAGAAGTTCAACCTAAACATGAGGAGGAACTTCTTTCCTGTGAGGGTGGCAGAGCCCTGGAAGAGGCTGCCCAGAGAGGTGGTGGAGTCTCCTTCTCTGGAGACATTCAAACCTACCTGGACACATTCCTGTGCAACCTGCTCTAGGTGGACCTGCTCTGGCAGGGGGGTGGACTGGAGATGATCTCCAGAGGTCCCTTCCAACCCCATGTGATTCTGTGATTCTGTGATACCTCAGGTTGTCGCATCAGGTCCGGAACTCCTCGTCTTACTGTCAATCATCTGGTGTTTTTAATCATTAACACGTTCACAGCAAGGCTAGCATGCACCCTGATAAAGCCTGGGCATGGTCTGGGGGGACTCAGGAGGCCAGGGCAACCTCACTCTTTGAGGATGCAGAGAGTTTAGTTCCTGCATCCACCTGAGCAGCAGGGTGCCATCAGCCCTTGGTACCGAGATGGCCTTGGACATCCAGACAGGCTCCAGGGTGGAGCACCTCCACTTCGGCTGGGATCAGCACAGGTGTCCACTAAGGAAGGCAGCAAGCCATGTGCCACACAAACAATACTCTGACTCATTACACACCTAGTTGCTTCTGTAATTTTTATTTTCCTGAAGTGTTTAATCCTGGTGGCAGCTGCTGGGCTCAAGCTAGGCTTCACTGAGGAGCAATCATCAATTGCGGTGGATTTATTAATGAAGTACAATTGCTAATTATTTTTAAGGTTAAATTAATTAATTCAGGTTAAATGAAAAATGATAATAAAGGAAAATTTATGCACAGCTGCCAAGTCTAGTCAATAAAAATGAAAGCTTCTTTTTTTTTTTTCCTAATGAAATTCCTTGCTGGCGAGTTTAATATCAATTGTATTTAGATGGATTGGTAGTTGAGGGAGAGGGATCTTTTTATATCACTTCCAAAATCAGCAGAGAGCAGGTATATTTGATAGCCACCACCAAAGGGCAGCTCTGGGAAAGAACACGGAAGAAAAAGATGTCCATCCTCTGGGGGCTGGCTAGTGAGGGGGAGCTGATGGTGGCCCACTGGCTGGCTTTGACTTTGGGTCCCTATTTTTTCCCAAACACGTTAACTTCTTGCATATAATTACATTTCTCACAGTTATTGTTGTTACAGTTGTATTAGAGGGCTATTACGGGATGCCTCATAAATAAATTTTAAAACTGATTCTTGTGTGCTGCCCTAATCCTTCCCCCTTGCAAAAATCTTTGGTACGTCCATAGGTTGGTTTTTTTCACCCTCTCCAGTGGTTGATACATTTCAAAAATTATTCTCTGCTACCCCAGATTCTGCTTCCTCTTCATTCCTCCTTTGAATCTGACAAATAGGTTTGGTGACACCAAGTGCATGTATGCAGAGGCTTACCTGTAATCTGACTGGACTGTGCAACAACCGAAAAATACACTTTTAGTAAAACTTTGGAATTATGCTGATAATTAAATGGTACTGACGAATTACCATACTGCACGCTAACGGAGACTTTAGGCCTTCGTTGAGTGTTGAGTTGTTGAGATTGGTGTTGGGACCAATCTCAAAGTGTGGAGACTCTTTACCAAAACCAAAACATTTGCTTAAATGAACTGAAATTGAAAATATATATCAGAAGCCTAAGCATCACTTTTTACAGCCATATAGAAAGCAAGTATTACAGTCATCAGAAACAATCCTACAGGAAGACTGCAGTGCAAGGTACTTATAAAATGAAGCCATTCTGCCAGCTATGGAAATACACACAAGATACTTCAGGCAGCCTTAGCTCTGCCCTCAGTGAAATCACAGAGAATCAACGGTGTTGCGGTCCAAAAAGAAAACGACATTGCCTTTAAGGACATATTTACATTTCTAAAAAATATTTGGCTGCAATGGTGCACTTTGTCTGGAGCCCCGGCTCTGAATAACCACTGGAGCACAGCCAACCTCTCAGCCCTCTGCTGGTACCGAGTGCCTCGCTGCGACTCCTTTTGATGCTGCCCGGGCTGCCTGCAGGCTGCGTGTCAGAGATGGCCCTAATTGGGTGTGTATAATCACAAACTGGTGCAAGGGGAAACCCATGAAAGTGAAGGCATCCGGCAGCTGGGGGATGCACCCTTGAAGGAGACAAGCGCGCCCACAGGCTCTGCTGCCACATCTTTAAAGCCAAGGGGACGAGCAGAGTCCTGCAGCAACAGCCCTTTTTCACATTAGGCTGGGGAAAGTCTCCGAGTCCCACAAAGGGCAAGGAAAGAGAAAAATTCTCTCGAGTTTTTTGTCTCTCTCGAAACAAAACTCGCTCGACAGGCTGAGAGAGCTGGGGTTGTTCAGCCTGGAGAAGAGAAGGCTCCAGGGAGAACTTACAACAACCTTCCAGTACCTGAAGGGGCTACAGGAGAGATGGGAGGGACTCTTTGTCAGGAAGTGCAGTGACAGGACAAGGGGTAATGGTTTTAAATTGGAAGAGGGGAGATTTAGATGAGATACCAGGAAGAACGTCTTTGCTGTGTGGTTGGTGAGAGCCTGGCCCAGGTTGCCCGGAGAAGCTGTGGCTGCCCCGTCCCTGGAGGGGTTCAAGGTCAGGCTGGATGGGGCTTGGAGCAACCTGGTCTGGTGGGAGGTGTCCCTGCCCAGGGCAGGGGGGTTGGAACTGAAGGTTGAATCTTGAAGGTCCCTTCCAACTCTAACCATTCTATGATTCTAAGAAACAGGTCCTGTGCTACACACACTATTAAAAAGAAGAAGAGGAAGAAGAAGAGATCAGAGTAACGAAGCCTACAGCCTTAGTCTGTGCCACGCCAGACTGAAATCGCAGAAGTTCTCTTGCTGAACATCAACAGTTTGTTCCTTTTCCTTTGCAGTATACACAAATCCAAAACTAGAACCAGCTATTTTAGGAGGGACTACTTCTTTTTGTTTGGTTTTTTGGGTTTTTTCTCCCACATCTCACAACAGGAGTGTGATGCAGTCCATTTTTCAAATCTTTTGGTACCTTCAAGGAGTAGCTCTATGCAGACGGAAAACATGAACATCTTCTTCTTTCCTCCAGTAGGTCCCAACAGACTTTACAAAAGCAATTAGAGATAGTGAGTGACCACATCATTTGCTGTAGGGAAAGAGGCATCAGGAGGTGAAGAGGTTTGTCCTCTGTACCTGGGATAAGCTGTACCCTTGCAGACTCCAACACCTGAAGGGTCATCTGCCTACAGAGAAGGAATAATTTCCAGCCTCACCATCCTGGGAGACAGACTTCTTGGGATAACTTCTTATCGGGTACGCCAAATCAGAGTTTTAGTACAAGCTTTGCTTAATTTAGCACTGGTTATGAAAATAACCACACTCTACACAACAGCCAGTTTGGATTCTCATAATCACACCAGAGTGCTCACAATTCAGCAGCAACACTCAGGATTTATTATTCCTGGTGCAAAGTTAGACCTCTTTTCTCTTACTTTACAGGAAAAATAAAAGTGGCTTCTGTCACTAGTTATGTTGTTACGAGACAGTTTGGGCTGTTTTTCCTACCAAGTTCCAGTGAGTTGCCACTATTTATGACCCCAGCTAGAGAAGTCATTTCATTTCACAAGTTAGGAAGATGAGAAGATGAGCCATATTCTGATGTTTAAAGGAAAGGCTCATGCTGTTGCTACTGCAAGCTCTCTCTTGTCTGCATGTGAACATTTAATCTTACTGGAGTATTGAAGAACAGTTTGTAGACCTGGAGACTTTTTATGGCCTTGAGGCTTGAGATCAGAGGCTTGAGATCATTCTCTCTTTCTCCAGAATTTACTAACATTAATGCAAAAGCAGCAAATAACTCATGAGGAAGGTAATTTTGGAGGCCGCTGAAAACACAGAAGCTTTTACATCTATTGAGTATTCATTCAAAGCACTTTCCTGGGGAACAGCCTGTTTCAGGCAGCAAAGACAGTAATTTTCAAGGATCATTTCTTCCAAGAACAGGGAACTACATCTGCACTCCCTCTGTGCTTTTCCCACACATCATAACAATGGCAACGTTGCCTTAAATTGGGGATCTGATAAAAGCATCTATAAAAAAGTTAAATCATCAATGCCTTTACCTGTTTTTCCAGTAAGTGGGAAAGTGCCCAGAAAAAGCGGCAGGCAGCATGGATGCACTTTGCACTGGAGACTCCCCCATGGTACCGGAACCCCCACACTGCTGAACTGGCTCCAAAAAACCCTAAAAACATGGAAAGGGAACCCGCTCATCTTTGGTGAGCGGTGCACAGCAAATCTACTGCAGGCATATGCTTTCCGTGGAGAAATCTCATTCCTATAAAGAGAGCATTGGCCATAATGCTTGACAATATCCGAGTTATTTTTGGCAGATTGCAGAGGAGTTTGCAGCAGTAGGCATTTGAATCATGCATTCAAATTTCATACTGATCCCTGCTTTTTGTGCAAATTTGAGTCAGCCCTGGACTGTACTACCCCACAGAGCCAAGCAGAAAGAAATGATAAAATACACAACTCCACCAAAGGACAGGGGCTGCATGTGATCAAAGATTTCTAGGGCACAGCAGTCATGTTACACACACATTGAAGAGTCCTCTGAGTGGCATTGTTCCTGCTCCAGATATAGACTTGGCACTCAGACATAATTAAACAGAATCGCACAAGATATCTACATCCATATCTGCCTTGCCAAGGCACCCTTCCAAAGCAGTTATTTAGGGGAGCTAAGTCAACTTGGAAAAAGGATGCTTTAAGTGCAAGTGGTAATTATTGTTGGTAATTTCCAACATAGTAGAGACAGACAGCAATTCAATTTTGATTTCATTGCACATACAACTCCCTTAAATAAAGTCAGAATCCATACTGTCCTCACAAAGGATAAGCAAAAATGTTATTTTCCAGACACTGAATAAATGAAGGTCCATGCAGACCTCTGAAAAAGCATATTGAGCTGCACAATATCACCCAAACCCATACTATGTGCTGCTAAAAGTATTATCCAAACGCTTTGAAAAAGAGTGTTCTATGTGTATTTTTAACCTTTAAGTAAAGGGCATGCTGTGCCAGAATTGCATTTTATTGCTTTAACCAACATTACCCACATGAATATGTTAAAATGAACAATGAAACATTCTGGAACATTTTCTAAAACTGCATAAAATGAAAGTTCTCAGGACAGCACTACCCTGACATCACATTTATAATAATCCTGAATATGCAGTAGCAGTGGTAAAGGCAATTAAAAGGAGGAAAGGAGGAAGAACCAAATAAAGAACGAAACAGCACAGCAACTTTCCCTACTTCTTTCTTCACAATAATTCTCCTACTAACGTGTTGAGTAGGCTTTTTCTATCTTGTGCTCAGATCCTTACAGACAGCTGTGGCTTTAAATGTTCTTTCTGGTCCTGAGAATGGAAAGGTTGGCTAAAATCCCTCCATGGGGAAATAGCTGAACCATGACTGAGGAAGACAATGAAGTCCCATGCTGGGCTCCAAGAAGCATCTGGTATGACTCAGAATATTTCCTAGAGCTGAAGGTTACAGTACAGTTGAGCAGCTGACTTGCCACCTTTAGAGAGAGTGGATTTTTGCTCAAGAAACTCCAACAGAATATGGTAATGCCATCCCCAGCCCTGGAAGAGCTGACCTCTTGCACTCCCACTCACTTTCAGAATGTGGGAGAGAGTTTTCACCTCCTCTTCCTCTTGTGTTGGGACATGCAGAGCTCAATCTTTACAGTCCTGGCATTTGAAATAAATATCTATATGCATGAGAAGTCAAGTGGTTTGAGTTTGAGTTCATATTTAGCATAGAGCTTGAGGTGAAACATTTAAAAAACACTTCTCTGTGCACATTACATGCAACTTCGTATACAGAATTATTGGAACAAAGAGGATATACAGCCTAAGTTTCTTAACCCGTTTCAAACAAGTTCCAAATAACACACTGAAATATGCCCATCAAAAAACGTTCTCTTTTACTTGCTTATGTGAGCGGTATCCATACAATTTTTTCTACTTTCTTTGGTGAGATCACTGCAAAAAGGATTTGGCTGCCTGTATGTATGATCTGTGGTTTGTGTATCTGGCTGGAAAATACAAGGACCATAATAACTGTGCTCTAGAACAGTCAGGGGTTTCCAAACTCATTATAAAGAGGTCACTTGCAATAAAAAGTTTGGAACATCAAAAAGATATGGAGGCAAATTTACGAGTATCACCTGGAACCTGACACGGAAGTTTCAAAAGCTGGAACCTCATTTCTGAAGGCATGTATTTCTTCGGTTAATTAATATCCACAATCATCCATTTGTAAATATGTATCACATAATTAGTAAAGATTACAGTAGCTGTATGTCTAATGTTACCTGATATGGCTTATCATGCATTTGTACAAAGCTTTCTGGCAAAAAATCTCCTGGTGAGATTCAGACCAGAGAGTGTTCAGAAAGTAAGTCACCTCCCAAGGGGTTTTCTACCAAAAATCCCATCTTTCACAGGCCCAGCAGCATAAGGTGTACAGCCTATGTACAACCTACTGGTTCCCTGTGGCAGAGTGTTTTGACCAAATTGATCTACTTTGTGTTTCCAGAAGCCTGTCATTTCCCCTAAGAAGCCACACATTCCTAAATTTCATCATTTCTTGCTTTGAATTTCTTAAGCCAATAAGATTCCTTATTGTTTATCTTGTTCCGACACAATGCAGCAGTATTCAAGCTACTTTAACTGACCGCATCATCCCGGTATTTCAGATGTGTATATCAAATCTTCCTTATAAGAGGGAAAGAAATTGAGAATGTCTTAGTGGAGACCTTCTCTGTATCCATACCAGTACTTCTATGTTTCCATTC
Organism: Arenaria interpres; assembly: GCA_013399435.1. NCBI lineage: Eukaryota > Metazoa > Chordata > Aves > Charadriiformes > Scolopacidae > Arenaria > Arenaria interpres. Next base: position 128,243 of record VXAK01003776.1, on the reverse strand, counting down.
AGCTCACTGGGTGCACACACTTAGTTTGGCACTTACTCTGCTAATGTGAATTTGCCTTATGACAGAGCCACTCTATTGTAATGGAATTTTCAGTGTCCTCTGGCATAGCTACCATGGAAAACCCATTATCATTTTGAGCTTTTGCATTATGTAATTAACATAAAATTTTATCTCTTTCTCCATGTCTAGACTTGATTTTTAAAGAAGAGTCCACCCAGGCTCCAGTTCTTTATGCACATGTGGAGACTGAACTTTCATATCTTATCTAGACCGGGGAAAAGCCAGTCATTTCAATTCGATTTCAAAAAGACAGACGCATTTTAATATCTAACTTTATAGCATTCAAGTGGTACTTTCAATCAACAGTTAATCGTTGTTATTATTATGTTTCCTACAGTGCAAATGAACATGGCATAGACTACATGAATCTGATATGACTGCATCAGCTTTCACTCTGGTAGACAGAGAGCCCATTAGTGTATTCTTTGTGACAGTCCTCATCTGAGAAAAGCCAGAGATTTTTCAGGAGCTTATAAACATCCTAGATAGAACTTCAAAACTTATCAAGAGGTTTTGAAGTCATGGCCCTAGAGAAACATAAACCATGTAGATACACCAATAGCATATTGCCGTAGCCGTGAGATAGACATAAAATAGCACAAGACCAAAATCTTCTAAAAGAAAAATTCAAAACAGATCATCTCCTCTCTACTGACAAAATATACTGTGGCCTTGCTATGCTATCTGTCATAAAAATATGTCATATCCAGTAACAAGCACAATCAGAACATGAAGCAGGAAATATTTCTGAAGTGTAAACATAAACAGAAGTTATCTTCGGCTTTTGATGATGATTCACTGTATATATTTCCAAGGAGGTCTTGTGATACAATAATAAACAGGCTGGCTAGTTTAGAAACTCACATTCTTAAACTCTGCAGAGCCCACTCCCTGGCTTAACCCATACATAATTAACTTCAATCAAGCATATTTTTCCTCTAGGTGGCTGCAGAGCATTTAAAAAGTTGCTAGTTCCAGACAGAATACGAAAGAAAGAGAGCAAGGAGAAGAGCAGATAGGAAACTGCTACTTATAAAAGAGCCTTCCTCCTCATCTTGCTGCCTTTACGAACCAGAGTCAGACTCTCATTTCTGCGAAGGCCAGCTCACTGAGCCCCTCCAGCCTCTCACACAGCCCCAGTGCAATTTATCCCAGAGCTCTCCCTGTTTGCTCTTAACCAAAGACAACTGCTAAAAAATAGGACTTGCAAGAAGTGGCAAGAGCCAGCTTACCTGAATTGAAACATTCGAAAAAACCACTTTGTTCCTGGTTTTATGGCTTCCTGTGTGGTCCAGGCCCAGACCCCCACAAAGACATAGGCACAAGAAGTATGATTTAGGCAGAATTCAAACACCCGTACAGTCTCAGCTTGGTTGCCCTGACCCCAGCAAGGCTGACCTTTTCTTGCTGGATACTTAGTTCCTGCCTTCACATTTCCTCAGGCACCTCTGCTTTTGCTCTGCATGTTCTCAAGACACTGTGGGCATTGGCATGGGCACAAGCCTGACCAGCATCCTGACCGCGACGTCCTCCTGCCCACCAAGGAGGTCTATCTCAAAACAGCAGCAGTGCTGCTGTGGTGTCCCTCTCATTCAAGACCCAATAGACGAGAGGGAGAAGGTGAGCGTAAGAGTTTGATAATGATACAGGCAGAGACCTGGTTTCTGGTCTCTGGTCACTTTGACTTTGCCTGCTACTTCACATGCAGAAAGCTTTGGGTAAGAGATGCTCTGTGTATGGCCACAGTTCTTTAACCTTCCTGAGTGCAAGTTGTCAATTGCAAAGCACCGTACAGAGCCTGAAAATACAGTGGATGAAATGTTGTCGCCAGTGAAACCAGTGGGGATTTTCCTACTGAGAACACAGGAGCCAAGACTCTGAACTGTCATCAGCCTTTTTTTTTTTTTGCAGTTCTGTACTTCAAGGCTCTGAAGGACCCACACGCTTTCAGGACACCGCTGAACATTACATTCAAGCTTCCTGAATTAAAATGCTATGAATTAATATTTCCTGTACTGAACGTAAGTAACTCCACAACCAATCAGCCTGGCCTGGGAGCCATAGGAACTCACATGGATGTTACAGACAGAATGACCTAATTCTGGGTGAGGTAGGATGAGATGATACGAGCAGATGGAGCCAAGGTTTGTTCTCCTTCATGACAAACTCACCTTTCAGTATGTTGTTTTGGGCATGGTCATTTACTTGGCTAAATACAAAGACAGCTCTGATGTGAATTAAGTCTTTGAAGAGAAATGCTCATGAGCAAGAGCAAACCCTCCCAATCCCAGAACGATCACCATCACAGGTTATTTCCCTGCTTATCTGTGGGTGATGCCCAGTGGGAAGGATGCTAAGATAAATTCAGGGCTTTGTCTTGCCTACAAAGTCCTACACACCCAAATCTGACTTTGCCTCTTTTTGTTGTCTAGGCAGGGACTCCACGGAGCAGATCAGTGCCCAACGTCAGCCACCTTGAGTGCGCTGCCTGATGGAGGCACAAAGCAATTCCTTCTCTCTCCATCACTTTTCACTCCATAAAATCTTCTCTGGTCTCCCCACAGAAGCAGTGCAGAGAGATCTCAGAGTCGTACCAGTTTGTTATGAAGCTTGCTGTCAAACTTGGCAGTGGTTGCGAGCTGCTTTTAAACCTTTCTCACCAGAGAATTCTGTGGGTAGAAATTGTCAGCGCTGAGTATGCCTTTCAGTCTTCAGGAAGAGGGAGGCAGCACAGCTGCGGCAAAGCAGCCCCTGTAGCACGTCTTCTGAAGAAGCCCAGCTGACAGGAGAGGGAAATCCCAGGAGGCAACATGGAAGGAAAAGCTGCTGCTGGAGGTTACGCAGGATTCCTACTTCAAGTTCTCCATGGGTCCTTGGGAACCACAATGTTTACAGCCCATACCTCTGGGAGGCCACTTATTTCTTCCCTTTGTGGTGAACCATGTGGCACCCACTCCGTAGCTTTTCTTCTTCCATGGATCTTTCCACAGGTGGCGAGCCTGAGGGCCCGTATGAAACTATGAGCAGATTAGCTCTGTCAAAACAAAGATCCCATTTTCGTGCCAGTAAGGAAAAAAAGGAGAGAGCAGGGAAAGCATGAAATAGAGCGTATGATATATAGAAGGAAAATTGGGTTTTAATAGAATCTTTTCAAAGTTTTCCATTAAACTTTGGTCGCTTGCAGAGCAAGTTTTGGAATGCAATTCCCTCATCCCCTTAGGATGATCTGCATTTTATTACGTTAGTAAGGAAGCCCAGCTTATTCCTAGCAAAGCTACTGTATGAAACTTTTCAAGCTCAAGCCAAAGTGGCAGAAGTAAAAGCCCCTCCTGATTGATTTTCAGCCACCATTCTGGGGCCAGTGATTTAATGCAATTTTTATCATGTGCAAAAGAAACTTTTGCTACCAAGCAATAGTAAATCAGAAATGATCACCTCATAATAAATGAGATTATATGTATCCAAATGTTACCCATATGACGACTAGATTTCAGCTGAGATACCTAACCAGAATGAGCAAAGGAATATATCAGAAGAGGGAAGGAGGTATTGGTCATCAATTAGGGGAGATGAACTGCATAATGAGAGAGCATTAGAAGCTCTTCCTTCCTTCCCTCCCCGCTCCCTTTCCCGTTTCAATGATGCAGGGCACATGAATGTTAGAAATAGCTGCACTGAAAGAAGAGGAATAACTGCAGTACCAGAAGCCCGGGAGAAGAAGAGATGGGGATCTGGACAAGAGGCAGAATCGTAGGTCTGTTCCCTTGGCACAGGCAATGGTAGGGAAGTAAGTTGGATTAAATCCTGTTACACATATCTGTAGCAATTCTTACAGTTCAGACACCTTAGGAAGGCAGTATGAAAGCTATACGACCAAGGTGAACCCAGAGAAAGGATGAGACACTACAGTAGGATCACAGGAGCATAAAGAACCTTCTATATATCTGCATAAACCAGATCAGTTCCGTGTATAAAAAGTAGCTACGGTCTCCAGGGATCCCGTTTAGAAGATTTCATAAGCTCTGGCAAATTGTTACACACTTAAACATCAGGGTAAATTATCAAGTCTTTAAGACGTAATTTACCTCACAATGTATCCAGGGTCTAGTCTTCTCAAGGTGTCTCCATTCAGATCCAACTTTCCTAGGCAAAGACAGAGCCTTCTGCTTTGATTTGTGGTGAATTCTGCAGGAAGCGCTACAGAAAGTGACGTGATTTCTCCTTGGATTCTGAAGTTATTTGTCTGGATGCTGTGAGCTTTGAGCCTCTGCTTTCTCACAGTCTGTCCCAGAGATACGTGGCCATATCTGAGTTGCAAGACGGTGGCTCTCGAACATGCTGTTGAGAGAGATCTAATCTTGAAAATCCTTCAGAAGAAGCACTCCAGCCTATTGTACCAAACGCTCTCTGTCTTCCACGTGAATCTTGTAAATAAGATCTATGTTAACCAGAACCGGTACTGCTCTCCTGTGCTTTACTCTGTGTGTGTAGACAGGTTTGCTCCTTTTCTACCCCCAGCTCAGTAATGCCACAGGCTATGCGTTGCACTTCAGCTAGCTAGGCAAGTCTTGTTCACTCAGTTTCCCTTCTATTCCACTGGATACCTTGCCATTTGCTGCTATTACAGCAAAATAAGAGGAACAGAATTTTTAACATTTTTTTTTTCTCTCGCCAAATAGGTTTATGAAACCACATAGCACATCCATGGGTATCTGTGCATGTTCATCACACTCTGCACGGATGTCAGCTGTGGCCAGACCTCGCCTCTCTCTCCCCTAGAATAACACCATACACGCAGAAGTTAGAATTCCATCTTATCTTGGAATCTTCTCAGGGAGATTACATTATTGTGAAGGGCAAGCCCAGTGGGTCTTAGAGATCCCTTTTGTGTAACAGTAGTGGCAGCCACGGAAAGAAAGAATCAAGAGGCAATGAAGTTCTTGATCCCATCTGGGCAAAGAGCACAAAGGGAATCAACACGTCTGCATGAAGAGAGCGATGGTGATGGAGTATTAACAGGAGAGGCAGAATCCCTAGAGTCAAGCACTGTGGGAACGAGTAAAAGCCACAGAAGGAAATGGAGGCTAAAGAGAAAGGCCCACAGTAAATATCTGCAGATGCTGTCATTTGTAATGGGGGCTGAACCAAGAAGGAGTCGTCACACACTCACATAGCACCTACTAGCCTTTAAAAAAAAAAAAAAGAGGGGAAAAAAACCCCAGCCTCACCGGTGGAGGAATATTCTTTTCAAGATCAAAAGTCAAGCAGCAATAAAATCCGTGTCAAAAAACATAGGCGGAGGAGGTTGTGCATGCTCACTCGTGAACATCTGCACTAAGAAGCCACTTAAGTAACCACGCAACAGCATGGAAGAAACATCTGCAGCGCGTAGACCACCAGCTGTGCAGTAATAATACTTTGAATATCCAGAGAGCCTTTCATCTGAATACTGCAAAGCATTTTCCAAACAAATTAAGCTTCACAACACCACTGTGAGCTTCTTATTTAATGGTAGGATTATTTCATCCTGCACCAAAACGCCGTGGCCGCCAGAATGAAAAGCAACACCTGTTTATCATCTCACAGAAACGTCGTACAATTTTCATGACAGGAAGTGACAAAAAAGGCGGTAGTTAAATTAAAGTGCAGGAAGAATTGAGGTGGCCAGAACTAAATGTTTAGAAATGGGAACTCAGAAAAACAGAGTATTACCCCTCCCTCTACTTTCTATGTAAACTGTCACATTATTTTTTATGCCCCCCTGCTGTTACTCTTTGGTCTTTATTTCACGTTGGGAAGAGAGAGCCTCCTCGGATATATGCTTGTGGGGGTGTCTACAGATGTGCGCAGAAGTACAGAAAAATACCTTTCTTGGTTGTGTACACTCAATAAAATGGGTTGCTGTGCGTTGCAAATAGCTTCCCTTTGTACTCCTCCAGCTCTGTTTTCATAAGGCATCCCGATGACTACACGACAGCCCTGCCTTCCAAGGCAGCATGCCATCTAGTCAGGCCTGAGACAAACTTCTCGCTGTGTGCGCTTTCAGCCCCACGGGGTACCCCGTGCAAGCAGCGCTCTGACCTGACTGCTCAGCTGGTGAGACCTGACTGCACTCTTCTCAAGAGCAAGGAGAAAGGCTGGAGAACATGACACTTGAAGACAGGAAGGCACCCCATTATGGTTTCCTCTCTCCGCATCTCCATACGTCCACTTTTCAGTCCCATTGAAACGCTAGTGGGGGAAGCAGTTTGATGGGGAAGCTGTAGCAGCGAAGCAGGGCTGGTTCTTTATCAAACAAAGCTCAGGACTGGCAAAGCAATGTACAATAATGCATGGGACAGGCTGTCCTGAACTCTGCACAGCTAGACAAACACATCTTTAAAACTTAGAATTTTTGAGGGCAGCAATGAGATTCTGATCTGTGCTTGACACTAGCACCCTAGGATCGTAAGCCTATGAACAAGGCTCTTTGATGTTATGGTTAAATAAAAATAGTAGGTAGGATTTGGGAATGACTAATTGTATTTCTAAGAAATTGTTAAGCGTGTTTGGATATGAAGCAAATAGTTCTAGCGTTGGCTAAGGAGTATATTTTAAGCATTTTTACATTCAGGACCTCTGAGCTGGTCCCAGCTGGGCATGCAGTGGTTAACCTCAGGCCAACTTCTCCCTTCTCCCGAAAAGCTGGTTCCAGGAGGACACGGCCTGGCTTGAGAAAAGAAGGCTCTTTCATAGTTAAGATTTTCCAGAAACACTTGGTGTTGGTATAACTCTGTCCCTGTTGAAGCCCAGGGTAAAATTCTGTTTGTCTGTAATGCCAGGTATGGTTGGCCAGCACCAGCTGCTTTTGACGTCTCATCCTACACGACCAGCTCTGAAAAAGTCCTCTCATATTCACATGCTGACTTTTCCCCAGAAAGAGCTGTTTCTTTTCTCCATGGATGCAACCAAACGCATGTGCCAAATTACTCACTATCCCGCCAGGACTGACTACTTCATTTCAAATAAACCATAAAATGGCATGAACTACTTGGGGAGGATAAAATGTTCCCTTTGAGTATGTAAGTTCATTATTTTTTTCTCTTGTACGCTGGTTTTGTCCATTTGTTTCATATAGGATTGTCCTTAGCCGTATTTCAAAATAGTGAAATAGAGGATTAAGTCTCATAAACAAAAAGGTACAATTTTCAGTTCTATCACACATAGGATAAGCAGTTCATCTGCTTTTTGATATATGATCTTGAGCTGCCCACACAGTCTGACCCATTTAGAACCGGAGTACAGTGTGAGGGACTTTGAAAGGTTTCTGTCCGTAGGAGTATCAACGTTTGTTACCAACATCTACTTCCATTTTGGTTTTCCAATACTGTGACATTTGAATTGTATTTTGTGCTTCAGTTCGGATAAACCTCAGGGCTTGGGGGGTAACAAAGCCACACACCAGCCCCAACTTGCAACTTGAAATGATAGCATTGCATTGTTTCCACAGGACAAGGACAAGAACCGAAATCACCAATTACAGATCCGACATCTGTTCCAATTTAGTAACAAACCAAACTCATTCTCCATTCCCCATGCGCATATCCGCACATACGCACAATGGAACACTCATTTTTAAGGACATTTGCCTCTGGATCTGGATCCACGTTGGGCCACTTCTAGTTTCCAGACAGAACCATAAATCAGTCCAGTTTTGCTAGAGAGAGCGGAGATGCACCGAGAGCCTCAGGCAAGGATCTCTACCCAACTTTCCTAGCCTCAAATCTGGCTCCGCAGTAATACATTATATTTGTTTTCAGCAGTGGAATAGTATCACATATGATCATAGTCTCACCAGTGACAATTTATGAGATTGTTCCCCCTAACCCTCCTACATCTGGCCCTTCACAGAGCTTATATCTACCTTCAGAAATCACATGAAAACCATGTCTTTTCCCAAGTCTGCTTTGAACCCCTGACATTTAAAGTAGAAAATGAAACAGGGTAGCTAGAAGAACAAGAAGAAGCCATGAAGGACAGCAGGGTGGAACCTTTGTTCTGGAGACACTGGAGCCCATAAACCTACCTGATCGCGTGGCTGGACTTGGTCCCTTGCCCTGATGTGGAGCACCTTGGAGATGCAATCAAAGCATCTTTCAGCTGGACAGCCCATCAGTTGGTTTGGGAGGCTCGGCAGGGAGCCGTGGTGGTCTCATAGTTAACTAACCTCAGACCTTGATGCAACTGTTTTTGTGCTGGTGCCAGATAAAGGAGTCACCCTGCCCCCTTCTTGCCTCAGCTGCCCCTTCCTACCTCACAAAGTGCTCTTGTTCCTTCTCTTGATGTTCAAATAGAATTCAAAAGTTGAGAAAATCAGAAATACATTGCTGACGTGCTCTGAGGATTCCAAACTGCAAGGCGGGTCACTCACAAACCCATTGCTGGTTTGCACCACGAACTCCATGCGAGTAGTAGCTAACCCACCTCTTGGTGGTTTCTAGGCCAATCAGAAGTTGCAATGACAGCAAGCAGCCAGCCCTGAGTGCCTGAGACCAGCAGGTAAGCCCCAGAAGCATTTCATTTTCCCATGGTCTGTTTTCACGCTTCATTTCACACACAAATACATGGGCAATTTGGAGCCTCAAAAGTGAATGCATAGCACAAGTCAATGCACTGTAAAAAATATTTACAGCCCCAAAGCATAACTACATTCATGTGCTAAAAATGTAAATACTTTTCAAGTCAAAGTAGCTTGAAATACCATTTCTGCCTGTATGTTTCCTGCTAAGCTTGTGCAGCTTGTGTGCTTTTTAACTTGTGAAAAATCCTAAATTTTGTATTTACAAAACCCTGGCAGGGTGAGAGCCCTGGCAGTAAGATCTCCTATTTAACAATAAATGAAGTGAAGCAATGTATTTCCACAGAGTATTGACAATGGCGGGGAAAGGCTCAGCATCTTTACCTAGCTTCTGCTGAGGATACCATTTCGCTGCTAATTATTTATGTAAATGTCTAATAACAGAGGGAAGTCACCATCTCATTTAATGCTACTTGTGACTGCTCACTGAATGCAAGCAGCTTTCAGCCCCAGGATCGATTCAAACCAGAGGGAGTTGTAAAATTATTTGCATTGAAGGTCAGATCTCACATCTGTGGGGACGGCAGAGAGAAAGGATGCCAAGTCTTAAGCTTGTTCTTTGCAAGTTCAAGGCAATGGGCAGATCCAATGAAGGAACACCTACCTCCCCCTTAGGGATCCAGTTGTGGGGAGGCATGGGAATGGCGACAATTTGGGAAGTGATTTGTCCCACATAACACACAAGTGAGGGCTTCGGCAGAGGGAGAATGGCCGAGGTGGCTCCGATCCCACCTGCCATCCCGCCCATCGCTTTGCCTCACCAGGCACTTCATCGCTATCGAGCCTCCGCCTCAGACCATCTCTGCTTGGTAGGCAGAGCCTCCCCCTCATTTTTTCTTTTTACTTCCAGCACGTTCCTGAGGATGAACAAAATGTACAGATCACACCCTGTGACCACAGAGTGATATATGGATGGTGTTTCTGGGATACACATGCTTCCTGGGGCTTCCTCTGCTGCTGCCTGGTGCACCACAGACATGTGCTATCTGGCCTTTCCAAATCCCAACCCTCTGCTGCTTCTGACTTCCAAAAGCCGTGGGGAATATGCGCAGAGGTGGAAGATGCCCCTGCCTCACTGTTATTATCATATTACTTGTCCCAGTATTTACCAGATTTTCTAGACGTACGCTCTCCTGGCCCACGATCTCGGCTGCGTCATCTTAGATTAATCAGGCCTAAGTTCTCCATGTCAAAAACAGGGGTGACATTCAAAATGGAGAGTTTGTCTTGACAACAGAAGAAACAAGCGCTGCCCCATATTCTAATCTGAAATAAAATGACAGCAGCTTTCCAGCAACTTTGTGAAAAATCTGTTAAACTGACTAGACTCCACCAGTCATGATGACAATCCCAGCACATATTTTCTTTTTTTCCTGTTTTCTATGCAGTAAAGTGTCCCAGAGATGTTTTTCCATTCGTGAAACAAATAGGGACATGTCAGGTTAAAGGCTGAAAAGAAGAACTTGGCCAGGAGCAACGCTTCTTTACTGTTATAATTATTTATAATTGTTGTTAATACTATTGTACCACCAAACGAAATAGCTCTATTGTTTTACACAGTAGAAGTCGCAGGCCCTACAATTCACTGCGCACAGTTGCACAGCACTCCAGGGTAGGCTTAAAACACACTTCTCTATTAATCCTGAACAGACCTGGGAACCTGCACATACAATCTCCTTGGGTGGCCTCGTGCAAATCATCTCACCTGCAGTGAGACAGATGAAAACTGTGCCATTAAGGTCTGACCCTGAGCTGATGTGGAGGAGAGCTATAGGAATTGCCACGCCACAGGCTTGTACTGAGAGCATCCCCCGGAGTCAGTACCTACCAGCAATATGTGGTCCTAGTTCTCTGCATGTGCTGCACCGCAAAGGGACAATCCCTGTGAAGACACCCATTTACACAGCAACAGTCAAAATAAAGTTCTCCATTTAGATATCCCGTTGGCACTGTCAGTCATACTCACGGTCTTATCTCCAAGGAACTTCCAACTGCTTCATATTCTCGTTGGAGTGCAAATTCCTACAGCATGAAGCAAACACCTCTGGCCCCTGGAGCAGCCCTTTTCCCAGAAACCTACATAGGAAAACCCATGGCACTCTGAAAGACCACATGGCAGAACTGAAACTTTCCATTCTAAATCCACTTTTATTGCTGTTTCCGACCATCATGGGAATCACACAGCATGCAAGTCAGAAAACGGAGAGACCAGAGATCAGCTAAGTGAGAAATACCTTTCACTTGTGAGTTGCAGATCAAGCATCCAGCTGCTCCCTGCAGCACTGGACTCTCTGGGCTCTGAACTTCACCAGACTCTGGAATCCAGTGCTAACCTCACCACTCCGGTCATCAAACTGAAAAAGGTGCCAAATCTAACCTCTATATCCCACCTCTCCAACCTATCTTCCATAAAACACAGTTCCCAGCAATGCTGCCATAAGCTCAACAGAGAACATCGATGTTGGCAAAGCAGTTGGGTTCACTGGAGACCTCAACCCAGTAGAGCCAGCCTCTCCACAAGCACACTTCTGCTCTCTGCCCACTAATTGGGCAATGAGGACAAAGTGAAAAGCCCAGTGCTGAGCCAATGGATAAGCTGCCAGGAAATTTCAAACTACTCCAAGCATGACAGCCAATGGAAACCATGATGTAAAGTTCAGAAGAAGGTCACTGCTTCAAAATCTCTTTCAAAAGAGAGATTCTGTTATGGTTTTTCTTTTGGAAGCATGCATCAATAGACCTAGAGTACCAGAGAGACACAGAGAAGAAGGGTGGATGTATAAAAGAGATCCAAAATAAATTTTGAAGTACTTTTTGACTGGGTGGTTCAGGCGCATGTTTTCAGCCTCTGGTACAATGTCTGCATCTGCAAAACTCTGCACTGATGGGCATGGACGTGGTTTAAATGGCCACCCACGTTCTGCACAGCTGATAGCCCACCTGCACCATGTAGTCGGTGGAGCTGGACAGACTCTACAGTAGCACCTGACCACCATTTATTGAGTTCACTCTGAATTCGGAGGCTTTCTCTTGCATACTCACATAGCAAGACTTTGACTGAGGTATCCCTGGGCTGGTTCACATATGACACAGGGCAGAGCTGGGACCAAGCCATACACCTCCCATTCACCCAGTTCCAAATCACCGACCAGCTCCTGAAGGTGTCAAAACAAATTTGAATTTTCTAAAAAACTTTGGAGATTCAAAAGGAAAGTCCTTGGCAACCTGAAGAAAAGGGATGACTTCCTTGCAATGCGACTCTAGTCCTCTCCCGCGTCTAACTGGGCTACAGCTGAGTACATCACTGCACTGCTTGCAGGTTTTCTATTTAGTGTCATAATAACTCAGAGAAATATTATGTTAAAGTGGGTACTGCTCTTCTTCATTAATACTGGATCACCTTTGTAGTAACCAAGGGGAAAAAAACCTCTGGGTTCCCTGCCAAAAGTGGCGTGCTTCACTTTGACTAAGGTCTTCTAGGAGCTCTGCACAAGCTAAGACAACAAATTGAAGGTATTTTGTCTTGTGCAATTTAGATATAGACTTAGGTTTTTTCAGAAGCAAGATAGAAACATGACGCCAGTTCAGCCCCAGGTGTTCTCCTCGCTCCTCATGTTGTGTTCCATGGCAGCTTTCCTCATTTGAAGGCTATTACACATGGAAACCATCTTTTGTTACATCCCACAATCATTTATGTGACTCTCCAGATGAAGCCCACATAAGAACCATGTGGAATCATGACAACAGAAGGCAGGTTCAGAGATGATCCAAACGACCAGCACGGCTACACTGCTGAGAGAGCTGTCAGTCTGAAGGTCACTTCTAATCCCACAACTGTAAATACATAATCTGCTAACTGGCCGCTAAAGAGCTCTTGCTGGGCTGTCAAAATATTTGCCTATAATCTGTTGTGTAGTCCCTGGTAGGGATCACTTCTCATGAGGTGATCACTTGAAGCTTCTCTAAAACACAGAGCAAAAACATGCAAACACTGAGTGTTCTCAGAAAAACCAACTCACAATGGAAAACCAAGAGGACAGACCAGCAGACTTTCTCTCCCTCATGCCCATCACATGTGCACCTCCAACGTGGAGTCCTCTGATAAATAATTAAATGATTTGTGGGTAGGAAATGACAAAGGGCAATTAAAATCATATTAAACTTTCTCATGGCTTTTCTCTGGTGTTTTCTGCAACACAAATGTCAGAGATATATTTGTTTACAGTCCACGGATGCAACAACAACCACAATTGCTTCCCGAGGAACACTCAGTACAGCAACACTGCAGGGCCCTCTCTGCAACCACAGCATTTTTCCACGGCATCTACTGGGGATTGCCACCACTGAGACCACCACGAGGCAACCTGCCTGAGCTCAGAGGACCATGCCCTCTTACAGTAGGGGAGGAGAAAACCCGTGCCATCTGCTAGAAGGAGACCAAGGGAGACATCGTACAACCATGTGCTACAGCGCACTGCTAAGGGCAAAACTCTTGCTACTCCATTTACATCAGTATTAAATGCATGATGCTCTTCCTGACTTTAAAATATTATCAGTGGAAGGAGAAGCAGATTAACAAGATCAGCCATAGAGATGTTTCCATACGCTGAACTACATGACTATGTCCTTATATGCATGCATAAAAACCCACACTGAAGCCCATCAGCAACTACTCACCGAAGCAGCTGCCTGTTGCTGCAGATAAAATGCTTCTCACATCATAGTCTGGCCCACCGCATGTTAAGCACATTCAAGTGAGAAGGTAAGCAGCTCATTCAGGCTTCTTCCATTTTTGGGACTTGACTTTGACCTCAGTCATTTGCTTGGGTTGTTCCTATCACACTTCCCTTTTCTGAGCGACGATCAAAGTTCTCAGAATAGAGGGAGGAAGATTTCCTCCTGGGCACCGCAGCAGCTTAGGATGTGTCAGATAAATGCATCAAAGAGGAGATTATTCCTGAACGCTAAAAACCCACTGGAAATACATATGACAGCCCCAAGGCAGCCTGACACCAGTATCCCTCAGCTGGGGCTGTTAGACAAACAGCTCATATTTTACCCAGAGTGAAAAAATCGCACAGACTGGTTCCCTGACACTCTTTAATCTTAACACAGCTGCAAGCTTCTTTCAGCAGAGAAACCTTCTGGGTGAATGTGACCTTTGGATAAATCTTTGCATGTTCTCTGTGGTGGTATTTATTGTTACAGCCAGGCTAATGATTCACTTTGTGAACAGCCCTGGGAGTGATGGTTTTTTTTTTTCCAGCAGCCCCATAGCCCTCTAAACGTGTTCCTCCATCACTCTCACACCTGCACTGCAAAAGGGGAAAACAAAGGGTCAACCACACACACACAAAAAATATTCTTTCACACTTTCATTTGGATTACTGCACAGAAAGACATGTTTGCAAGATATATAAGGGAACGCTAAAAATTTTTAATGGTGAGGCAAGTGGCTTCTGGTAGACTCTGCACGAAGTTATTGCTGTTTTCTGGAAGCAGTAGCATGGCCAGGGCATGATGCATTTTCCAGAGCCAAAAGGACAAGTAAGGTCTCACTGTGCTTGCAGAACGTTCCCATTCAAAGAAGGCAGTGGATGCTGCAAGAGAGGAGGACAAAACTTACACAAGCCTTGAAAACTAAACCACGTGCCTCTTTGCCCGCTTTCAGAAACACCATTAATCTTAAGACAAAGCTAGTTTTCTTGCAGTTGATACTCAATATCACAAAAAGTGTTTCTGTTGCTATTGCACATAAGCATAGTGACCCTCTGTCCTGGTTCTGGCAGGGATAGGGTTAATTGTCCACAGGATCTAGCAGGGACACAGGTATGCCATCCCATGGGAGCCCTGCCCAGGGGCCTCCTGGTTCTTTGTTGCCACCTGAGGCCAAACCATGACATCCTCACTTGGTCATTCCACACTCAGCTCACAACTGAACCAACAAGAAGCCTAAATTCGGTCTGGCCATGTAATTTGACAGGCTCCAAGCTGCCAAGGGAGGCATCAAAAACTCCTGGCTGAACTTCTTCTCTGGGTCTAACTGTTGACTGGGTTATTGGGCTACTTTGTGCAATACAATCCTGTCTAGCGCCCTGAGCGCTGAACTAGCCCCCCTCTCGCCGCTCGACAAAAGATGAATCAAAGAGTTCCTTCATATCAAACTGTAAGGCTTTCTCACATCTGAATGGAAAGCAGACTTAGGAATTTTATTAGTACCTTAAGCTTGAAAATGAAAGATGCTGCCAGCCTTGAGCCAGCATCTGCAAGAGATTAATTTCATAGAGACTGTTAAAAAAACAGCAGTGTTCAGATCTTTAGCAACGTGTATAATTCAGGCAACAGTCAGAAGCAGGCAAAAATACATATGCTGTCTATGTAGGAGTGATAGTCATGTAATATGTTGGTTTATGAGATCAGGCTCTGATCTCTGACTTTCCTGGCTCAAACTCTCTTCCCTTCAGGCACCTGATGTTTAGAAATGATAAAACTTCTAACACAAAAGCAACGGCAATGGTGACCTGCAATGAGTTCAGCTGTGTTTTCTTGCTCCCCAGCAAAGAGTCATCCACGTCACAGAAGTCACAGCTTTACTTGCAGTAATTCTGAGACGTAGCTCAGAATAGATAGATAGAGGGGTGATACCAACCCACAAACTGTGCTGTCACAGCCCGAGGTTGAAGCGTAACAATGGGACAGCACAAGAAGCTCCTAGTACTGCTCAACCCACAACACACCCTCCTTGGGCTACCCATCCAGCATTTTCATGCACTTGACGTAACCCAAACAACCGTCTCCTTCTCTGGAGACATTCAAACCCCACCTGGACACATTCCTGTGCAACCTGCTCTGGGTGGACCTGCTTTGGCAGGGGGTTGGACTAGATGATCTCCAGAGGTCCCTTCCAACCCCATGTGATTCTGTGAACTGTATGCCAAAGGGGCATACACGCAATTAAAAGGCTCAGTGCTATTTTCTGTAATGCATTGTAACACACTTGAGAGTCATTCTGAAAGATGAAGAAACAAGTTCCTATCCTTGTAAAAGGTTTGATGTCTATACCATGCAACCTCCTGTTTCCAGTCAATATCCAGAGTTGGTAGGCCTTAAGGGAAGAAAAATCAAGCTTAGTTTCCTCTCAGTCAATATTGGTTCTCAACTCAATAAATCTTAATGTTGACCACAACATAGAAACCAGTAACTGTTTAGTATCTTCATCTGGGTTTTAATTATAAACACTGAGGAAATTTGTCAATTCCTGACTTCCCAGTCATATGGAAAAGCTTTTAAACATTCTGCATAGACCACTGTGGATCAGGCCCATCACGGTAATGGAACTAAAACGCACTCCTCCACCACCTCTATACACAGGATCTTTAACCTTGGCACGACTTTGAACCCAGCACCTGCATCTGCTGCAAGGATGGTGAAGATAATAAATAGCATCTTTTGATGTCGCAAGAGTTATTCTTTCCAGTGCCACAGTTAAATTTCCTCTGCCCATATAAAACTGTTAACTTCCATACATGGGGAATGTTGATAAAAATCCCTGTGGAATTCCATAGCTAGAAAGCATTCCTGGCCAAGTACTTTATCATTTGGAAAGAAATATGAACAGCACCAAGAGACAAAGAGAAATGAAAGAGACAGGTGAAGGAAACTCTGGGGCTACAAGACAGCACACAGTTTGCACGCAGCTGATAAAGAGAACCCTGCAGTGTGAATTCCTCACCTTAAAAACCAGATGGGAATCCTGGCCAGGGGTATCACTTGGCTACCCCATAACACAGGCGATGGCTATGGAATACATTAGGTCCAGTCAGGCAGCAGTCTAGATGTCTTGGGAGAAAGCATGGGCTCAGGAGAGAATACCCTGCTGGAGAAGTTTGTTCTGTTGTTGCCTCTCTGCCACCGTGTTTTATAGGCTCTCACCTGGCCATGTTTCACAGGTACTAACTGCATTCTCCATCTGCACAGGATGGATGGACACCAGTTTGAAACAACTGTCTAGAGATTGGAGGAACCAGAGAGACAAACTCTCTGGAGGTCAGCACAGGTGGGTTAAAGGAGAGCTGGAAGGTGGACCAAATATTCCCTTACTGATAAGCTGAAATGTCTGTGTACTGTATTTTAATTTTGTGCTTGTGGATATTTTTGAAATCAGATTTTCACAGCTAATGGCTGCAGCGAAGATCTGGGCCTTCTGTAACCCAAGGAATCTTGATGCCAATAGTGGGAACTACGTATTTCAGACACTAACAAGACATAGCCTAATTCAGGTATAGAATCTTAGGGCATGTTCACAACCTCAGTGGCCACTTCTTTGTGGGACCTATGCAGTTCTTCTCTGATTACAGAACAACCTTCAACCCCTTCAAGTGATATCTTGGTGATCATTCTCTATATTGTCAACATACCATCTTTGCCTTTGAAAACAAGGCCACGAAGTGTATCCCTCATGCCACACAGTCTATAAGCTATTTTTGAAAAAGGTTTTGGCACCCTCAGCAAATCTTGAAATCATTGAAAGTTTATGTCGCCCTTTGAGGACATCTAGGACATCTATTACCTATGCCATCACCTTGCCATGATGTGAAATATCCCTCCAGAGAATATGGAAATTTTTTTCATTATCAATGGGCTGAGAAATAAGTATAACAGAGAAGAACCAGATAAACAGAGAGATGAGCAGAATGACAAAAATGGGCTTTCAAACATCAGCCAAATCCTTGATAACTGAAAAGCGAGTAGGGTTTTTTCTTGCATATCGACTCCTCCCGTTCCAAAAGTAAGTCTTTTATAGTCCATGCTTCAATCCATTGCTAGCTTTTGACTTGTTTTAAGGTACTTACCTGCATCCAGCAGACACATTATGAGGTTGTCATCTAACTGGGCCTTACAGGAGCAGAGAAGATTTAGTACCTTCCTAAAAAGGTTAGCAATGCTTTCTTCTGAAAGTTTGAGAAAAATTTGTGCTTTGGCAAAAATATGACAATACACTTCTTGTGCATGTGATACCCCTTAAATCACATCAGAAGGATTTGAGCTTGAGGCCAGGAACCAGGCACTTTCACATTTTAATCTCAAATCTGCTTCCTGCACAGCAAAGAACTCTTTCTTCATTTCAACAACTTCAAACCAGGGTGCAGTGAGAATTAAATGTTTACACTGCAATTTGAAAATGTAAAGTGCTAAGAAGGAGCACTTAGGAAATGAACTTTGTAAACTTTTTCATTGCTGCCATGGTATCAACCATCCTCAACAGCCTCTTACTTCATGTACTCATAGACTACATAACCTTAAGCACTCACTCACTGTAAACTACATACCCCACTTGAGAGCTGATGTACAAAAATCAGCTGTCTGAATACCTTAACACTTACGACAGCTTCCTCTGGACTGATCATAAGAGAAATGACTTGTTATTAATTTTCACATGCTGGATTTATTTTAGCTTTTATGTTTCAGGAATATTATATAAACAGAATGTTAGTTGTAGGAGTACCCAGGAATGCAAGAAAACATATGGCTTCAACTCCCTTCAGTATTCCCAGCACATTCCCCACCAATTTTAATTTCAACTGGCTTAAGTGGGGGAGTCAGGGAAAAACTGAGAGGCTCTCATCCCCTGCCTATTGTGATGAAGAAGTGAAATCACAGCACCTGCTTTCACATGTGCAGAGCCCTCCATTTGGGTGAAAATATAACCCTACTGCTCACATACACATGGGTTTCTAAGTGGCGTCTCAAAGGTTTACAGGGTGGGAGAATGTGACACAGATACTCATGCACCTTACCCAAGATTAGGTATTGTGATGGTAAATATTTGAGATGGATAAATACATATTCCTGTATTAGCACAAGTGCCTCCACCCAGTCTTGCCTGCCTTCCCACGAGCCTGCTCTTTGCCCTGCTGTTGCAATGCCCTGGGGCACAATAATCCTCAGGCACCAAGATTTGCTGGGGCAAATGAGCCTTTGCTGTCGTGTCCCGAGCCCTTACCAGCACTGGCCCTGCCACATACAGCTGTTTAGGAGCTGAGTGCTCACCCTTAAAGGAGGGCTGTGCCTGTCTCTCATCACGCTGCCGATGCCTGGTGCTGGGTCTGCTCTTGCTCCCAGTGTTCCGCTGCCCAGAGCCAAGGGCAGCTGTGGATCCCTCCCAAAATGGCTCGTGCTGCGCCTGTCTGCAAGGCTGCATGAATCACCGATAACGTGAGGTGTTGATTCCTTCATCTGCTGTGAAGACTGAAGGAAAAAGGCGGCTTGATGAATTAACGAGAAAGTTAATTGCTTTACACACCAGCACTTTGCACACTCGAGAGGGCAGGTGTGGAGTATGGGACCTTCACATGGCTATGGATACAGTGAGCCCTTGTGGGGACGGGCAGGAGAGGAGCAGAGTTGCCTTTAGCCCGGACTGGTCCCTTACACCACAGACGGCTACTAAAAAGCTGACATAATGCAAAGGTCCCCAGAGATCTCCAAGACTGGGAACTACCCAGATTTTTTGGATGCCCTGCGAGATTTCAGAAAGAACAGCAAAACTGAAGGGGAAAAAAACTTCAGCTATTAAAAACA
Source organism: Arenaria interpres (assembly GCA_013399435.1). Lineage (NCBI taxonomy): Eukaryota > Metazoa > Chordata > Aves > Charadriiformes > Scolopacidae > Arenaria > Arenaria interpres. The sequence goes on along the minus strand of VXAK01003776.1, from coordinate 108,985 downwards.
CCCACAAGAAAGCTTTCGGTTAATCTAACCCATACAAAGTCTCCAGAATGGACCCCTCGCATGCAGCAAGTCAGCTCTCCACACAACAGCAAGAGCAAGCTCGACAGACTCCTCAGAGCTGTCTAAACCTTCCCAAGGCAAACTTTCTACAGAAAAGGTTTTTGTGCTGGTCACAGCTTATGTCCTACTTTGTCTGGTTATCCTGCCAGAAGCATAAATGAACTCATAAGAATAACAGGAGGATTAGGTTAAGCTTATTTTTAAAACGTTTCCCACAAATTAGTCTCATTTGCCTGCTTATAAACACCCTCGTTCATCTCTGCTGTGTGTCTAATTAGGCAGGATATACTGCAGGTGGCTTAAAATGGGAGCTGAAATATAGTAGCTTTGCAGCTATGCATGTTAAAGGAAAGGTAATTAAAATTTCATGCTATGAGATGTAAACTGATCATCTCAGGGGTCTGAAAGGGATTTCTCCACCATACATGACACGGCACAGTTGGCCAGCTACAGTATGGGTAGGTTTCCTCTTCCTTGCAACACTTATTAGCCTCTGCCCAAGGCAGAATATGAGATCCGATGGTTTGGTTTCTTCAATTATTTATTCACGGAAATAGACATATTACCATCAGCTAAGCATCTCTGGATTTTATTTAAAATCAGTTACTGCAATAAAGTTAAAAACATAAAAAGCTAAACCTAAATTTAAACAAACTAGCAGAGAAAGCCCTGCTGTGAACATGTCTTAGAGGTTGATTAAAATGAGATCAAACATAGGTCTTGGATTTTGTAGTAGCTGTAGTTAAAATTCTGCAGCACTTGAGAGGGACATAGGGTGGTTTCCTCTGATGATGCTGACAACTTTTCTGAATAGCATCCCTCCAAAAAATGGGATTTCTTTTCACATCTAAAAACAATACTTCAGTGTAGCAAGTGTTTTTGCTTTGGGAATGGATCAAGTTGCACCAAATGGCAGGTTTTCTTTTAAAACATTTCCCCAAGGGAGGATATCACTCTGCTTTTCCATCAGTTCCTCCCCACACCTGCTCTCCTCTTCTTTTCAAAAATCATGCATTGTATTATGTCACTGAAACATCAGGGGTGTTTTCCAGAATGTGAAAGGGCCTGTTCCAAAAATACTTATTAGTGTATGCAACAGGGATGTGCCTGTCCTAGGGCACATTAGTTCTTACTGTGAAATAGCAGCGTTTTAAGATTGCAGCTTTAATAAGGATATTTGAGATGGGGAACTCTGTTATTCCTAGGGCATGTCTAAAAGCCTATCAGATAAGCCTCGAAAAATGTGAGGGACAGCAGACTTATCATTGCAGGCTTTTCTACCAACTTAAGAGCCAAGAAGAAAGAACCATGAGTGAACTCCAAGTTATCGAAACACAGAAAGGACCTCTCGGTTTCCTGTGACCAGACAAAGTAGGTCTTCTGCCTTGGAAAGCCACATCTTAGATTTACACTAGGAAAAAAGCAGAAAGCAGACAGGACCTGGGAGCCCTGATCTGAATGTGTTTCATTTTGTCTGCCCCAGTAAGGAATGGATCCTCTGTCTCTGAACCAGCTGAACCTGTCTGTGGTACAGCAAACGCTGGAAGGTTAACCAAGGATTACAAATCGATGCAAGAGGTTACTGTAGTAAACTTGCAGGGTAGAGGAACAGTCTCAATAATAAAAACCCGTTGCCCACACATAGCAAAATTCTCATTGAATTCAACGAATCGGGATTTTACCCCATGACTCCAAGGCACTGTAGAAAACCAGACAAAACCACCCTCTCAAGCCTCAGAACAACGAGTTCTGAGAATGCAGTCTGTATTGACAGATGAGAAGGGCATTTATGGTACCGTGCTTTTCCGTTAGATGTCTCCCCCGATCTTCCTTCTCCATAGTTCCTACCATCCTTCAGGACTGTTTTTATCTCAGTCGAACTGATCTTACATTTTCACATAGAGTCTCACATCTGTCAGACTCTGGGCAATCAGGAAGACAGTATTTGGTTATGAAACACCTGACTTGAATTTCATTGGGCCAGTTAATAAACCAGAAAGAGAAGAAGTTTTACTGTGCAGAAGCAGGTTTTTGTAATAAGTCTGTATATACCTGCACGCATGATAATCATAAATCGAGTTCTTTCCTGGAAACGAGAGAAAAGAAGCCTCACATTGCACTTGCAACCAGTAGGAAATAACATCTCATTCAGCGTAAAAGGACAGTGTCAGGTAGGGTTGTGATCGTGTAATTAGGTAAGCAAAACAAACACGTTCAAGACATGCCACCCTTTGAGGGAAAGGAAACTTCCCTGGGTCTTAATCACAGAGTAGTATGCTGCTTCATCTGGTTTTCCTCATAAAAAAATCTTTCTCTGTTAAAAAAAAAAAAATAAATCATTAACTTTCCAAATAGGGAAGCACAAAGTGGGTCATCAGGGAAGCATGAGCTTCTCAGCTGGAAGCAAGCCATGGATGATCCCAGGTGAATGGTGTCTGTCCAACACCACGGCCTTGTCAGATTTTGGAGCCCTCTCCACCCTCAGCCCCCCCCCACCGCCCTGTACGCAATACCTCAACAGGAAAGGAGACATCTGTGAATCCTCTGGCACTGCTTCAATGTTTTACAGCTGTAATAACCACCGATATGAAGAGAAGAATGTCTCCTAGCCCCAAATTCCTGAGGTACTTTTCTAAACAGACACAAGTGGATGGGGCTCGGTTACATGAAAAACACCCCGGCAGGGGCAGGGGCGTGGGGGAAAGATGAAGAGGAATTATGATCTGCAGATAACTGAGCTCAGCTTGGCTTCAGATTTATCTTTTCTGACTGCTCAACCTAGTTGTCCAACTCCAAACTTCTAATCCCTAAATCTAAACAGTATTTTTCTGGCAGCTCGCACTCGCTCCTGGCTACATCCATCGAAGAATACTACAGGGAGGAGGCTTAAAGCAGTGGTGATCTACAGACTTATGCACATGTGGTGCTTTTTCAGGGCTCCTCACCATCGGCATCAAGGTAGTGAAGGTTGGTGCTTGCTGCTAGAAATCCCAAAGTGCATCGGACACCAGAAAGTCCATTTTCCCCCGTTTGTTAGGACCGTCAGTCACCAGCAGTGTGTGTCACGGTGCTCCTACCCGTGCCTCAGTGAGTTCATGACCGTCCTACACAAGACACACAGGCTGACATTTAAGAGCCATTTAGGGAAAAATGTCTATTTGTGTATGGGCATAAAGTAAAGGCAGCAGGCAACTCGCCCAGATATGTGTGGAGAATGTATTCCCAAGCACCAGTGCTCTTGCAAGGACTGGGAACACCGGCTCTCCCAGTGGCCAGGCATTTAGGCTTAGTCCTTTGTGCCCTTCTCCAATGGAGATCTGCAAAGGATCACCCTGTATAAGTAGAATGATATAAAGCAGTACAGAAAGCCTGAGTTATTAGGTACTTCCCAATGCAAGCAACTGAAGCTCCACTGGTAACTTCAAATGGATGGAAGACTTAAAGATACTGAACAGAGCAGACTGGAAAGTGGTGCATTGAGCTTGGAGGAAACTCCTGGTGCAGATTTGCTTTAAAAAAAAAAAAAAAGACAATTATTATGTCAAATATTTTAAAATTCCTTTCTAACCAGAAGCTCCCTGGGTCGTACAGCTGCTCAGTGACAATTTGCCCGAGAAAGGGAGTAAATTGTTTCATCCTGAGCTCCTCTCTAATGTGGTTACACCGCTGCTGGTACCCAGCCTCGGGCAGGCAGTCTGACAGGCGCAGGAACGTCCCTGCCCTTAGCACGGGGGCCAGTGGGAGCAACAGCCCCTGCTCTGTGTCAGGTCTGCAAGGTGACTTGCTAGAGAGCACCTCTGGGGAGAAAGACCTGGGAGTCCTGGTGGACAACGGGATGACCATGAGCTAACAATGTGTCCTTGTGGCCAAGAAGGCCAATGGCATCCCGGGGTACATCAGGAAGAATGTGGCCAGGAGGTGGAGGGAGGCCATCCTGCCCCTCTGCTCTGCCCTGGGGAGGCCCCATCTGGAGCACTGGATCCAGTTCTGGGCTCACCAGCTCAAGAAGGACAGGCAACTGCTGGAGCGGGTACAGCAGAGGGCTATGAAGATGATGAGAGGCCTGGAGCATCTCCCTTATGAGGAGAGGCTGAGGGACTTGGGTCTTTTTAGTTTGGAGAAGAGAAGGCTGAGGGGGGACCTGATCAATGCCTATAAATACTTAAAGGGTGGGTGTCAGGAGGATGGTGCCCAGGGATAAGACAAGAGGAAATGGGCACAAACTCCAACATAAGAAGTTCCATCTAAACATGAGGAGGAACTTCTTTCCTGTGAGGGTGGCAGAGCCCTGGAAGAGGCTGCCCAGGGAGGTGGGGGAGTTTCCTTCTGTGGAGACATTCCAAACCCCACCTGGACAAGTTCCTTTGCAATCTGCTGTGGGTGGACCTGCTTTGGCAGGTGGGTTGGACTAGATGATCTCCAGAGGTCCCTTCCAACCCCATGTGATTCTGCTTGATTCTGTGTGTGTATGAGACCAGCCACTGCTTCCTGCTGTCAGTCCTTTTTCTGAGCCAACATCATTTCAAGTCCCATCTTGAAGGGTGGGACAGGCCAGCTCTGGCCTGGGACAGCTGGAGAGACAGATGTGGAGGGTGGTGCAGGAGCCACGGCAGGGGCAGGAGCCACCCTGGTGAGCAGTCAGAGCTCCAGCCGCCCCTCGGTTACACCACAGGGCGAGTCCTGGAGCATCCCGGCCTCAGCTGGAGCAGCACAGGCGACTGCTGTGCCCATATGCACAGCCAGGAGCAGAAAACCTTGCCGGGAGAATTTTGCAATACGCACCCTTGGCAGCACACAGAGGGCTCCAGAGATCCCAGTTCCACCCACCCCTTTAACACTCGAAACAAGCTTTTCTGAAGTCATTCTTCAGCCTACGTTTCTTTTGCACCATCCCTGCTGAGTGAACACAGGGGCATAACCACATGAATTTTACAGCTGTAGGACATCATTGTTAACAAGGGAAAAAAACCTTCAAACCTTCTGCTTCAAAGCCACAAACCCTTGATGCCCGTCTTTTAAATAGAGCTCATAATTAACTTAGCAATGCTACAGCTCACATGCTCTCTGCAGCCATTCACCGCGTATCTGTCAAACTTAATAACGGGGAGCTGATGGACTGCACAACACTGCAGTGTATACTCTAACTCTAAACAGTGGTATTTTCTCTCGTTAAGCGGACGTTTTTTAGAAAAACTGCAAGACCGCAATAGTTAACGCAAAGTTAATCGGTTAACCGAAAGAGGAACTCATTGACTGAAAGCGAAGATGGAGCAATGTCAGCACAGTCACAAGGAATAGCTAAGACAAGAATTGCAACAAAGTAGATTTGCAATTCCTGAATGTATTTGATTGACAGATTCAAACAAACGAGGGTGTTACTACATTAATTACCGCTTGCCATGAAATACCGAATATGATTAAATTCAAGTCTTTGAGAAAAAAACATACCTCTTAGGACAATTACAAAAGAGAAAAGAGTAACTAATTACTTGATATGTTGTTGTCTGTTAAAAATGTAATAATAATAAGAGCAACAATTAAAAATATATATTATACTAGTAGGAAGAGAAATAGCAATACAAAGGCCTCTCTCAAGAGTTAGAAGCACAAATTTCCAAATCTCAAACGGGGAAATTTACCTCATGACAAAAGCAAGACATTGAATATTTTTCCAAAGTTCTGGCAGCCGTGAGAGTCTTGAGGAATGTCTAACTCACCATTTATGAACTCAGCTGCTGTGTAGGTGTATTAGAGAGAGGCGAAATACCGATATCACGTTGATGTCACATTCATCATGTCCAAATCTGTTGGTGATAGCAAACTATTATAAAAAAAAACCTACTAGAAAGCCATGGCTGCTAATGAGGGCAGGTGTTACTAGGAGTGTTAATCCTGAGCCTTCCATTATGGTGTCTTCTGCAGCCCAGCATGTCCCTGTATCGAGCAGTGTCGCTGTGCCTCTCTCACTGTGGTCCCCGCACCCCTCTTTGGGGCTGCCTGCTCCTGTGCCCCACAAGGAGGCTCCTGCGAGGCATCAGCCATGGCCAAGCAAAGCAGGCATGGAGGCACAATGGAGACCTACTCCCCACACCACGTCGCTCCCTCGCCTCACCAGGGCTGCAGTCACCTCCAGGTCCCTGGTCCAACATGGCTCGAAGGTAAACCATGAGATCAGCCGCAGGGTAGGGCTTAGTGAGCACCAAAAGTCCTCTTCTTTCTCAAGTCCCCTAAGCTTCCCAAAGCCTCACCCAAGAGCTTAAATAGCACCGTAATATTTCTTGACAAGGTGATAGAGCTTCTTGTGGTAACAGCAGCATGAGAAACCCAGGTGGTATCACCTAATTTTAGTGCTGCTTATACTCAAGAGCAGCTTCAGGAGCCTGAGTACAAGCTTTACTTTATACATGGTCAAAGTATCACCTCTAAAAACCTGCTACTGGGTAACCTTAGTAACAACTTCTTTTTTTGGCAAGGACTAATCCAGCATGCTTAGCCATATTAAAATAGCAAAATAAACAAGTGGCAATGGCAATGACTGCCACTGCTAATCTCTTCTTCACCCAGGCTTCACCAAAATCTCCTGCAAATTCAAAATTGTTTCCCTGCTTAATAAGCTTGCCTCCATAAAGTTCAACCCTAGGGGTTATTTTTAGAGTATTGCTCATGAGTACTGAACAACTAGCAATGCATTAAAGACAAACAAAAAATACCAACTTGAAACTAAACAAAACAAACCGCAATTAAAAGCCCATAGAATGTGTCTAGTTACAAAACAAAGAATTAAAAGAGTGGTGTAAAATTAGATGGTAAAAATGTTAGCTTGCAGTCAGAACTATTTCAAAATCCTTTCTCGTGCGCTTATATTGTTCTTTTTTTCTACCATGCACTTTGCACAGAAACAAACACGAGTAACCAAAGTCACAACATCAAAAAAAAAAAAGGGTTAAGTGCAAGGTGCATGACCACTTCTACAGTGTCACAGATCTATCAAGGTCAAGCTCAGGAGTTCTTCACCCCACAACCGTGCAGCTAGATCCCTACTTTTAAAACCATTTAACCATATCCTTTTCACCAGAAAATCATGACAGTCTTGCTGTATATGTTTTTTGGATCGCCAACAAAAGGAGAAACTACAGCTGTAAAAAGAATGAGACTTGAAATGAATTTAGACATCTTCACAGAAATCTCCTCAGCAACACCATGTCAGACAAATGTTTGCAAAGCATTGTTCACTGCCTTTTTTGGTATTTGGAGAAAACACACCCTAATTCGTAATGTTCCTGCTGAGTTTATTTCTATTTCTGAGAATTCTTATTAACAGCAGGTCACTACCAGAGCAGCATACTGAAAATGAGGCAATGTTGATAATATAGGCAAGAATGACCAAGAAAGGTTAATTCCTGAGAATGCAGTATTTCAAGTGGAAAAATATCATAATATGTAATATGTTGGAGGGTAAAAACTGAGAAGCTATTCAATTCAAAGAGGAGATGACTAAAAAAATGAAAGAGCCTGACCCTACCATTCTGTCTCTTCACTTCACTTACTGCTAGGAGCTTGTTCATAGTCTGAAAAAGCAGAACTGGAAAAATTTTAGGTGTACCTAGCTTGAAATTATAAAACATTGCCGAAATATGTTTTTCTAAAAGACCTCAGAAAAAAAGCTGTAAATGTTAATTTAAATTTCTTTTAGTGGTAATTTAAATTTTCTGCAAAAATACATTACCAGCAATGGGTTCTTTGAAAAAAATAATGAAAAATGCAAATATCTTAGGTACTCATACTTATATACACACAGAGACATATTTATATATGCGAAGACTAATGTTAGAAAGGTTCCCAGAACTTTCTTGAAGGTGTGTCCCATAACCATTACCTCCTTGCAGGAATTTCCTAGTTTGAAAAATGGCCATGGTCATTGAATTAATTGCTTGCCACAACTTTGTCATTTTCTAACGAGAAGTAACATTCTACCAAATATCATTATTTAATTTAAATTTATGTATTATCCTCGATTTCTCTATTGGGAGCTGAACATTCTAGCAGCTGGCAACATTTAAAAGGAAGCAAACGAACAACTACTTCTGACAGAATATGATGGTCATTTCAACATAAAGTTTCCTTAGGGGAAAACCAGATTTTTCTACAAAAGCACATAATCAAATTAAATGCTTGATTTCATTGTCTTTGCTGGACAAACAGAAGACATCATTTTAAAGGAAACAGAAATGCTCTATGGTAATTCTTGTAGGCAAGCATGTAAAGATTTTTTTTCTGGCTGCTGTAGACAAAACAGAAATCATTCTCTGCTGCGGTGTCAGAAAGTGTATTGCACTAAATTAATCATGAGCTACTATAAAAAAGGGAACAAAAAATCCACTGCAAAATGAAACAAATCTCTCTGTGCCTGTTTTCCATTTGTATTGTCATCACTTACCTTTAGAGGACGATGGAAGTGAGACGGGAATGTTGCTGAAATGCATTCAACAGAGACAGAGGGGGAGAGAGAGAGAGATAAAGAGAGAGAGTGTCTGTGTGTGTTGCATCCCTAGTACTCTCTGCTGTGCCTCCGGCCATTGGGAAAGATAAAGTACTATAACCTGCACACAACATAATCTTCACTCTTTGCCAGGCTCCTGGCATGGGGACACACTCTCGCAAACCAAACGCAGAAGCACACAGACCACAAGCCAAACTGTGTCCTCTTCTAGCATTTCCCGGTCCCAGACATGTTCTGCTGGGGTAGATAAAAGTCTTTCTGTCTCATTATAAAAGAAGAGGAAAGGCAATTCACAAGGGAAATGGAGTAATTTTAGAAAGCTTTTCCTAATAAGCCCGATAGTTCAGCAGATGTGCCCAAGTGGGGAAAGCTGGGAGCAGAGAGATCAGGCAGCTCCATCCACCATCACACAACTGTGACTCGGGCTGCTTTTATCTTTTATGTCAGGCAATCAAAAGAAAGGCCAATTTTATTTACCGAGTAAGGGGCAAATAAACTCATGTCAATTAAAAAAACAGAAATTATGTCTCTGCGGTTTAGACTGGAAGCATTTTAAAGATAAAAATGCTGGAATAATTCACTCAGACAAGGCTTCTAGATCCTCATCTGTCTTCCTTTGCTTGCAGGGCAGGATGCGCACGCACTGAACTTTTTGTTAACTCTCTCCATTCAAACTCTCAACCCGCAAACGACACCATCCAAGAGGCAGCAGTAATATTTAATATCCCTGCTTTAATGAAGTCATTCTCAAAATGCTCCTGGGAAGGCACACTTCTCTGGGTGACAAGTAATAGCAATTAAAGTCAGCCTCAACCTTACAGCTGACTTTGAAAACAGAAAGAGCTTACCAAAATGTTTTCAAGCCTCTTCCCCCTCTCTCCTCAGTCTCCAAAGGTACCTTTCCTCTAGGTGATCACAAGCCTGCCTACCTTTCTCACTGCTGGCTGCTTGAGTCTTTATTAGCTCAGGACCGACTCCTGATTCCTGACTCAGGAAAACTCATCCTAATGTAACCCCAAGCCTGCATATTAATTCTTGGCAAAAGCAACTCAAAACGTGGACAAAAGCTACTGAAATTGGGCCAACTGGGTGGCTTTTCTCCTTACACAGTAACTTACTATCTCCCTGTGCAGCCAGTCACACTTACCGGTAAAATGTGGTATAATCCACCGTTGAATGACAGCTCTGAAACTCCCACGCTTTGAGTTTCTGGCATTCCCGGTGAGCTCGGAGTTTTACCCGGACTGTCCCATGGCAGAGCTCGGGTACAGGTTTCCGCTGTGGGCGGCTGCAGAACTCGTTGGACTCCACACGCCAGGATTCAGCAAAGTCATCCACGTCAAACTTAAAATTCCCATCCCCCCCAATCAGGTCGTCTCGCTTGTGCCCGTTGTAATTGCCACACAGACCACAGAGTTTGCCCTTCAGATGCGGTGCAGCCATGACTTCCACAAAACTGTCTCCATCCCATGAGATTTCCAAGCCTAATAAAGAGATGAGACAAAAACATGCACACAGAAAAAAAAAAAAAAGAGGAGAAGAAATTGAGGATAACAAACTGTGCCTTATGTTTGTGAAACAGTGTTCATGTGAACCTAAACAAAGCCATTGGCTTCTTCCTGATAATATTGTTAGATTTCTATATACCTCCTAGTAGTAAGTGCCTCTGGCAGGTGTAATGTTCCTTAAATCACAGTCAATTACAATACGCTCATGTCTGTCTTTGTTTATTTTTATTTCTCCTTGCTAATGAATGGGGTTATCCTAAAAAATGTGGAGCCAAGGCAGAACTATTCGCAACACTGAAAGAGAGCTCCTGCAAAATTCTGCAAAATGAAAATTGCTAGGGCAACTTTCTAGCTGATTTTGCAGGGGGCCCAAGAAGTCAACCATTGTCACCCATCGCACAAGTCATGGGCATATAAAGGTGTCCATGCCCCACGAGACCCCACCAGTGACCACCTCATGGAAAACATCCTTTTCTTGCCTGCCAAGCTGACGCTGATCACCCATTTTGGTGAATACATCTGTTCCGATGCAAGTACCTTATTTTGCGTGGGTAAAGAGTGTTGAAAAGATGACCACAAAGAGATGTCAGACAGGTAAAACTGTCATAAGGAGCCATTCTGAACCAGATTCAAACTGTTCGTTCAAAAGGCATTAATTACCAGCCGTTTGAAGTTGTCTGCGTGAGTCAGCAACACTGAAGAACGCTGGTGAATGTCTAATCTTCATCTAGTGCCTGGGATGTAAGTGCTCTGCTACGATCCATTTTACAGTAAGGTTTTGCACTTCTAGTACATCAAAATCAAAATGGCTTCCTGTGGGTGAAATCCATTTTACCTGTCTGTGCCCACCTAAAAGCTAGGTGTCTAGCTTAAGTCAGCTGTCTGGGCCTTCTCTTTGATGGAGAGAAATAGGCAGCTCTGGGTCATAACATGGGTATTTAACGCAGAAGGAATAAACTACCTTCTGAATGCCTTTCTGTTTCCAGTGGTATCTACAGGGCCCAGAGATCAGATGGAGACTAAACTTCTAGTTTTCACCTGGATGACTGTAAATTAAAGGAATTCCCTCCTTTGAGGAGTAAGTATGGATCTCATAAGGGAAAGCAATTTTGGTTTTTATCCCAATTATGGGATAAAAACAACACCAAGAATTACTGCTGCTTGTCTTCTACCCAAAAAAGGCCTTTCTTTTAATTATTTCCAATGTCTAATGCATGCTACTACTTCACATCTCCACAGTAACCCTGCATCTGAAGATCACAAATCATTTTGCTGATGTTAATTTGTTGCAGAGTCTCCAGGGTCCAGAGAAGGGCAACGGAGCTGTTGAGGGGTCTGGAGCACAAGTCTTGTGAGGAGAGGCTGAGGGAGCTGGGGGTGTTCAGCCTGGAGAAAAGGAGGCTGAGGGGAGACCTTCTGGCTCTCTCCAACTCCCTGAAAGGAGGGTGTAGCCAGGGGGGGTCGGTCTCTTCTCCCAAGTCCCAGGCGATGGGACAAGAGGAAACGGCCTCAAGTTGCACCAGGGGAGGTTCAGATCGGAGATTAGGAACAGTTTTTCCACAGAAAGGGTTATTGCACATTGGACTGGGCTGCCCAGGGCAGTGGTTGAGGCCCCATCCCTGGAGGTATTGCAAAGCCGGGTTGACCTAGTGCTTAGAGACATGGTTTAGTGATGGTTTTTATCAGAGTGAGGTTGATGGTTGGACTCGATGATCTTTAAGGTCCCTTCCAACCTGGACAACTCTATGATTCTGTGATTTCCATAAAGTACCTGTGTGCAGCAGTTAGTTAAGGACAAATACAGGAACCTGCTTTTAAATGCAATAATCCAGATTTTCTTCTCCCTGCCTGGTCAAGAATACCAAACAGCTTTAGTCCGCAGTGCAGGACTAGGGCTTTGCTCCAACTTTCTACATTTGCTGTGAAGGATGGCTTAGCACCACCCTTTCCTCTCATAAATCAGTGCTTGTGACTACGCGATCCAAATCCTGCCCTATTCTCATGTAAGTAGTTAACATACCAGTGACTCAGTTCAAAGCTGGAACCCCTTCTTTAGCAACACATCCCATTGTCTCCTATGACAATTCCTACCAGCACTATGGAGAAACAGGGTGAGGCTCAAAGGGCAGTAATGCCTACAGAAGGGGTCCTTTGCCATCGGTACATACCGTCCTGGTGCTTGTGAGGTTTCCATCCTGGCACCAAGAGTTTGGGGAACGATTTACCCAGCAAGGTTGTGCAGACAATTCTGCATCCCCGGTCACTACAATCTATTGCATCATCTTTTCTTATCACTATAGGTCAGCACCGATAGCACAAATATGACCTGAGCTGACTATGCCTGAAAGCAGTTTCAAATTATCTAATAAATCCAGCATGGACAGGGCCACTGTGTCCTCCAAAGGCACTTTACACCCAGCCAACCGAGACATTGTGCAAGACTACCACTGTTAACGAGGCCAGCACAGTGGCAAGGAGGAAAGCTGCCTTTTAAGCTGCTTCATACATTATCACTGCTGGACAAATTCAAATTCCAGCTGTCTTTGCTTCTGACAACGCTGAACAAAACAAAACATAGCTTGATCTGCAGACACCAGATTTGTACTGCTGTGCTGGCATTTAGAAAAACCTTGTCGTTAACTTATAAACTAAGATTTCTTCAGACTTGAGAAGCATATAAACTTTCTCAAAGCTTGAGGCATCAAGATCCAAACTCTCAGCCAGTTTTCTTCAGAAAATAACTCCATTTTTTAAGGGGGTGTTCAACTTCTTCCCCAAATGAGCTCCCTCAGAAGCTGCTGACTTTAAGCACAAAAGACCAGCTAATGATTCTTTCTTCATTTTTCTTTTACAATGGTTTTTCTTAAGCTAAGACTTACTGACTTTCAGTGAAACCACTCACATTCATTACGAAAGGTTAACTCGTCAGGATAAGTCAACTTATCCTGAATATTTGCGTGTCCTTTGTGAGAGTTAAGTCAATCGACTTGTTACATGTTGCTCCGTGAACTCTAAGTATGCAGACAAGAATAACAACATTATGACTTTTCATCTCAGCATATAAAAATGCCCATTTTAAAATCTAGAGATTCCTGCTTTGATTACTGGATTTGATTCAAGAGACTCCCAGTTTAACTACCACAAAAGGATGTACTTTCTTCCAGCTGGGTATTGTTTAACTACACTATATACTGCTGTAATCACTCAAATGGAAGGGTAATTTCTGGCTTTGATAAACCGCGTAAAGGTTTCTGTCCATAATGGAGCTTATTCCCTTTTTGGGGTAATGAGGAAGGGTATTTACTCCTACACGTGATAATTTTGTTGGAGTCCGATTGCACTGTGCGGTGTGTGCAATTTTGTTTGTTCACAAGCAGAAAATTCAGTTGGTTTCTGTAAACCAACAAGAGCTGTGACAGGCAGGATTATGCTATGGAGCAGTGTTTGAAATGGTCTCCTTGAGATAGAAATTGTTTGGAAGAGTTTCTCACTGCCTATAACCTGCTCTCCTCCCCTCCCCTCCCCCCAAAATGAATGAGTTTCCCATTCACTTGGACAAGGATCAGAATCCAAGAGATGTGAAGCCAAAGGATGGAGTATCTGTCCCATCTGGGGATGTGCAGAAAAGGAATATTCTCTGAGTTACTTTTTAGGGGTTTCCAATTTTCTCCTTTCTTTGAAGGATGCTTAACCAACCTGTTACTTGATTTCTTAACTTAGCACACTATGTGTTCTACTGAATTTTTCAAAAGTCCTTCTGGATTTATGCACGTCACACACTGAGTTCCCCACGCTGGGAACTCCCATCAATTTTTCTGCATGATTTTTCACAGTAAAGGCATCCTCGAGAACTACAGATCACTCTTCCCTAAAGATTTGGTGCCACAGTGGTACAGAAAGCCTCAGCCAAGCAGCTTCATGCAAAAGATCAGCACAGAAACAACAACAATAAACACCCCTGCTCTAGAGGGACAGATGAGTAACATCAGCCCTGTGACTCTTTGCTCTCTCGTCTTTTTAACGCACAAATTTTAGACCAGGAGTCAACACCATCCCAACCACACCCACGAGTACCTGCGAGTGCAGGGTATTGCTGCTGCATGGCATCCAGGGTTACAGCTGGTGAGGAATTTAGCAACAAAACAGGTTTTCACTGGAAAATGCCAATTCATCAGAACTGAAATTCTCCAGGGAGATGTATCAGATTCAATGAACTTCCAACCCAGCATAGGCAAGGCTCCAAGCTGGTTTCTTGCCAGCTTGCCTGGTGGGCTGCCTGGAAGTGTGGACTATCAGGGTATGCAACTCCAGGACAGCCCTGCCATGCAGATTGCCCTGTAACCAGAGACCACGAGGCTTCCTCAAGCTTTGAGCTCCCCTGATTTATCCAGGGCTCAGGTCCCAGCTCTGCAAAAGGAAAACCAAACGCCATGGGAATGCTGGCTGGGCTGTAAGCACCAGACCCCGCACTTCCCAGCCCAATTTTACTTTTAATTTTGCTTTTAGTGCAGTGGGTTTGCTTATTTTTCATTACTTCCTCCCTCCCCCTCTTTTTTCACCCTACACTGGGAAAGCATGTATTGAAAAAAAAAAAAATTCCATGTTTCATTATGAAACAGAGAAAATCGTTCAATTTTTTGCTCTGGCACTCAGAATTTCCCATGGAATGAAAAATTTATCTTTAAACCAGTTCTACTCAGCACATTCCTCCTCTCTACAGCCTCTCTGCTGCTTGTCCTCTCCCAGCAAAATGGAGCCATGCCGTTCTGCTGCTTTCCAGGCCCTACGTGCTAAGGAAAGCAGGACTTGGCCCATCGTGCTGCATTCAGCAAGAGAAATCTGATCCTCCTCCGTTAAGGGGAGGAATTATTTAGGCTATAATTTGCAGTGATTACACACTGCTTGGTATGTTGTCATATGCCATGTTTGCACTCCCTCTGCCAACACATGGACAAGGATGTGTGTAGTCATTTATTAGGCTTGCACCAGAGACAAATGGAATAGCAGCAGGATTAGCTGTCATTCATCTTCAATTGAAAACCCTTCCTTCACCTGTGGTTGGCTAATGAAATCCACATCGCCAGAATTCATAGCGTTCAGCTGGCTGCAAAGAGAAACTCTCAAGATGCTTTTAATTAGAAGTTGTGAATAATGGTCAACTTGTGTGCATTTTACAGACAGCCACAAAAATCTGCATTGCCACTTTGAGGAATGAGCCCAGAGCTGGGATCCACATCACGCAGACTTATATTTCCAGGGGCTATATGAACAGGTGTCTAAATTCTCAGCTCAACAGTGGCTGCTAGTGTCCCCCTTGAAAAAAAATGGTGCTAGATAATGGTGCTAGTATGACTACGCGTCACGCCTGTGACCGTATCACTCCATAAGAAAGATTGGTTTCACTGCTTTCACATGGCATTTAATTGAATTAACAGTAAACAGTATTCTCACTGAAACAGTACTTCACTGTCTAAGTCAAATCTCCCAGGACATCAGTAGTACCTAACACATGCTAATGAGAAAGTTTTAAACTTCCCTTCAATGTTTACCTATGCAAGGATACTATAGTTTCAGAACAGGTTATCAAAACAATTGTAAGTCCTCTCATTTAGCATTTTGACAATTAAGGTATTTTCTAGAACTCAAGAGACCTGAGGGTCTGCTGTCTCCCCTCCCTCTCTCTTCAAATGAGGTACCAGGTTCTTTGAAGTTTCTGGTTTCCTTTTCCTTCTGGTGCTGCAGACTGTTCCTTGCAGATGAACTCTCACTCGAGCACAAAGCAAACCCAACAAGATGGCACTGAACAGCAAATTCGGCCTTGGTTTTAAAACCAGGACCTCCATGTCGCCGGGTAGAACCAGTGAAGTGTTTCCATAATTTGACAACATAAACTCATTCCAGCCATTAGCAACTATGATTTTATAAAAATGCTGACTTAGTTGTAAGGTTTGTTGCTGCAACTGGGCAAAAAACCTGAATGTTATGTTTAAGAACTGATCAGCTCTCTGTTCTTAATTGTAGATATCAAACAATGACCCTGCATAAGCCACTCAAGTTACTGGAGGTGAAAATTATGGCACATTTGTCTGTGGAGGCAGTAGATTGTCAGCTGCAGAATGAAACAGAGCTTAGCAAATCACGGAATCACAGAATCCCGGAATTGTTGGAGTTGGAAGGGACCTCTAGAGACCATCCAGTCCAACTCCCCTGCCAAAGCAGGGTTGCCCAGAGCACATCACTCAGGACGGCATCCAGGCGGGGCTTGAAGATCTCCAGAGAAGGGGACTCCACACCCTCCCTGGGCAGCCTCTTCCAGGGCTCTGCCACCCTCACCCCAAAGAAGGTCTTCCTCAAATCTGGAGTGGAACTTCCCCCATCTTCCAGCTTGTGCCCGTTGCCCCTCGTCCTGTCACTGGGAACCACTGAAAAGAGTCCGGCTCCTTTCTCCTTCCACCCACCATTTAGATCCTTGGAAGCATGAATAAGGTCTCCCCTCAGCCTTCTCTTCTCCAGGCTAAAGAGTCCCAGCTCTCTCAGCCTTTCCTCATCAGGGAGATGCTCCAATCCCTCCATCATCTCTGTTGCCCTACGCTGCCTCATTGCTGGAATCTCTGTCTGCTTGTGGAATGCAGGGATTTTGAAAGCACTTTGGGTTCCTCAGATCTCTAAAGAGTTATAACTACATTTATTACTGCCATCGTGTTTTTTTACTAACTACTGTCCATGTTGCATTCAAGAAGTAATTCAGGGAGAAGACACACACGCGCGCACACACACACACACACACTAGCCCTACCTGCTTTGGTTGTCACTTTCAGTAAATAGCCATCCAAATCGATCTGAAATTGTGGTGTCTCGCAAGGTAGTGAGATGCGGGTCCCATTCCACTTCACCGTGAGGTGCTGCTGGAGGCTGATAGTGCTTCTGCCCAACACAAGGTCCACTGACTTTGTCCAGGAGAAAGAACGGGTCCGACGGGCATCGTTTTTTACCAGCACCTGGAAGGGCGAGGCAGAGGAGGAGCAGTCTTTCGTCAAAACGTACTGACATGTTCCCTGAAAGTTAAATGTCCGTCCATCAAAAGTGTTGTAGTGAGGGTCTCCAAACACAGTGCAAACTCCAGGCTCTGCAGGTGAGTGAGAAACAAAAGTGCCATATCAGGATCAGTCAAAGTTTGAAAAAAGCAATTGATAAGAACTTAGAGGTTGCCGCTCTCACCTAATCTATTTGCCCTACAGGGCAGATTTAGCTGACACCCACTAGGAACATATATTTTTCAGAAACAGAAGCTTTATGGCTTTTGTAGAAGTCTTTTCCAAAGCGGGTGGGAACTAAAGGCCAATCGATCCTTGGGGCAGCATAGGAAGGCTAACCTGTAGCTAGGAACCAAAGACACATCTCCCAATGTATATGTTTGTCTCTTAAACAATGTACCACCTGAACAGTTCAGGTTATTATAATGCCTGTGAAATTGTTCAAAATATTTCGTTTCCAGAAAATACAAGGCCCACTCATGGTATCAGAGCAGGCAGAGCCCTGGGCTTGCAGAGCACACACGTCTCTGGAGATCTGTGATGGGCGTCTTCCCACCTAGCTTCAGCTTTCCAAACATGAAATGTCTAGTCTAAGCAATTCATCCAGTATCCCTCTCACAGTCAGAGAGACACAGACATCATTAGAAAGTCTTTCATCCCATCAGTTTTAGACATCTCTTTTAATACACGGGGAATTACTCTCTGGAGGCGCCTGTCTCTCTGCTGCCAGCTCTGGGAGTGCAAACAAATAGCTAAGGCTAGAGATATTCCTCTCAGACAGTTAAATTCCCCTGGGACGAACTCCCGCCCTTAAGTTGTGGGGGCAAAGCCTAATCCACTAACAGAAGCAGAATTCAAAACATATATTTTGGAGGCTAATTTTCATGTCCCCAGTTAGGCAGGGGTGACCCCATGAAATGAAAAGCCAGCAGACCACTTCAGCCGGACCTGGTTCTGTCCATATTTTACATAGATAGACTTATAAATATTGTGCATTTACATCTAGTTATAAACTAGATATATCTGTGGGGTGCTTTTCCCAAATTATTTGTAGGACCAGCATCTTTATTTAGTGCTACAAGCTATTATATATGTTGTCTATACACAACTGACTGGTAGTAGTTACTGGTATCATGCTGCTAACTAAAAGCCCGTAGTACCTGAACAGCATGATGCAATGACTGCCTAAGGGCATTGTATCTCTACCAATCATTACAAGCAGAAGGAGAGTTCTCATTGATGTTTGCAGCCCGTTAGAGAAGCGGCAGCTCATAGGCAGAACGCTTCCACGCTCATGTCCATGATGCTGAGTTCCCCTGCAAGGGATTGAATTGCCCTGCACTCAAAGAGAGCAGCAAATCTATTTGCATTGCAGCCTTCTGGTACAACAATAGGTCCTAACCACAGCTCGTTGCTGCTGTTCCTGGAAGAAGGAGTCTCAAGGCAGGGAAATGCAGGCTGCCAGCTGGATGCCCATCTTTTGAAAGATGATGCCTGGTTTAGAGGGAGGGCTTGGTGCAGTAACAAAATTTGACTCAGAATCAGAGAGCTGTGAACAGCATCAATCAAAAAAACCCTACAACCCAATAAAAACCCACCAACAAAGGAGTGGAGAGCAACAGAATACAATTTAAGCACTAAAAAATAATAATAATAATTGTCCAGCTAACAATGACTTGCCTGAAAAAGCAGCTAAAAAAAGGCAAATTCAAACACAGAAAAAAAGGAAAGAGCTATGGATGTCATGGAGAAAAGGCAGGGAATTATTCCAGAGGAGTGCAATGCAGCTCTGACTATGCAACCCACCTTTCCCAGCAGGGTTTTTCAGTCTAGGCAGAGCGCTATGCTAGACAGATATAACCTTTCTAGTACTTTTTTAGCTGTAGTTAAGAAGCCCAGAAAATGGAACCCCCATTAACTTTTCCTTCTCCAGCTGTAACACAGAATCACCTGTGCTTGTTCTTCCTGACAGGCATTTATCTAACCTGCTCTTAAAGAGCAGTGGTAACAGCAACTCCGTGGCTGCCTCCAGCAACGTTTTGCAGTGCTTGGCTGTCCTTGCTGCAAAGAAGGTCTTCCTAAAGTCTAACCTCAGTCTCCCTCACGGTGCCATCACAGAACTGGTACCAGGGACACTTGTACCTTACCCTTAACTTGCCACATGCACGCTGCTTTCGCTAAGCCAGTGACTAGACTTGGCATCATTATTAAGCCTCCTTACTACGGCTGGCAACTAGAGACCAAAAGTTTCCGTTTCTCAAGGACATCAGGTTGACCGCTCCATGAGAAGTCAAAATGAACCACATTTGATCAACAGTTCTGGAAATCAGGCCCAAAGGGCTTTAAGCAGAGCCTGAAAACCAAGACACTTAGATAAAAGAGCGCTTTCAAAGATGTGCACTTCTGTGAGCCTCGTTTTCCTCATTGATATCAATGAGAATATCAAGAACTGGTTTCCAAAGTCCATAATAGGATTAATTGATTCTCAATAAATTGGCAGGAACTGTATAGTTTTTAACCACCAACATAATTTTTACCAATGGGAAAAAAATCCGTAGATTTTATATGGAGACCAGCTGATTTTACTGTTACTAAATCATACCAAACTTGTTTCTGAATTCTTTATGCACTCATGTTATTATCTGCACAATGAATATTGTAATACATTTTATTACCTGCTCAGATTCTATTTCATTTTTTCAGGCTTTAATTTTTCTTTAAATGTACTGACAACTTCTATGAAAATAAGGCAACTATCAACAAAAAGAACAGTCCAAACTCAGTAAAGATTTCAGAGAACTGGTTTTTGTCTGCATTTCTAGAGGCCAAGATTGTGGAGAAGTTATACATGTAATTACCTAACATATCAGGAGGGGGAGGCTGGTTCTGCACCTAAGCAAGTGGCTAAGAGGCAAGACATGAGAGGAACAAATGTAATTTAGAGATGTGCAAGTAAAATTGATAGTGCCAATGGGATCCAAAGGAAATATTTATTTTTAATTTCTAATGTGTTTTGAGCAGTAATGTTGTTTTATGTTATGTTACATCGTGTCATGTCATATGCCAACTTGATGCAGTGCAGCTAAAATAAAAAAGAATGTATTTTGGACTGGATAGCTGAATGCCTGATCCAAATTTCACTGTTTACTTTAATAACCAAGGAAATGGGGGAGGGAAAATCTACCTAAAACTAGCTTCAATAATTGATTCACTGATATCACTGTGTAAAACATTCCTGAAAAGTTTGCTAAAATTGTGGCTTTAAAAAAATAAATATCTACACCCTGCCAGAGTGTGTGTGATCTCAGGTACTGCCAGTAAGAAGAACTGATTGGCCTAGAAATAAACCTTAAAGACTGGGTGTAACAAGACTGCAAAGGACAGGCAACATGAAAAGAGTTCCTTTCCTGCCATTTTTAGGTTTTGGGTTGTTTATTTCCTTTTGGGAGAGCTTCAATCACATCACGTTTTATGGTTTGCTGCTTTTTTTTTTTTTCTTCTTCTTTTCTTTTTTTTCCCTTTCTGAAACAAACCAGTCTTTCTGCTTGGCTGTTTTCGAAACCTTTTGGAAGCACTGGTTCTCTAGCCAGGATCATGCGTGACTTGCTCCTCTGTTGGGACATAACAGATGGAAAGGTGTTGCTGTACCACCAAAGCTACGTTCCCCAATTATCAGAGTTAGGTTGATGGTTAAGATGATCTTAAAGGTCCCTTCCAACCTAGATGATTCTCTGATTCTCTGATTCTATGAATTTTGCTACTTGTGCTAACAAGGCATAGGATCATAGATGAAGATCCTTCCTTTTTTTTTCCTACAGTAAATTGTTCTCAGCTTATTGCAGATACTCCTTTTCTCTATCAGCTGTCTGGGGCATGGTTAGAAAAAGGCAATTATATACAATACTTCCCCCTTAAGACTCCACCAGCCTCCGACTATTTTCAGCTTAGGGACTTTCTGAGCTAGACGTGGTTTCTCTTTATTTAGTAACCTTTAACAGACTTATTTTCTGTGGATTTTTCCAGTCTCCCCTTGAACCCCAAAATGTTTTTAGCATTCACAACATCCTTGGGCAAAGTGCATGAAGAACCACCGCCTCTCGCTTGTTTTGAACTTGGTATTCATGATCTTTGATGTCTTCTTTTGCTCATCTACACACGCACATGAAGGTAAATATACCCATTCCCTCTCTGTCCCTGGAAAACATACGCTTTTCAAAGGAGGGCCCCAGAGCTATGTTCAGGAGCCTGTGATTTTCAAACCACCTTAGGCACTCAACTCTGATTACACATTATTGGGAGCTAGCTGCAAACACCTCTAAATCTCTTTTGGAAATCCTTCAGTTAGGCTCCCAAATCAGTATTCAAAACTTCTGGCCTTTGTAAAAGTTTCTGGGAGCTCAGCGGTTTTCACATTCATTGTTCAAGCAACCAAATACGGACTTCACACTTTTACATTTGACAATTTTAAACTCCATGTGCGATTCACGAGGTTTTCTCAGCACCCACCTGAGGCTCTACAGCTTACTTGCAAACCAATAATAATAGTATTTAGGTGCTGAGGTGAATACTACAGAACTCTTGGCAGACTTTCCTTGCATTTACAAATCATGCATCCAATTCAAATGAAATATTGACTTTCATTAGAAAAGATAACGAGGAAGGTAACTGTGGGCAAGAAGCACCTTCTTTGAAAACACATCTGTACAAAAAAAGGAAGGTGAAAAAGCAACAGCAAGGAAAAGAACATTTTAGCATTCCTTGAGTTTTAACGTACTCTTATAAGGAAAAAAAAAATGTTTATGAGATCACAACCTGTTTTGGTCAATACAGAGGGATAAAAGTCTGAAAGACAGCTCATTTCTAGTCAGTAGTATGCTGAGTAAAGGTAAGAGCCACTTATTGAAACAAGTGATTGCCAAAAAGTACCTTTCTGCTTCCTACCCGATGCCCCCAACCCCCAGAGAGCATTTAGCCTTTCTAGAAAGGTGAGATATATATACTGCTTAGTGGAGGCCAGACAGAGAGTCAGCACACACATCCTGACCAGCCGGAGAGCATGAGCATACTGGCTGGGCAATGAGCACACTTGTAGCTCCAAAGCAGCCACAGGATATATTGTCTCTAGCTGGGTTTATTATTTGTTGGGATATGAAAGAAATGGGACTCAAATCCATAGGAAACCAGGCTCTGTTAGCTCTGGTGTTCATTGAATAGCTTGTTTTATTTTTTCAGGAGATCAGAGCAGTCAGTTGAAGTCCAAGATGTCCAGATGTCTGGTCACACTCTTCTGGGCTTGTAGCTAGTTAAGAGTGGCCAAGAAAAACATACTTTAAATTATAACTAAAATTGGTTTGGACACTTTCTATGTAAGGAGAGAGAGGAAAAAATACAAGTTTACCAGTTAAGGGTGTTCTGGTTGCACATCTATAATTCAAAAAGATCTCAGCTTTTTAAAAATAAAATGAAATTTTGAATGCAATTAGCCCATATGCTGAATTAAGCCCTAAATCAAACAGAACACATTATTAACTTTTGAAAACTAGCTACAGAACACGCATAATAGAATTTCATGAGCTTTTCTGTAAAAAATGCATAGCCATAGAGTACTTTCTTCATAACTGCTGCACAGTGCACCTTGATATAATACACATTACAAGGTGTGGTGTCAAAAACTCCACAGGAGTCTTTATGGTCTATTTAATAAAGAAAATAGCTATTCCAATTTGTCCAAATACATATTTATACAGTTGACCATCAGGGCTGAAACGGCTGAGGAGGTAAATTATGAACACTCCAGTATGAATAAACAGTTGCAGACTTTTTGCTGATGTATTTCTCCATGGCAAGGAAATAACACAAGAAACAGGACCAGCAAGGGCCTCCGTGGTCCCTCAGTGCCACTCCCTGTTCTCCTGGGTGCCTACAATGCATAACTCCACCGTTTTTCCTTCTTTATTTTTTTTCCCCTTTGAAGCGTCAGCACTTTTTTCAGTATTTCTATAAAAAACACATTAAAAGGATGCAAGATCAGGTGAAAGTACCAACATTTTACTCCTAAGGCTGGGTCCAAACACCTTGGAGTTTGGTTTAGCTCCATCAGTCATTTTGTCAATTAAAAAAAGCTGCAAAATGATTTGTGGTGAATGCAATTTTCTGCCCCAAAAGAGGCCCTTACTGCAAAATTAATCACGTGTCCTGCTAGATCTAGATTACTGTGGTCCACGTTGAAAAAAGTTCACCCATAAAGGCTCACAATGACTTGGGTAAGACTGTGTTAGGCTTATTGATCATGATTAAAATGATCTATATAAAATATGGTTCCAGTAGGAAGCTTTCATACTGCATGCTGTAATTGCAGCAAGGCCTATCAATTTAACCTCCACTGCAAATTCTCATCTTTGTCTGGAGTTGGGAGCAGTCTGTTAATGTTACGTGAACTCAAGTTTAGTGTTTTCTTTTTTTTAATATGAAAATGACCTTGGTCTAACATAGGATTACTAATTTATGGAACTGACGTCAGTGGTGATTTTTCTAAATCAAGCCCAAAAGAGTACATTTCATTACATTTTTACAGCAGGATAAACTAAACTGTTGAATTTTCCACTGGCATGACCACTGTGTTTAATTAGTGATAATTGTACACCAGCCATGGAGCTTAAACAGCAGCATGCCAAAACTAACCACAGTTAACTTCGGCCGGAGTAGACAAAAGAGACTCTCCAGCACTTTAGGAGACAAGGTACTTTTTCTCTCTGCAACAAACTGCTTTGAAAAATAATCCTTTGATTTTTATTTTTTTTTTAGTTTAAAGTGTATCCTTTAACAACGTGACTGTTTCTGACCCACTTCATAGAAATTGGCCGCATTTACACTGTACTCAAAGCTCTCCTGTGTACAGTATGTTCTTGTACCTCCTATGTTGTTTTTACTTTGGAAAATTAATATCTGCTGGACCGCCAGAAATTTCTGGTGTGTTAATACGTGGAGAAAGAATCAACATGAGCGGGTGGGTGAAGGAAAGGGCTGTGCATGTACATCTTATCTCATCAGAAATTGGCTGAATTAGCAAATTTTCTAATTACCGTCTGAGATAGTGATCATCATTGAAATCCTTAGGATTTTGCCTCTTGCCTGTCTTACGTCATGATGAGATTTACAGCACTTCTGGCACAAAGGTGGAATTAGTTCCTTGCAGATGGCAAATTCTAAAAAGCTAATGGCTACCACTTCTGTATAACAGTAGTGGATATTTAAGGTCTTTGATGACATTACCTGATAAAAGCCTTTAATGGCCTTTAATCATAAAAGCTTAGAATCACCTCAGCATCGTCTCTTCTCCAAATACTTAATGGGTCCACAGTGAGACACCTCTCCAAAAAGAGAACCCTTCTGTTTCATGTGCTACATAGGAGCATGCCACTGCGGGACAGCGCAACGAGCTGCCCAGGCTCAGAGAGGCTACGGGAATAAGGTTGTTTATCCTGAAAGCTTCGGGGACACCTAAGAGCAGTCTGCCAGTATCTAGAAGAAGATTTCCAGAAGAAACCAGACTGTACAGCGCTGCATGGCAGGAGGACAAGTAACAACGGTCTGCCCTTAATTTCATATGTCTTATAGTCATGACCATTCCCTTCTTGTATCATCAAGAAGTTCTGGTTTTTTAGGTGAGTAACTTTTACTTTGAAGAAATCTAATCTTTGTCTCCTTCACCCATGAAACAGTTATCACAACTCATCATTCTCTGGAAGCATTCTGAAGGAGTCAATGTACTGTCTTCTTTTTTAACCCCTTACAGTAGAGGGTCTCCAGAGCCTATTGGGAATGGTTGGCCCCATTATTTTCCTCCCTCTCTCACGGTACAAAAGAACACATGAGAAAGGTTAAATGAGACTGTAACATAAGAGAAGAGGCAAGATAGAGATCAATAAATTCATGACACTAATGAGATGTCATGTTTGAGCAGAAGCGTATGCAAATTTCTTCTCCCTTGAAACTGAACTAACATGAAATTAACTGCTGGTCAGTTGAATCCTCTTCCATTTCTCCCTCTGCTCAGTATTATTTCAAGTGTTTCTGAGGCTGTCACTGGTATTTAATTTCATTTCAATACAGAAGACTCAGAAACTAGATCTATTTTATCACAAGTTACATGTTCAAAATTAATTGAGTTTCAGAGTGGAAAACCAGATATTTAGCATAAGAAATTTGTGCAATCTAAGAGCAGACAGAATTGAGTTGATCAGCAAAACCAATTTGCTTTTAGACAAAACAACAGGAAACACTCTCCTTAAAAACCTGCTCCTTCTTTCAGAAACCTTCCTCGAGATCATAAAAACCCCTAAAAGCAGTCTGTCCCTATTTGGTGAAATACTTAAACATGTCCTGAAGAAAATGTGTTGTATCCTGTTAACTTCAGTGAAGACGGGTCTCCCTGTTGACTTAAATCGGACAAGCTTAAAGATAAGTATTTGTGTACGTGTGCTTTACTGATAGGAGAGAACACAAGCGATATCCTAAGATGATCATTCCTGAAGTGAGGAGCAAAGGGATAAAAAAGCGATGGTTGAGCTAAACATCATACAGACAGAAGGAGAGCTACTTTCCACTGCTGCCCCAGACTGAGTTTCAGATTTCTGCACACCTTTTTTTTTAACTCTCACGAATCATCTGCAAAGGTGTTGGATTATATATACACATAGCTGGGCTGTTATTTACAGATATAAAAGGCAGACAGTCCTAAAAGTTATAACTCTATTCATTTGCTTATTTTATAACCTACAAATTTCACAGGCCAACTATATCCTTCAAGATGCAGCACCTCAGATTTGACAAAAATAGTGTCATTTGGAAAATATTAAATAAAATATAAATAAAATAGCCATGCATTTTTTTGAAATTTACAGGTTTATAGGAGGCAAAAATCACCTGCCCTTCAGCCACCTCTAAAAAGAAAACAGAAAAGCAAACATAATTCTACTATATTTATTTTCTCCAAAAGAACAAAAAAGAACATAAGGAATGTGAAGAAAGAACTTACTTTCAGTGCAAATAGGACAGCATCCTTTTCTGTTCAGGATTTTACCCTAATTGGGAAAAAGACAGGCTGATTTAATGAAAGAGTTTTTGGAGCAATGACTGTGTTATGTTGTAAGGCTGGATAAGCCTTTGAAAATAGTTCAAGTTGTATTTGAACTCAATGCCCTTGTTACAGCTTCAAATATCAGGTGCTAAAAACAGACAGAACTATTCAAAGGGCTTTCTGGCAGCCTTGTAAGAAATGAAATACTAAAAGGGTTCTCTGTTACCACTTTTCTCTTTAGAGAGAGTGTGAGAGAATTTTGGACTCATATATTCACGGATATCTAAAGCAGACTGGTCATTGGCTTAACGAGATCACTACCTTTTCCCCCACCTCCCAAAACAAATCCAATACATTTCCTATGCACACCCTTTTAGTCGCCACACACAGGCTCCACACCCACACTCCCCCCAAATCATTTGGTTTTCCTACAAAAATGAAGTAAGGAAGGAGGCACTGGTAGAGATCTAGTTTGTCCAGATTTCTTTAATGGCTTAATCTTGTAGTATCTCTAACCATATGCATATCCATATCCATAACCATTTTTGGGTCTAGAGAAGGGCAATGGAGCTGGTGAGGGGTCTGGAGCACAAGTCTTGTGAGGAGAGGCTGAGGGAGCTGGGGGTGTTTAGTCTGGAGAAGAGGAGGCTGAGGGGAGACCTTCTGGCTCTCTCCAACTCCCTGAAAGGAGGGTGTAGCCAGGGGGGGTCGGTCTCTTCTCCCAAGTCCCAGGCAATGGGACAAAAGGAAACGGCCTCAAGTTGCCCCAGGGGAGGTTCAGATTGGAGATTGGGAAAAATGTTTCCATGGAAAGGGTTCTTAATCCTTGGACTGGGCTGCCCAGGGCAGTGGTTGAGGCCCCATCCCTGGAGGTATTGCAAAGCCGGGTTGACCTAGTGCTTAGAGACATGGTTTAGTGATGGTTTTGATCAGAGTGAGGTTGATGGTTGGACTAGATGATGTGAAAGGTCCCTTCCAACCTGGACAATTCTATGATCATACTATCAATCATGGACCAATCTCCCCAGTGAAGCTAATTGTCACAGATCTAAGGATGTGCAATGTCTAAAAGCAAACTATTTGTCTAGTGATAGTAATACAGACCAAATATTCAAGTCTTTATTTGCCACTATGGCCAGGTCAGTTTTCTGTCTGGTTGTGTCTTACACAAGGCTGGCAAGCAGTAGGAGGCATACCTTTGTGTACATACCTTCATTCTCCTTTCCAGTCCTCATCAAATTAAAAGATGTTCTATCTGATTTTACTTAAATTCCCTAAAGCTAACTGTCAAGCTAGAGGATAAGCCTGGAAAATTTCAGACTGAATGATATGCTTCTCCAAGCAAAAGCTGGCATGGGTTACAACAGAACTTATGGTGATATTGGAGCTCATCCACATTTCCATACAGGGAGGGAAGAGGTATATGGAGCTGTGCTGCTCCCCAGCACCGACCATTTGCTCCAACAGTAGTTGAGCAGAAAGTCCCCTTTGTGGGACCACTGTTCCTGTTGTCCACCAAGCAGATGAGCAAGAGACAGCCAGCAAGAGCAAGCAAACAGAGCTGTGCTATTCTGCCCACTCAACATACTCAACAGTGCAGAAAACTTCATGAAAACAGACAAGAAATAGGTGGCTGGTCAATGCAGGGAGTGGGGAAGCAAGCCCTATTGGCATCTGCCTTGTTTTCTGCCTACAGCCCTGCCAAGCTTTGACCATGTGCATGGGGAGAAATCATGGAATCACAGAATTGTTGGACTTGGAAGGGACCTTCTAGAGACCATCCAGTCCAACTCCCCTGCTAAAGCAGGGTTGCCCAGAGCACATCACTCAGGACGGCATCCAGGCGGGGCTTGAAGATCTCCAGAGAAGGGGACTCCACACCCTCCCTGGGCAGCCTCTTCCAGGGCTCTGGCACCCTCACCCCAAAGAAGGTCTTCCTCAGATTGGAGTGGAACTTCCCATCTTCCAGCTTGTGCCCGTTGCCCCTCGTCCTGTCCCTGGGAATCCCTGAAAAGAGTCCAGCTCCATCCTCCTTCCACCCACCCTTTAGATCCTTGGAAGCATGAATAAGGTCCCCCCTCAGCCTTCTCTTCTCCAGGCTCAAGAGCCCCAGCTCTCTCAGCCTTTCCTCATCAGGGAGATGCTTCAATCCCTCCATCATCTTTGTTGCCCTATAAACTCCAGGTATCTGCCAGCTGGAGTGGAGCGCACTCCATCCTGACCATGCTTGATGTACCCAGATGGCATGAACAAGAGCTCAGTGATGAGCTCTGGCTTATCATCCACAGGGCACAGAAGTTCAGTGTAAGCTTGTCTTTGAATGTGCAGCTGGATGCGAACAGACGTGAGGCACATCTGGACTTGAGAAAAGCGCTGGAGCAGAGTTTCACCGGCAGCGTGGGCAAGGCTTGGACATTTGTGTGACCACCAGGCCCCAGAGCAAAGAGGCTAGCTGAGGAGCAGGCTTCCACAGGGAGACCTTCCAAGCATTTGCTCGGACAAAACCCCTTCAAGGAGGAACTGTTAAGAGTGCACAGAAATAGTTAGCTGGGCAACACTTATTTGTACAAAGAGAAGATGTGCAGCCAAATGCCACACACTGCACCACACAGCACTACCTCTCCTGTTCAATAAAAGAGTTGAAATCATCAGCTGAGCTGGAAGTGGCAAGAATTCAAGTGAAACTGGAATCTCCAAGGCAGCCTGCTGAGGCTGGTTACTTGAGCCACCATGTTGGCCCGAGATCCTGTTTTTGTCTTGTAGAATAAGGAAACCCATTATTGCTAACATGTGCTGCAAGAGTTCGTTAGCATTGAGGGTTCCCTTAGGAGTGGGCTAAGTGATGTGATCCCATTTTTCCCTATGAATATTTATAAGCAGACCACATTTGAGTCTATTTATTTTCTGGGATTTTTCTTCTTCTTTATGAGGTTTTCAATTTTATGTCTGAGGTTTTTATTCTCTATTTTTTTAAGGCAAGACTAATTGCGGGGGGGAAGAGGGGGGCATGGGGTTGTTTGGTTGTGTAATAGCAACAGCTGTTGTTTTTTTGTGCCTCATTTGGCACTAAAGTAAAAACAGCAACTTTTTGTTTGTAATAATAACAGATGTGTATAACATTAAATGCAGTCTGTGCTAGAGATGGGAGAACGTGTTCTGAATAAATTTTCAACTCACTTGAAGTTCACGGGTTCAAAATTTACCCACAGAATCAAACTCTGCAAGTGTCTTCACATGCCATGAATTTAATTCTATTAACTTTTACACAGCCTTGGAACTCGGAAAAGGCTGTGTGCTGTAAAATTCACCAGGCTCTCCTCTAGCAGTACAAAAAGAGGCATGTCCATGGCCACTGACCATTACCATAGGCTTACATTGTTTGTGGGGAATGCAAAGGCATAAGGAGAGGAGGCAAGGTAGAAAACGAGAGGATGGGTAATCAGAAAGGAGCTGGCACAAGGCAAGAAGGCTGAGACAGGCTGAGAGAGCTGGGGTTGTTCAGGCTGGAGAAGAGAAGGCTCCGGGGAGACCTTACAGCAGCTTTCCTCCAGTACCCGAAGAGGCTACAGGAGAGATGGGGAGGGACACTTGATCAGGGAGTGGAGCAATAGGATGAGGGGTAATGGTTTTTAATTGAAATAGGGGAGATTTAGATTAGACACTAGAATGAAATTCTTTGCTGTGAGGGTGGTGAGGCACTGGAACAGGTTGCCCAGAGAAGCTGTGGCTGCCCCATCCCTGGAGGGGTTCAAGGCCAGGCTGGATGGGGCTTGGAGCAGCCTGGTCTGGTGGGAGGTGTCCCTGCCCAGGGCAGGGGGTTGGAACTGGATGATCTTTAAGGTCATTTCCAACTCTAACCATTCTGTGATGCTAAGAAAGAGGCTGGAGCAGGGCTAGAGCAAGAGAATAGCAAATTGGGTAAGAAAAGGTCTAAAGGATCTCTGAAACTCAGTGTTGCCAAGTGTTGAGATTACTCCCCTTTCTACGAAGTATTTAAGGATGTGTTTAAGTTTAAACACACATGGAGGGCCAACTAACTTTAGCAGGACTGTGGACACAGGCTTAATAGCTTTGCTGGATGTGGGCCACGGTGTACTGCACCTCGCAGGCTGACATGCCAGGTAAATGAGAGAGCGAATATCTATGTGGAGTCAGTAAGTAGTCAGAAAGTAAGAAACAGGAGCCACAAGCTACAAGGCTCACTAGAAGCCCATGGAGGACTGAATTTACCCTAAATATGACAGGAGGGATTGAATTTGTGAGGTGTATTGCCTCAGCTGCAGATGAAAAGCTAAGAAAGACACTTGCTGTAATTACTGATACAGGATTAAATGCTCCAAAAAGAAAAGAATAAAAGAAACAGAAAAATGTGCCTAACCCAATGAAGAAAATGAAAAAAAATGGCAGAAACAGTCTTCAAAAATGTGTCAGCCTGACACCAACACATTGAACAATACAAATGATTGCATGGTATTGGAAATTTCCACAGAATTACTACTTTGAAACCCATCATTTCAAGAAATAATTGGCCAAAATCTATGTTGCTAAATTAAATAACATTCCATCACAAAAAACACCCCCCCCCCTCAACATCATGCAAAGAGTATTAAGGCTGCATGGTAAAGTATTTAAGCCAAGGAATAACATTGTAAGTTCCTTGTGAATCTTCAATCCTTTCACACTCAGTTGTGTGTATCATAACACAGTTTTAATGGGATAGCTTTATGTGTCCTGACACTCTAAGGGACACTAAACAGCCTTTTATTCCACAGCAGTCTTCAATAGTCAGTAGAGACTGCTTACTACCAGAAATATTGAGAAAAGAGAAAAGAAATGGAGTTCACACCCCTACAGTCTGCAGACAGCAAACAGCGTAACTCTCTGCATAATATCCAGACTTTTAGTACTGGAATCACTAATATATTTTTAGCTTGGCTAATGTGGTGTGTTTAATGAATGTTTATAGCTTTGTGACAGAATATCTCATCAAAGAGAGTGGAGCGCACATGAAAAGTAAAAGATTTAAATCCATTATCATACATTATTTGCTTTAAAATTATTTGGTACCACTTGGAATAGGAAAATAAATCTCACTCTAGAGTTTACATTCTTTCTCCTATTTGTCCTTCCAATTTAGCTTGGAAGAGCAGAAATGTAACGTGTACCTATGGAGGAGGGTGGGTTTGTGTGCAGCTTGCTGTAGACTCCATTTTAAGGGGGGGAAGCAGGCGGACTGGTTAGATACTGGAGGGAACGGTGCTGCAAACTGGTCATTTCAGTGCTAAGGAACTGGACCTTGTCTGAGGACTTAACTTGAAGGCCTAGGGCAGTTTGGGACTTGAGGCTAACCTTGGAGCAGATCATGCAGCAGCGCTGAACGAGTTCATCAGTCAGTCGGTTATGCTGCCACGGGACTGCAGATGGTGAAGTTTTACCCACCACTTTTTTCATTTTAGAAGCCACTTCGACTGATCATCCCAATGCTCAAATTTATATATGGGTACTGCCGAAGTGCTATGTTTCACCTAAGAACTATATTAAGCCATATTAGTTAGAAAGCATCTTAAATGTTTGAAATGCATTGCTTGAAAATGCATTGAAAATGCTTGAAAAGCCCAGGGAAAATATAAATGAGACGGAGTGTGTGCCAGGTTCTTGGACAACAAAGAATTTGACACAACCTGAAGGGTCCAAGCTCTCACCTCCTGCTTAAATTGTGACTGGCCTGAACAAACCTGATTGCCATGAGCCACATCAGGTTCCCAGAGGAGCAGCTCCATTTGTTCACACTTCCTAAGATGTATGCAACACCTCATGTGAGGCCCATTAACAGGACAACTGCCCTCTGCACTGAGTGCCAGAGTGCCAGGAAAAGGATGTCCCCTCTCCTGAGGACACAAGCATCACTCCTGCAGCCCACTGGCACAGCAGAACAGGAAGCACAGGCTCTGTATTCTACCACTGCTTCTGGCTGTCAAAAGTTCACACGTATAAAATTTTACAAACTAGATGTCATTTAAAATTTTATACCTAGGTGTCTGTGACTCATATTTTCCACGCTGGCTTCCAGGCTGCAGAAGGAAACACTGAGAAGGTGTAGTGCTAACGACTTGGCTCTCTCTTTGGCAGTTCTGTTCAAAGATCTGCCCCTACACGAGGTGCTATTTAGAGCTCCCTCTTCTGAAAGCTTGAGCCAATAATACAAAATAATTCATCAGTGACTGAAATCCAAGAAACAAAGGCTGACTTCAGTTCGAGGTTTCAAGCAATGCTAATTTTTGAAGCAATTAAGTAAAGTTACAATTACACTGCTCTTTGGGTTCACTTCAGACTTTCACATAAAAAAAAAATCAGACTGCAACCTTAGAGAAAGCAGCATGGCTTGATTGAAAGAATTTGCTTTGCTTTGTCCAATTTACATTTTCAACCACCTCATATGCACTGAGAAATGCAAGTACAACAACCTCCTGTGGCTTGCCTTAACAATATGCATGCTCTTTAAATATTAACATTGTCATCTCGCTGCTCAATAAAGCTATAAAGTATATGTGAAAGAGGTGTTTCAGTGCAGATACTTGGAACAGAGAAAGTTAAAGGAAGGAGGAGAAAAGGAGCCCAGAGTCTTCAGAGCAAGGTCAGAGGCAGGAAACTCATATTCAGGGTAGCAGTAGCACACCTGGGGAATGCCAGCCTAAATTAATATGCCAGAGGATCCCTTCTTTCCAATCTGCATGCCCCACTGCCACGGACACACTTCCAAGAAATGCTAAAAAAGATAACGGTGGAGAAAAAAAAAAGATAAGTCCTTTTTAAAAACTCACATGAGGACAGCTGCTGACTGGAATGCACTGTTTCTTGCGACACTCTGTCTTGCCTTTCACACAAGCACAGATGGTGCAGTTCACAGAGGACCACATCTCTCCATCCTGCAAGAGGGAACATGATATAGTATCAGCTGGGGTGGCAACAGGAAGCTATTTCAGCAATGTATCATTGCACAAGAAAGGATGACTTTCCCTGTTGGCATTGTGTCATTGTTTAGTCTAAATTATTTCGAGGTGTCTGTCCATGACCAGTCAGATTAAAGACAAAGATCAAATTCGGCAGGGTTTTCTTCCATTTGGCCTTCTAGGTCAGAAATTCATTCTTCCAAGGCTAACCAAATGACATTTGCATTTTTCATCAGTGTCCTGATTATTTGCATTGTTTTCTCTCCAGCATGTGATCGCACCTACCACAAATTTTCATTTAAGCTCACATAATTAGAAAAACCTGATTCATTGGGTTGAGTGACATCTTTAAGTTGCTGCACGTGAAAGTATTTGATTAAGATGTCAGCATACGGTGAATTGATTCCCAGGTGCAGCATCATTTTGACTTAGGGCAGGAATGGTCAAATAATGAATTCTACTTTAGATTACTTACTGCACTTTCACAGATACTTGATCTGCTGAACATCTGAAAATGTTTAGAAGAGATACAGTGCTGAACTTCTCAAATGCAAAGCATGTAAGACAGTCTATGTACGGCTCAAAGTATTAGGTGTGGAGCACAATATGCCTCATGGCCTTGTCCCCATTTAGTCGGGAAGGACTGCTTGTGGAATTGAACTGCCCTGGCTCCTTTTTATATGGTGTTGCATTTGCCAAAAGTGGTTCTTAAAACATTTTGTCTCACCCACTTAGATTCTTCTGCTGGCCCACTTCAAGACAAAATGTGCATGTTTTCTGTGAAGGAAGGGTGAGAGTAGACCTGACAGGAAAAGGCAGTCCAACCAGACAGCTGGGTACAATTACGTGCCCACCTCAACATGATGTTCTGACCAGAGAGAAAAACAGACTAACTCTGAAATGCCAAGGAGCCTAACTTACTCAGTGCAGCATAGAGTCATAGTGTGGTTAGAGTTGGAAAGGACCTTAAAGATTACCCAGTTCCAATCCTACTGCCATGGACACGGACACCTCCACTAGACCAGGTTGCTCAAAGCCCCATCCAGCCTGGTCTTGAACCCCTCCAGCGATGGGGGAGCCACAGCTTCTCTGGGCAACCTGTTCCAGTGTCTGACAACCCTCACAGTAAAGAATTTGATTAAAGGCTGTCTCTCCCCTATCTTTTGTTTCCAGGCTATGTTACTATCGCCTCATGTTCCTGATGCAGCACATATTCTTGTGGGCCTCTAATGATTGCTCTCCAAGCATCTGCTAAGGTACCAGAATATATCACAGCTGACTGCATGCAGCTACCCTGATTTTTTGTCTCACAGGACAGCAAAAACATTCACTGTGCCCTTTCTACTCATGTCAGACCATTAACTTCAACTGAGTGATGTTGGATTTACTTTTTTGCACATGAGGCCAGAAATGGGCGTACTGTCTCATTATTTTTTCTTACTCCATATAATAGTTAGTAATATAATAAAATCTTCACAAGAAGCAGAATAGTTTAGTTGGGTGCCTAAGAAGCAGACATTTGTTCCTGAAGCACAATAGCACCAGTGTGAAAGTGCCAATCAGGTGGAGTACAGTCGCAGTGTACAGTAGGTTCACATGTAATTTCCAGAATAAACACTTCAGCTATGTACACAAAAGATGGAATAAATGGGAAGCAACTCTGGCTGAGCAAACCAAGTATTCACAAAGGATTTATCATCTGATCTGATTCAAGGGTCTCTTAATTCACAGATGGCCCACAAGGTGACAGAATCTTTTTTTTGACCACAGTGTGAGAAAAGCCCCACCGCTTGGAAGATCAAACAGGGTCTCAGCAATAGCAGAGGTGTTCTGCAGGGAATCCCTTGTGATTTGAAAACGTTGGGTGAGAGTGCAGTAGCGTCAGTTATGACATGGCTACCCTGGTATAAGATGTCAGGGGTGCTGTCCTTAGCAGAGAGGTGAAATGTAGTAAATCAAGATGAGTAACTTTCAGTCAAGACGACTTTCGCGTGGCTCCTGTTGGCTCAGCTATGGAAGACACTTTTTGGCTCAGCAGACAAAGCTTCCATACCACTCAGAATATCTTCTCCATGAATACCAGTGTTTGTTTGGGAAAGCAGAGCATTACTATCTCTTACTAAAAATGCATTACTTGTCGTGAAACAGAAGCTTAAATTTCTGCATACGGAGAGGGAGACAACACGTCATATCAAGGAGGAACCAGTCTTTAACTGCAGTGTATCAGCAGAATTTATACAAACTCAGAAAAAAAATAGCAGATGGCAAATTTTGCAAAGGTTTGCCTCTGAGTTGTTCCATCATCAACCAAGATGGTGAGGATTCTGCTAAAAAAACAAGCCACAATACTAATTTAAAGTAAACTCATGCAATTTCAGCTGTTACAATGGCATCAATTCTTGAGCCACCCCTGAAACTTCACCTGGAAGATTTTATTCCCAAATTTGCACACTTTCACTTCCTCAGGAGGGATATATGAGACACACTCCTTGCAGCAGCGGTCTTTGCTTTTGTCACATTCACCAGGAAGTAAGCACCTCTTCTTACATATCACTGTTGAATTCTAGGTAAAAGGAAAAAGGAAAGCATTAAATCACCACCAAGATATTTGTGTTCCTGTGTGTCCTTACCATAACATTTCCACTCGCTCAGTCATTTCATTCACCCAAGCTACAGCCCAAGTGCTTTGAATAGCTCAACTCAGAGAAACTAAAAATTGTTTTCTGGATTAAGGGAATCTTTCATGGTCTGTGAAGCTGAAGCCCAGCTTGTACTTCTGTCGGCCTGCAGAGCCTTACTGATTTGGTGACACTTTCATTTTTTTGCCTAGGTGGAAAAGTGTACGCGGTCACAGTCAAGTTAGAGGAACTGAAAAAAAAATAAATCACTGCCCTTCAGCAGTGATGTAGTAATGCACCACTTAGAAACTCCTCTTCCACTGTAATGCAAACTTTAAAAGGATCACATAACCTGAGCAACTTCATTTTGCACCACACAGGGTTAGGCATCGTGTCTCAGCTGAGGCAGTCAGTAACTTTTTAACCTTTCCTAGCACAACTGCAAGTACTCTTCAGATCAGATTCTCGGGGACCACACAAGATGCCAAAAAAGAACAGTGTCAGGGCTTACAGTTCCACAGCCCTACAAGTAAATGCTACCCCAGACAACCAGCAGCACACAATACCAAAGCACTGTGGACTTACCTTGCATGTACACATTGTGCAGTTGTCATAAATAAATGAGGAGCCGTTATCGTGCACGTTGCTGTGAAAAAGGCAGCTTCCAAAAGGGAGGTCAAACACTTTCCTCTGTCCTGAATATAAATAAACAGTAATAGAAACAGAATGTGGTTGAAAAGATGCCATATTGTCAACAAAAATAGCACAGCTTATTGTCATCAGACCAAATTCATGTGCAATGTGTCATTTGCTATGTGTTTCCATTTTGGTGTGAAAAAAATATGTACTTTTAACAGTTCGCTGTTCTTCTAGCACACATTCATCTGTACAAATTCTACTGTGGGAGGGAATATAAATATGATTTATGGCATGTTTATATTGGAAAAATCTTTCTTCTCCTTCTCATCATAAAGTGCACAGTGCAGCTAAAGGAATAAAAAATAAGCACTGCAAACTCTTAGGGTAGGTACACTTAAACTAGTTTAAACAGTCTTTAACTTAACGCAATAACTTATCAAATACAGTCCCCTTAACTGATTTTAGCATATTTACCTCAGGGGTTCACAGCAGCCAAACTAAATCAACCCAGTGGCACTGACACAAAAAAACCCATAAGTGTTGTCCGGTCTCATTAAGATAACTTGGCGTATTGTGTTCACACAAGCTTGCAAGAAATACCGGCACTTGCATCGTTTATGAACAGAATGAGGGCAACACAAGGTATTTAGTTTCCATAGCCTATAAAATATTTGGGTTTCATGAGAGTGAGGCAAGGTTTAGAGCATTATACAGGGAAGGCAGTTTCAATATCAAATCCTTCCTGAAGTCCTGCAATCCTGCAGGGACTTTCAGATCCAAGTTGCGTCACACTTTGTGGTTCTTGCAAGTTTCTCTTGTTCCTCAACTTCCTTCCCAGTAAGTTATTTTAAACAAGTAAGATATTTTAAACAATTATGGTGATCATTAAACAAGTGACCATCATTGTTCTAGCCATGAGGTCTTTACAAAAACTCACATGAAATCACTACACTTATCTTCTTGGTTTTGAATACATTCCCCTGTTTACTTTTGGTGGTAGCCAACTAATAAGTTCTTTTGTGAGTGGCTGCAAGTCTCCCAGCTTATCATTTTTGAGGTCTGATGTTAAATAGGCATCAATTCCAATGTAGGGAATGGCCACTGTAAGTACATACAAGAAGTCACTAAGTACTAGGTCAATACTTTAGCTCTCAAACCACTAGGTGTTGGCACACTGTAATTCCTTCCCTTTTCAGTAATTCTTGATAAATGTAGAACAGCTTACAAGAAAAGGGTTCCATTTGCCTCTGAGATATAAGTGAACAAAAGGATAAGCACACAGCAAAATCCATTGGATTAGCCTGGAGTTTTTAAAGATCTAATTTTAAAATTACTATTCAATAGAAGTTAAGAAATAATTGCTATTGTTCAGTTAGACACAATTTGAACATCTCTCTCTTTCAAATTAGATACCTTGGACTAATCTGTGCTTGCAGAACCAGCTTCCCTTTTACTAAATGTGATTCTTTCTGGAAAGGCTTATTTTCTCTTGCAGGACTGACCTATGAAATCAGTTGAGGATGCTCAGTAGCCCTAAAAGGAACGGCTCTACATCCATGCACCACTTATGGGTGAAGCCTCGTCCTGCCTGTAACTAACAACACTCCTACTGCTCTATGTGGGGCCAGGACTTCAATCGTGTCACTTATGTCAACAAGTGAACAAAAGTCCAGTTCTCTC
Organism: Arenaria interpres; assembly: GCA_013399435.1. NCBI lineage: Eukaryota > Metazoa > Chordata > Aves > Charadriiformes > Scolopacidae > Arenaria > Arenaria interpres. The sequence continues at coordinate 70,917 of VXAK01003776.1, read as the reverse complement.
TCACACCCACTTAGAAACCACCCGGTGCAATTCTGGGTGGCCAACCCCGTTCAAATAGTTGGTAAAAAACCACTGACAAAGGAGCTACCACTTTAAAAGACATGGTGGTGAAGATATTGGCTTAATGGTTGGCTTTGCTGGCTCATAACCACTAGTTAAACTAATAATTCAAGTCCCAGTAGAGTCCACAGCATTTTTCTAGGCTATATACGCTGAGTATCAGGAATTCAATTGCAGGGAGGTCCTCCACATGATACTTTAAAAAACATGCCTCAGCATCCCTGAAAACATTTCTCTTTCCCAACTGCCATGCAGTGTATTACACATCCTTTGGCTCTACCTCCACGCCAAAAATTTCAACACTTGCCTGTGAATAGACATTATGCATTCACAGGTATATGACCGGCTTTAGAGCAACGACCACATAAAATGAAAATCATTACTATTAGTAAACTCATTTACAGACGTTTCTAAGAGGGAAAAAAGAATCTGTAAAAAATCTCCATGAAAGAATCAAAAATTAAATCTGGGTTTTGAATGCCTAGATCAAGGAGAGGAAGGATCAGTTGGGAAAAAGCATCGGGTAGAGAGGACAAGGGGATCCTACAGAAGAAAAGGAAAAATGTCCTCAGCCAAAATAGAAGCTCAGCATTTGGACTGTTCTCGCCATTTCATTCCTCTTCTGCATTACTCTCCGGCACTGCAGATAAATGTTTGAGGCAGAGATTTATCCGTAGCACTTCTCAATTAGCAAATAAATAAATAAATAAATTCAGGTTTGTTGCAAACTATCAAACACGTTAAAAGCTATAAGAAGCTGGAACACTCCATGGCTTGCCACCTGCAAGGCCAGAGCTCTCTGTACCCCAAACATGGCTTGGAAACAGACTTTGGATAGTGGTAAAGACTATGTCAAAATGACAAAAAGTTTCTGTTGAAGAACTGGGAATTACCAGCTCTGAAAATTTTCCAAACCTAGTTATAAACTCTTAGACCAAATAAAAGCTAATTTACTTAGTAGGATGTAAGCACTCCTTGTTTATGAGAGGGATACGTGCTGAGGACCATTAACCTATGGGATCTGCGGACAGGGCTAGAGCAAAATAAGGACTCTCAAAAGTCACTGCCTTTCTTGGCATGACTTGGAAGAACTAGCCCTTCTTAGAGGCCTCTGATTTACTCCTTTAAAATGTGTTGGAAAGACGTAATTGAAAATATTCCTGGCTGAAACTGTGATTCCACCTTAAGAAGGCAACCATGAGCCAGAATCCTGGGTCGCTGGCTTCGCTGACAACAGCTTCTAAGAATGCGATTTCAGTCCCAAAGTTTCCTCTAACCTGCATTTCCTCAAAACCAAGAATGCAAATGTACACTTGAATAAAAATATGAGAGGGTGAGGCTTTTTTCTTGTGGTAAACTCCAACAAAATATTTCTTTCCCGCTCAACCTCCTTTGTAAAACATGTGTAATATCTCTGTATTTGTCTCTCTAAGGAAGCCAACTGGTCGCCCTCTACTCTGCCCTGGTGAGGCCCCATCTGGAGCACTGGATCCAGTTCTGGGCTCCCCAATTCAAGAAGGACAGGGAACTGCTGGAGCGGGTACAGCAGAGGGCTACAAAGATGAGGAAGCGCTGGAGCATCTCTCTTATGAGGAGAGGCTGAGGACTTGGGTTTTTTAGTTTGGAGAAGAGAAGACTGAGGGGAGACCTGATCAATGCCTATAAATACTTAAAGGGTGGCTGTCAAGAGGACGGGGCCAGTCTTTTTTCAGTGGTGCCCAGAGATAGGACAAGACAAAATGGGCACAAACTTGAACATAAGAAGTTCCACCTAAACATGAGGAGGAACTTCTTTCCTGTGAGGGTGGCAGAGCCCTGGAAGAGGCTGCCCAGGGAGGTGGTGGAGTCTCCTTCTCTGGAGACATTCAAACCCCACCTGGACACGTTCCTGTGCCACCTGCTGTGGGTGGACCTGCTTTGGCAGGTGGGTTGGACTAGATGATCTCTAGAGGTCCCTTCCAACCCCATGTGATTCTTTGATTCTGTTTGTGCTCAAATGCCGTTCTGCGGCTGCTTGCTTAGTACCACCCATCACAATCCTAACACACTCTCCCCAAGTACCTCTCTAAACCTGTAGATTATAAACTCCACTGAGCAATAGTGTCTCTTCCATGTCGCAGAACTTTATACCAACATTGTGAAATACTGGTACAAAAGATGCCACGCAGAAACATATCGTAGTAATCACAAAATTCCCAGGAAAAAAAACCAAACCACTCACCTAAGCATTTGGGGCAACACTGTCCAGCAGGAATGTGACTGAGGTGCTGGGGACATGAGAGAATGGGGCAGACTTCTTGGATGCACTGTGTCCTGCCACCCTGAAGAAAAATAGGCTCAGTTAGAGAAAAAAAAATAAAGCAAAATGTCAAGTAGACGTGCACACACCCACACAGACTGGTAACAAGTCCTGAAAAGACTTAGTCAAAGCAGTATTTTCCAACAGCGTACAAGGAACCTATGCCACTGTTCTTCAACACTTTCTATATTGCTTGCAGAGACCTTGGATTATTCATATTTTTTCATTCTCTCAAACAAAGAATTTAATAGTTGAAGAAACAGTGTCTTTCTGTCTTATTTTTTGGTGTGGATATGAGAAAACCAGGGAGAATAAAATCATTATCTATGAACCTTTCCGGATGTTCAAAAAAATTTACTAAGCAATTTTTTATATTATTCTTCATCTCCTGTGCCGTGCCCTTCTAGGCTTGTCTGGGACAAGGATTAAGTGCTGAAGCAGGATGAGAGCAGGTGTTCTTCCACTATGTCCATGACCTCAGAAACCAAATAAGCCAAAATCACTTAAGACAGCACATTCTTGTTAGCCTCCAAGTCCAACTATGCAAACCCAGAAGGTCTGCTTCCTTCAGAGGACTGAAAGCCAAGAGAGCGTATGAAATCTTTAGAATGAATGTGGCAAAAAAAAAGAAAGAAAGAAAATATAAGTAACCTGGACTGGATATATCTTGGTGTATCAATAAATATCAGTAACAGAAAGAGGCAAAAAGCACAGCAGAGACAAAAGCACAAAGTATATGTCTAAGACGAAGTCAGTCAGAAGAGATCTTTGTTCTCATTCTGCTCTGTTGCCTGATTACTTCACCGGCCTTAAGAACACGGTGCTTGGCTCTGCATCCTCTACTAATGTGCTCTACAAACTCATGAGCGGTCTAGGTTGTTAAGCTTTAAAAATCGGTCCCCTAGCAAGAGAAGTCATTGGAACGGGTCCAGAGGAGGGCCACAAAAATGCTCAGAGGGCTGGAGCACCTCTCCTATGAAGACAGGCTGAGGGAGCTGGGGTTGTTCAGCCTGGAGAAGAGAAGGCTCCGGGGAGACCTTATAGTGGCCTTCCAGCATCTGAAGGGATCCTACAGGAGATCTGGAGAGGGACTCCTTATCAGGGAGTGGAGCCCTAGGATGAGAGGACATGGTTTTAAACTGAAAGAGGGGAGATTTATATCAGATACTAGAAAGAAATTCTTCGCTGTGAGGGTGGTGAGGCACTGGAACAGGTTGCCCAGAGAAGCTGTGGCTGCCCCAACCCTGGAGGGGTTCAAGGCCAGGCCGGATGGGGCTTGGAGCAACCTGGTCTGGTGGGAGGTGTCCCTGCCCAGGGCAGGGGGGTTGGAACTGGATGATCTTGAAGGTCCCTTCCAACTCTAACCATTCTATGATTCTAAGTCAGTCCTTTTCATCTAACTGCCCTGCCTCATTTATCACTCAGAGCTGCAGGCTCATCCTGACAATGAACTTTGTGCTCCTGGATGCTGTGATGGAAGACTGATGAACAGTTTGCTCCCACCTACATGCTGTATGCCTCCTGGGGCTTGCTGTGAAAAGATGGAAAAAGCTGCTTATTCTGAAGAGCTCTGTGCCTGAAATGATGGTATGCCATTCCACTCCTAATGGCCTCAGTGAATCATGTAAAAAGCTTTTACATACAGGCAGAGACATATATACACTATTATGCAGAAAATAATGTACTGACTGTACCCCCATTCTGTAAGAAGTTTTCAGGCACTGAAGTCTACCTGTCCCATGGGGCCACCAAAGCATCCTGAATGCATATGGCTAAGGGCTGCTCGTAATTCTTTCACTGCGGCCTGCAGAAACACAGAGTTCATCGTAGGCTGAAATGACTGCTCTAAATTAAGGGTCAAACCAGAAACTTGACAAAACAAAATGAATTCTTCACCGATGTTCCTTATATTGCTCAGGGAATAGCTATGAGAAGAGACACAGGTGCAGAATGAAGGAGAAAATACCAAAGAAGGGCTCTCTGAAGGAGTGGTGTCATTCAGCCCAGGAAAAAGAGAAGACAACGTTCAAACTGGTGACAATTCAGTAAATGGGAAAGTAGGGCATGGAGACAGTCTGGTGACAGGATCAGGGACACATCCACGGAAGATAAAGGAATGCTCCAACACATGGTGAGCAAAGGTCCTTTCTTGCAACCTTGCTTGTGTATTTAATGCTCACATATCCTATGCCTCTCTGAAGTGCTCTGCAGTCCTGCTTCTCTGACATATTGAATCAAAGCTCAGGCATAGCACATTATTGAGACATTGCCTTTGCAGCCTGCTGTATAGATATTTTTTTAAATATAAAATGCCATGTACAATATGAGATATTTCTTCATTTCGGCCTTTTGCTTGTAGATCCTTTTTTACCTTTTGTACTGGCCTCTCCTCTGCACAAAACTGTCCAGTTGCATCTTCTCCCTTTACCCCACTGCTACTCCTGCTTCCCTCTGTAATGCTGCTTTTTAATACCTAACTATTTCCTAACTTGCTGCTGTCTCAGATCGGCTCTTCCAGGCTTGAATATCATGCTAGGGTTCAAAAACAGTCTTCAACACATCAACCGGTAGCATTCAAGACAAAAAAAATTCTGCTTGCCCTACAGAGTTTAGAGGCACTTATTGGGCACTCTAAGGAAACTAGCAGCTTGTTGGGCGCTCTAAGGAAATGCCAAAACCTACGCAGTGCTTCTATTTTCTTAAAAGCCTCAGTCATCACAATTCAAAACACAAATCATTCAGAATAGCAGCTTTCAAAGCAGGATTAGCTAGAGCTGTTAGCTCTTTAAATTGCATGGAATTGCATGTAGAAAAAAAACCAGTGCAACAAAAGTTCAACAAAAAAAAAAATCAAGGGGAAAAATAACTCAGGAGAACAAAAAGTTTGGCTCTGGATGGCCTAAGCCAGGGTGGGAACTGTGCAGTCACCACCTTGCCTCCTTCACCTCCCAACTACATCTACAGCTTTTAGCTCACATTTCCTTGTTAAGCGTAACATCTCCCAGGCAGCCAGAATATTCCAGGTCCAAAGCAATACCTTCCAGAAAAACAAAACCTGAATTGGAAGCCAGCACAGACCAATAAAGTACAAGTGACATCTGCTTCCTGTGAGAAATGCTATTCAAGAGCTAGACAAATAAATCCTTGAGCAATAGTTACATGAAGGCCTAATCAGGGGATGCTGCTGCAGTCCAAAGTCCTCTGGAGGTAAGAGATTTTGAAAGAAACCTACAGTCTACAATGAGGAGGTTCACTTTCCACCTTGGAGACAAACAAAACCACCATAACTCCTGCTGCCACCTCTTCTCTGCAAAACAAAGCAAGAGGCTGCCTGGGATAGGCTCAAAGGGTGGTATGGACTGAGGTATCGTCTCATCTCAGCAACTGTCTCAAGAGACAGAAGAGAGGGGAAGATGAAACAGCACTTTCTAACTCTCCCAGGAGAGGTCCATCTTTGAGAAAGACAGGCAACAAGTCTGTCCTAAAATCAGAGAATCGTAGAATCATAGAATGGTTAGAGTTGGAAGGGACCTTCAAGATCATCCAGTTCCAACCCCCCTGCCCTGGGCAGGGACACCTCCCACCAGACCAGGTTGCTCCAAGCCCCATCCGGCCTGGCCTTGAACACCTCTAGTGATGGGGCAGCCACAGCTTCTCTGGGCAACCTGTTCCAGTGCCTCACCACCCTCACAGGAAAGAATTTCTTTCTGGTATCTCATCTAAATCTCCCCTCTTTCAATTTGAAACCATTACCCTCATCCTATGGCTCCACTCCCTGACAAAGAGTCCCTCCCCATCTCTCCTGTAGCCCCTTCAGGCACTAGAAGGCCATTATAAGGTCTCCCCGGAGCCTTCTCTTCTCCAGGATGAACAACCCCAACTCTCTCAGCCTGTCCTCATAGGAGAGGTGCTCCAGCCCTCTGAGCATCTTCGTGGCCCTCTGCTGGACCCGTTCCAACAGGTCCATGTCCTTCCTGTGCTGAGGACTCCAGAGCAGGACACAGTGCTCCAGGTGGGGTCTCACCAGAGCAGAGCAGAGGGGCAGAATCACCCCCCTCGACCTGCTGGCCACGCTTCTCTTGATGCAGCCCAGGATGCAGTTGGCTTTCTGGGCTGCCAGCACACATTGCTGACTCATGTTGAGCTTCTCATCCACAATGCAAAATGAAAGCCTGGAGCTAGTCTAGCAACCCATCCATCCACTTCTGCTAAGCTCCTACCTCGGCTACGATACTTTACTGTTCCATGAGGGCACAAGAAATTTGGCAGAGTTGAGAGATGCACCCATCCAGCCTCCAGCTGGCTTGGCTGGAAACTCTAGATGAAGAGGAGAGTGCAGTTTCTACTTAAGCTACCCGCAGGCCCGGTGCATGGCACGTATGCAGTCTGTCTGCTAGGACAGAGAGAGAGAAAAATGTCTGCAGAAAAAAAGCTGTCTGCCCAAAAAGTCCTCAGAGGCTGGGAGCCTGCTGCAATTAATCTCCCAGAGCCTTGGGCTTCATCTATCATGAGAGCGAGAAGAGTGACCACCAACAGCAGAGCTGCCCTTGAGCAGATTTTTGAAAGCATTCATGAAATCTCAGGAGGACAGAGGTTTCCATACTCCCAGTTTATTTGCTACCAATAACAACCATGTCTAAACTTAATAAGATTCTATATACGTGTTATTTAATGTTAAAGGTTAACTTCAGTATTAGCAAGAACCATGTTCCTTGATCTCATTTTCCATTTCGCTTTCAGGCTTTATATCTGTGCTTTAGTGAAGCTATAAATCATCTAAAAAAGATTCCTCCCTAGTTTTGCCCTGGATTCACCTTGTGATTGAAAGACTATGCTAATCCTCCAACAGAAGTAAAATCTCTATTGATTTTGCAGAACATTTTGTCTAAGTGCTGGCATTAGGATTCAGTCCACAGTGGATTGTAGGCCTTTTTTTTTAACTTTTATTCTAGAAGAAATGCGAAAGGTCTCATTTCCTACTAGTGAGCCTATCCTTACAGGGAAAAAAAAATAATGAAATTTATAAAGAAATAAAGGCATACTGTAGCCTCAACAGATGGTGTTGTAGGGACCAAGACACATGTTCAAGGTTGTCTCCAGCTATGAACAAAGGCATTACGCCACCAGTGTGAAAAATACCTTTGAAAGATCAATAGGGTGACTACTGAGGAAGTCTGTCCCATGCCAGCGGCAAGAGAAGACAAATAAACACACAACTGTATGACTGACTGTCTTCAACCGCTCCAGCACGGTGCAGGTGACTACAGCCACCATGAACTAAGAGATATTATCATTTTAGTGACAGCAATGGCATAAAGACAAGGAAGAGAAATCTGCCAATATAGAGATAGACATATCATTTGAGATTCAGACAATGAGTTTGATCATTCTGGAAAAAAAAGATGAAGGCATACCCGGACTCCTATTTCACTACACCACTCTCACTGACGTGTATAAGGCTTCCTACGTGAACTGCATACGCTGGTTGGTGACCAGGAGCTCTGTCTGATGTATTAACTACTGTGTGACAGTAAAGACGTCCACTACTTCCCAAACGTGTACTAAATACATTTAAAAAAAAGTCTGCAACATTCACTGTGTAAACATCTTCAAGATGCCCCCGGAATCAAGCCATACCTCGGGTTTACAATCAGATATAGAGTCCCTGATGTGTCATGTAAGTAGACTTCAGGCACACAAGTGAGAGGATTTAATTTGGAAATAAAATAGTGGTTTTAATTTGGAAATAAAATAGGTGCTCTCTCCCAAATCAGATGAAAGACACTCCGGTTCCAATAAGAACACTGGTGCAGTGTGTGACAGACAGCCTCTGAGAGTAACTTCACCCTTACACAGTATTTCAGGGTGCCTGAAACAGCCGTGTTGTGCCCAGGGGGAGCTCCCTAGAAGGGTCACAGGAGGGAGAAGATTTTTAGGAAACACACAAAGTAGCAAAACACTTCTCAGCATAAAAGCAAACAGCACATCAATCAGTTCAGCAAACAGACAGACAAGCCAGAGGTTCCCACATCCCTACAGACTGATCTATCGTCTAGACTAGGATTTTAGAAACGTCTCCTTAGAAAGTATTGGATAAAATTCAAAATAGGGACATCTTGATCTTCAGTTCAAAACAACAGGCATTTATGCACCCTTGTGCGTGCTAGATTTTTAATCTCTGGATCTAGATCTCAAACCCTATTTGCTGAGATATCACTGCTACAGGAACGCTTTAGAAAGTGGTCCTAGGGACAGCCTAAAGTGGTGTCCTAAAAACTGCATATACAGCAAATGCTCTAAAGAGCTCCCCTTCATTTTAATACCAGACCATGCAGTTCAGCATGGATATAAATCACCATCTTAAATGTCTTAAAAATTACCTCAAATCTATACAGATTAGAAGCAGTAAACTGCATGTGAACAAATTTCTAGACCAAACTCTGGGGCAAAGTAAAGACACAGTGCTTAAACTATCCTTTCCCACAGTTCTTAAACTATCCCCTTCCCTTTCTCTTGACACAGCCAAGGGAAGGCTACAGAATGCCATCAGTTTCCAGCAGGCAAGTGTTCAACCCTACCAGTTCTCCCTCCATGTGCACCCTTATGATACAAGTACTTAGGTGTACCATTTGTGTCATTAACAAGCTGTATTAATAAGAAAGTTCGATTAGTTGTCTCCAACTAATGTAAATTCATGTTCCCAAGCTCCTAGCAAATTGCAAGGGCAGTTGTGAAGTGTCACAGACTTAGAACATCTTGGCCTAAAACCAGGAATCGAAAAGCCTCCCTCTTTTGGAAGTTAATCTGTATGTGGTCGTGTCCAGCTGCTGAGGAACTAACTAAATTATCAATTAGTTAGTAATTTAGGGTAGGGTGAAGCCTCTAAATACTGCCATGCTTTCCATCAACCAAATACCATGAATACAAAGCGACTCGTGTAAGCGCCAAGCCAGACCAGTCTTGCCATCTATTCCATTTCTCGAGAGCCACATTTCTGGGGATTGCTTAGATGAAGAAATTTTTTTCTTTTTCAGAGGCAAGCGGTATGCTGTGTTTGTTTGCTGAAGTATCACAGCATCCTCCTAGAGAGGGAGGTAAACTGTTCTGGGGTACAGCTCTCCACTTTGAAGTCGGAGTCCTAGGGACCTGCTGGTCCTGCTTCTTTCAAGTTTTGAAATGCAATTTGCACCAACTCTGATTTGGGGGCTGACCTGCTGGAGAGCCAGTGGGAGCAACAGCCCCTGCTCTGTGTCAGGTCTGCAAGGTGACTTGCTAGAGAGCACTTCTGGGGAGAAAGACCTGGGAGTCCTGGTGGACAACGGGATGACCATGAGCTAACAATGTGTCCTTGTGGCCAAGAAGGCCAATGGCATCCCGGGGTGCATCAGGAAGAATGTGGCCAGGAGGTGGAGGGAGGTCATCCTGCCCCTCTGCTCTGCCCTGAGGAGGCCCCATCTGGAGCCCTGGATCCAGTTCCGGGCTCCCCAGTTCCAGAAGGAGAGGGAACTGCGGGAGCGGGTACAGCAGAGGGCTACAAAGATGAGGAGGGGCCAGGAACATCCNCTGTGAGGGTGGCAGAGCCCTGGAAGAGGCTGCCCAGGGAGGTGGTGGAGTCTCCTTCTCTGGAGACATTCAAACCCCACCTGGACAAGTTCCTTTGCAATCTGCTCTGGGTGGACCTGCTTTGGCAGGGGGGTTCGTATGATCTCTGGAGGTCCCTTCCATGTGATTCTGTGATTCTGTGACTCTCCTGCAGGAGGAGGTGGAGGAACAGGGTATTTAATACCTTGGGTGAAAGGGAACATTCTGGAAAATGAAATCTTGGGTTGCACAGTAGCTTTGTTTAAGCATGCACAAGCAGAGACACTGCTCCTAAAATTTCACAGCTGCCGGAGCTGCAGAAGGGCTCCTGCAGGAAGGTCAGGCGGCACTCTGCTCTCAGCCGGGGGACTCACCACAACCAGCACTTCGTCATATTTCTCTGGTCTAACAGCGCCGTGCAGAAGTGTTGCTGGGATTATGTTGCATCTGGCTGAAATCAAATCTCTCGCTGACCCATGGGCTGAGCTGCGGAGTCTAGCAGCTGGACAGCCAGCAGCCTCTCCCCTCCAGAGCTTACGCACTGAGCTCTTGGGTCTGTTGAAAGTGATGTTGTAAATAGTCCCTCTTCACTTGGAAGCCTTGAAAGGTTTAATCGCGGTGGGTAATTTTCCCTTTTCAGGCTGATTTCCTAAGGAAAGAATGTTTATGCAGGCACAAACCAGGCACACCTGTAGTTTGTGAATCCCTGATCAGCTACAAATGATCAAGGGACTTCTCTGAAAAAAAGGTATACGGAGATAAAACAGCAAAAATCAAAATGAGATTAAGATCTCCAGGACATTAAGTTCCTACAAGTTTTGTCAAAACCAAACTGCTGCAGAGGGTAGAGAGGCCCCTGTTTCTTTCCCAGGAGGCAGCAGCCAGCTGTCCAGGCAGCGTCTCCCAGACCTTCTGCCTTTTGCTTGGTGCTTGTCTCATGGAGGGGCTGGACGAGAGCTCAGGTTATTGCAGTCAGGGCAAATAAAGGAGCAAGGGCCATGCATCTAGAGAGACAAAGCTTCACTATGGCTGTTGCTCCTGAAACAGTTTCTGTAGGTTAGCTGGGCAACAGAACACAGGTCCACGTCTCATACCTGTTGCACCATTCCCACGAAATGGGACATTTTTCTTCCTATCTTTCCTGTTTTTTTTTTCCAATTACTTACATGGATTCATGATACCTGTGTTCCACAGTGGACTGCAGCTACCCCAAGTGCTGGCTGCTTTCAGCTGGAGCCCACATACTTGTTCAGCTTTGGGAACTATTATTTTATCCATCCTTCTCCTGGACGGTTCAACAACTCAGGCTTTTTCCAGGGGTAAATCTGTTTCTCTCAACAAGTCTCTCCTGCAAGCTGAAATACTTTGTCACACAAATTATTCTGTCTTTCATTAGGTACTCTTTAACGTCTCTAAAGCTACATGCAGAAGCCAGAACTTTCAATTCTGTAATTAGAAGTGCCTGTTCCTCTTGCCGCTAGGAGTCCACCCATCTCTACAGCTTAGAGATGTTCGGATTCACGCTGCACCTTAAACACCTTTGTGGGGTGTTTAATGATCCCAGGCACTACCTCCCAGAAACAGAGCATCTCTTACTTCTCAGAACTTTTTTCCTAGTGAGAGAGTATCTGAAAAGTTATGTTCATTTTCTCAACTTTACCCACAATGCCCAGGGCTACACAGCAGGTTAGTTCTTGCTTTCACCATAGAGAGGATTGGCCAGCATCTCAAATCCAGCTTTTCCTATAGTCTGAATCCTTTCACGTCACCTCCACCGCCTGCTGCCATGACACACGCTTACTCATCAAACTCTCTTGCTGCAGGTCTCATTAAACTGATCACTGCACCTTATATAGTCCATGCTGGGTAGTTATATCAGAAGGTTTCAGACTTGTGAAATTGAAACTAGCTCTTTATTAAGAGAGCTGCTTAACAGAAATGCTGCAACCACAGGTAGCACAGCACGTAACCTCCACGCACGTCCTGGTGTTCCCTATAAACCAGACATCCCTCTATAGGCTGTGCTTCCCCCTCTCATTTCCCTGCCGGTTGCTGCACAGGGCACACTCAGACAATACAAAGCCACGTCTCTGAATGCTGCTGGGGAAAACTGGAACGTGGATCTAGGGCCCTGCAGCACTCACTATAGCACAACGGCTTCCTATAGTGCTGGAGGGGAGAAAACATCCATCTGGTGGAAAAGACAGATTTTAAGGCAGGATGCAGGCAAGGACCACATCAAAGGTCACAAAATCAGTGACAGTCTTTCCACTGATTTTCAGTCCACTTTGGACGACGGTGTTTTGAACAAAAGTCCCAGAGGTTGCACAGGGCAATGGCGAAAGATGAACCGAGATGCCCACTTCGGTAGGGATGGACCGGGAAGGCAGCCCCACGGTGCAGAAAGGGGCTGAGCTCTGCAGCACCTTGGGGGGAAAGAGCAGCAGTTTCGTGGGGACAGCAGAAGGGAAGCAGAGATATTGGCACGGAAACGACCCTGGCATGCCACTGCAGGAGAGAGTTCAGCTATTTGCGATTAATTTAGCTGTTACACCAGAGGTCTCCAGTGACTACGGAAGCTTTGCCGTGAGCCACATGATTATTTCTCTTCTAAAAAGAACTGTTTCTATGAAAAATTGCAATAAAACATGTTATGCTGGGAGACATCTGTGGCCAGAAAAACTATTAAAAACCACTAACAAGCTGCTTCAGCTTATTCACGTCCCATCCCAGATAATAAGAAAGTTAGGGTTAAATCCAAGGGACTTTCCTAACTTCAGTTATTAGAAGCAGAGCGGTAGCTCCATGAAGCAAGTTCTGGCTTCTTGCAGCCATGACTTTTCCCCTGAATCAGTTGGAGGTTGCTTTGTTTTCATTGGCATCAAGAACACATGGAGCACAGTCCAGTGGGTGTACAGTTGTGTATACACCACCAGCGCATTTGCATAACATTTCAAAGTCCTAACCCAATGCTTGCAAAACGATAGTCGCTGCCACAATGTATTTATATAAACAGCACTTGCTTGCCTTGTACAAAGGTTTTTTTTTTTTTTTTTTTTTCTTTTTTTGGGTTTGGTTGGTTGGGTTTTTTTTCTGCAGCATAAGCTTTGTGATGCTGCCTTACAAGCTTTTCTTGCCACGGCCTACAGTGAATAGTACTCCTGTAAACCCCACGCTTTGGCAGCTATCGGCGGCTACCTTCACTCCCCCTTCCAATTCCCACATTACAGCACGGTACTGGCCTCCCTTCTGAGAGCAGCTTTTCCTCCCAAACAGTCTGTTCGCAGAGATACACAGCTATTAAATCCCTCCAGTGTCCCCAGCGTGTTTCTCGCACACACAGAATACTAGGGCCATTGTGGTCCTGAGAAAGGTGACAATTCTGACTCTCACTTCATCATCATTCTTTAAAGTACTTGGTCATGACAAGAAACCCTACAGATGTATCCGCACAGCTTAGCCTTAAAGCATTAGTTTTAAATAATTCCCCTTATCTGCAGGACTAAATTGCAAGACTTGAGTGAATTTAATCTCCAAATGCCCAAATTCTAACATCTGGCATTTGGATACAAAATAAAGGCATTATTTTCAGCCGTGCAGATACTTTCTTGTAGACAATATGAACTTCATTTCATCGTATGATTTGAAGCTTCATTTTTGGAGGTGCAAATGTATTAACAAGGTCATGAATAAAGGCAACTAGGGTTGCTCTTGGAAGTGGAAAGAGGCACACAATTTAGAAGAAGGTGCCTCCACACCTGAATTTGGAAAAGTTGTTACCAGGTCAAAATCTGCCAGAATAGCCCAAACCAAATCACTGTTCCATTTATGAACAAAGAGAACAAATCTCCCTCAGTGATTCAGGGCAACGAGGTACGGGAGAGGCTGAAGCTTAATCCTTCCCTGGCTGTTTCTACAATTTATGGATGCCCTTGTTTGAAGGTTTGATAATAAAGCACACTGATAACTGCAGAACATCCACGGTAAAACAAATCATACTTTTTCAGTAGTAGCAAGGATGGTCCTTCCAGCTTTTTATAAGACCTTTATACATGCACATACCCAGAGTAAATGTTAGGCTCCACATTCAGCACACTGCTGAAGTAACCTCAGGAAATATAGGATTACATATGCACTGCTTCTTTAATGCATCCATCAAAGGGTTTTATTAACAGGAGATCCTGTTTGTCCCAAGCCCTCAGCAAAGAGAGTTAAAAATATACATTAAAGTGTTACGCAGACTGCAGCAAGAGAAAGTGCTAAATGGCAGCTCATTCAGAGGATTTCTTGGAAATGAAATTTTAGGTAAACTAGGCTACCTTTATGAAACCAGTAGGCTACAGAACTGACCCTACAGTGAAACAGTCATAGGGGTAGCTTTGGTCTACCTGAAATGGCGTAGGATCAGACTTACTGTCGGCCGACAGTACTTATCCATAGTAACATCCCCAATACCACAGCGCACGATTCCACCCCATCACAGCTGTCCCTCCCCAGGGACAGGGCTTGGCTTTACTCCAGGGCAGGGCACACTCCGGCTTGTGATCAAGGCCAAGTAACACATTTCAGGCTTTAACGCAAGCCTGAGCAAGGGGTGCTGAGGAACCCGCAGCTCCCCCACAATAGCCTTGGGAAGCACTTTGATTAGGAATCATTTACAAGTCACAGCTCCTCTACCATTTCCTCCTTCCTCCAAGGGTAATGACTTACAGAAACATTAGCAGCAAATTCCAACATTTCCCAGTCCTGGCTAGCAAGACTGATAAGGGAATCACAGTTTTTTCCCTCCTTTCTGGCTTATAAACCATCTGCATGTGCATGGGGAAAGGGTGGATGAAACCCTAAGAAGTCCATTCCTGCTCCACACCCCTGCGTGGACCATGACCATACACTCAGGTCTCCCCTGTCTTTTCTTCCAATTTTTTTCCCATTATAGTTCATATCCAGCTACTGCTGTTAATTTATGGGTGGGATCCTGTTGCTAATTACTGGCTTCTCATTGGCAGCAATGCATCTGTAAAAGGCTGATGCCCAAATCTATAAAGATCGTAGGTTCCTCAGGGACAGCTTAGGCATGATGTAGAACCTACAGAAATATGGGTTCAACCATTTAGGCACCTATCGCTGCCAGGGCTGGCTATATTTTGGCCAGTCCAGCTCTTCTGGCACCTGCCTAAAGGCCTGCTGTCGTTCTTGCTCCGGATCGGCACCGTTACAGCAAGCCAACCAGATTGGCACTTACCTCCGAGCTAAGCTCGCGTGATAGTCACAAACTGGATAGTCTCTTATCTAAATTCTTCGCAAGGCCATATACATGGGCCGTGTTCAGGCCACAGCACATGGCCAGCTTCATTCCAAAAGACCGCCAGAGGAGTTGGACATACTAGGATCTACCTTTTCAATAGCGTCCTGCCAACCAAAGCACTTCAGAAGAGAGGCACCACCCGAGGCGGAGGCACTCCATCCTCCTCTTGATAAAGCAACACCACCAAGCAGTCAAAAACTACAAGATTCATAAGAAACCATGAGGTTGTGTAGAAAGAAGGATTATGTTTCTAGAGCCCAATGAAGAGGGAACATGCCCCAAAAGGAAGAATTTTTCACATTCTGGGACTTCTCACACAGGAAGATCTTTCTGCATTTTGCATTTCAGGAAATACTTACATCATATTAAGAGAAAGAATGGGGGTCACACGCCATGCAACTGGAAACGCAAATTAACAATGCATTCTTATATTTGACTTACGGCCTCATCATCAAAAGCCATTAGTAGTCTTTAAGAGAAATAATAAGCAAGGAATTAAAATTTAGTTTGGGATTCAAGTCTAGGTCTCTCCTTGGGTGTGTTAAGTCTCCTTTGAACCTGTCCAATGATGTAAAATGGTCTTAAAATCAGTGTAAAGTGACTCATGAAAGATTTCCATAGGAAACAGAATCATACATTTTTATGTGCAGGATTTGTTGAACTATTGGAAAGAAGCAATAGTTAATTAGCAGACCAAAGACATTTGCAAAAAAGTGAATTATTTATATTGTAACCCTCATCTCACAAGCAGAGAATTACTTCTCCAAAAGTTCTTGTCTTTTTTTCCCTACTCTTGATTTTTTTTTAAAGATGCTCCTGAGATTACAATCCAGAACTCTCTTCTCAGCAAGTTTTCAGTATTTGCAGAGTTCTCAGCTGCACACCCTTGCACTTATTAACCTTCCCTCTACTTGTGCTGGCTTTGCAGGGAGGTTTTGAGATCACGTGAGAAAGTGTCACTTGAAATTATTCTAAAGAAGAGAACAGCTACACGCTCCATCCATTGTTGTAAATTAACACTAAAGGCAGCTATGCCTTTCAAAATGATACCATATATTTCACTATTTAAAAAAATAGGGCCATCACATAAAACAGCTGCCATGTTTATTTAGATACATGCTACTCCGCTCTTATAAGCAGAGGCTGATGACAGATGTGTTTTTAAGGCAAAAATATTAACTCTAGAAATGTCAGCATCTGCTTCTTTTCAGCCTAGCCTTACAGATTCACACATAATTTTTCATCCACAAGGAAAGTTTCTTTTTTCTTATAGAGAATCTAAAAACCCGGGTGTAAATTACTGGTCCCGAGGCCTGACAGTTTTATTAGCATGTCATTGGTGCTACACATGTTAGGTCTGATTAGACATAGAGAGTGGCTGGTTTCCACGGCCAACTCCTCTTGGGATGAGGAAGGTTTATACTTCCCCTGCAGGAATTTTCCACCTGACTGCTCCATTTCTGTGAACCAGGATTTGCTAAAGCTACAAGATGCTGTACAAAAGTGCTGTACGTAGTTCCTGGGGTTTCTGGAAAGACTGGAAAAAACACAAACCAAAATTTTCTACTGAGTTCAAGGAGTCCAGCATTCTTGCTCACACAGCTAGCATGCTGTAATTAATTTTCCTCTAGTTAGTACAGTAATTGTTGTGCTTTCAGTCACGTACATAGTACTACTAGTAGATAAAACAAATGAAGCCCTGTATCTTACTCGCTACGTACACGCAAAGAATGCCTTCTACATCTTTACCCTACATCGCAGAGGAGCTCTGTGGTACTCACGCTGCCTCCCAGAGAAACACATGCCCAAAGAAAACATCACTCAAGGATTAATTACATACAATCAAACCAATTAATAGACATATGAGCAAAAGGCAATTAGAAGGTGGCTGCTAACCATCAGCAATTCAAGACAAACCATCTTCAAATTAGTGACAGGTTAGAGCAAATTAGAGCTGTAGAAATGGGCCACGCTAACTAAGAAGTCCCTCTGGGCAAAATTTGCCTACAAGTCACTAGTCAGTGCCACCTGAGAGCCAGTGACTCTCCAAGAGGTGTCATATCCAAGACATTTCCATAGCAGTACCAGACATGATAAAGGATTTACCACTGGAGAACCATACCTTCTGTTCAAACCAGGACACTAGCACAACAGCGAGCAACCAATTGTGCCACTCAAGGGCACAAAAATGCCCATGTTGAATAACTAAAAGCTGTCCTACCCAGACATGAGACATGGCTCCTGGCTTGTGTGCAGGCCACACTGACCTCTTAGCATGGCGCTGTACCCAGGTAATGCACCCCAGAAAAGGCAGACCACAAGCTGAGAACTTGGAGATGCCCACATCCATAATGAGGATGTGGTTAATGCTGAGGTTCAATAAAGCCAAGAACAGCATGGTGAGTTGGACTTGGGAGGCGATGGTTCCCCTGGACTGGGCACTGGTGAAGCCCCACCTCGCAGCTGCGTCCAGGTTTGGGCCCCTTCCCACCAAAAAGACCTTGAGGGGCTGGAGCAGGTCCAGAGAAGGGCAACGGAGCTGGTGAGGGGTCTGGAGAACAAGTCTTGTGAGGAGAGGCTGAGGGAGCTGGGGGTGTTCAGCCTGGAGAAAAGGAGGCTGAGGGGAGACCTTCTGGCTCTCTCCAACTCCCTGAAAGGAGGGTGTAGCCAGGGCGGGGGGTCGGTCTCTTCTCCCAAGTCCCAGGTGATGGGACAAGAGGAAATGGCCTCAAGTTGCACCAGGGGAGGTTCAGATTGGAGATTAGGAAAAATGTTTCCATGGAAAGGGTTCTTAATCCTTGGACTGGGCTGCCCAGGGCAGTGGTTGAGGCCCCATCCCTGGAGGTATTGCAAAGCCGGGTTGACCTAGTGCTTAGAGACATGGTTTGGTGATGGTTTTGATCAGAGTGAGGTTGATGGTTGGACTAGATGATGTGAAAGGTCCCTTCCAACCTGGACAATTCTATGATTCTATAATAAATTCTTGTATGAAGCGCTGTTGTTAAATGCCTTAACGAAATTTTCCTAGTTCTCCTTGGAGTGGGGCAATGCAGATCCCGTCCTGTAAACTCAGTAGTGTAATTACATAGGTACTGTGGGCCTTAAGCACAAACAAAAAAAGCCAAAAGACCAAGTTTTGGCCTGAGCAGCTTTATGATCTACACAGGTAACACAGAGCCAAAGAACGAATGGGAGGTAGCTTAACAAAACTGCAGCTGTGACTGTCCTGTAAGCTTTGTGATTTCTTTGTTTGCTTTCATGCTTTCTGCAATTTATCCTGCTTTTGCTCCCTGGCAAAAACAGATTTTTACAGATGGGCCTAAAAATAGCAATGAATGACAGAAACAGAGGACTGAAGAAGGTAAGTGTTGCCAAGTGAGCCTGCTTGAGGTCTCTGCAACGCTGTGTCCAAGTTAAATTGATAGAGTAGCCATTGCTAAGGGCTCTCTGTTTTTCTCTTTCCTGTGGGTGACAAACACTTCTGTTAGTGGCTTGCTTAATAGTCCTGAACTCCTAACTCTTAGGATCGCTTAATCAAGCATTTAACTTAAAAATAAGTTATTTTGACTGACATCAAGCTGGTATTTTTTCAATAACGCCAGGGGAGTCTGACTGGCAACTCCATTTTGTTTGAAGTTCAAAGACTATACAGGGACTTTATTTTCAAAGTAATTTCATTATTTCTTCAGGAGAAAATGTTTTTTCTCTCATGCATTTTCAGATTGCAGGAAAATATAGGTTTGAATTTTTCGGAAGTGTAAGCATAACTCTGCCAAATCCTGTATACTTTAAAGTCCTGGTTAGGATTTGCAAAACATCATATTTTGAGAAGATTAGATAAAAAGTTTATTTTCAACTTTGAGACATTTCTCCCAAGGCCTCTGTAAAAATCATGCAATAAGGTTGTCCAGATGGTAATCGGAAAGTGCAAACTGTCTGCCCCAGCACTAATTAGGATTTATGCAAAGGGAAACCAACCCAAATCCACTTAGAAGTCTACTCTGCAGAGTGGGAAGTTTAGCAGATATTTTCAGTGGCTGAGGATAGCCACCAAATTCCATGTGCCAGGTATTGTCCAGGTGGCATCAGCAAGAGAGGTGTCCTAGGAGAGGCAGCATAGGGGTCTTGTTTTGGCACAGGCATGACATGGTTTCTCCCTCAGACATAAAGGAAATAGAATAAGTAAAATAAGGATGAAGATAAATTCCTGCTGGGAGCATCCCTCAATATGCTGCCTCCTCTTCCTATGACATTTAAGACAGTGCATGCACCAGAAGCAAGAAGATTGTCTTTTAAGTGAAGATACAGAAGAAGTTGCATCAATCTCTAGATAACAACACTGTGATTTGTGTGTGTGTCAGACCTCCCCCCTCAACTCACTTCTGTTTTAAACAATCTGGAGTAACCAAAATAAATGTAAAGAAAAAGGGATTATTTTGCCATTTCATCCTCCTGCAAGCCCTCCTCCCAAATGTGAAACACTTGCCTAGGAAGGGCTCCTCTTCAAAGCTAAATGAATTCTCTGTATTATCCCTTCCATCCATAGCCCTCTCAAACTTTCTTAATTAATTTTACTGCTGGTTTCAAAGCATTCTCCAAGTTGGCTCAAATCCCTCAAGATCGCTTATCAACGTTAGCAACAGAAGACATATTACTAGTCTCTCTTTTTCTCTTTCTCCCCCTCTTTCTAAGAGGAAACAAGGAAGGATGATCAGTCATGTTATCACTCTAGAGCATGAGGCAACTACTGTATCTCAGGCAAACTCTGGACTCCTCATGTCTAATTTTTATACACACAACTAACTTGATAGATGCTACCTTTGGTTTTGCTAGTTTTCCTGTAGCTTTTTTTTTTTTTTTCCTGGCAAATCCTCAGCTTATTCCATAATAATCTCATTAAATCAAGATAGGTCTGAATTATGTTTCTTTTTTCTTCCTTCTTTCCAGCTTTAATGCAAAAGTAAAAAAAAAATTAACTCAGATTTTCAAAAGCACCCAAAATCTTATGTAGATACAATGGACTCTGTGGAAGTGAGACCACGGGTAGGATATTTCCTAATGCAAGGATTTCTGAAGAAAGGTCCAGGAGCTTTCCAGAGTAGTCAGGTAAGGTTTTATGGCCAAATTCACGCACAACACAGGGTAATGCCACTCTAGTAAAGGCAATTTGAACACAGTGAAATGGCAGCTCCTTGTACCAAAGATTAATTTGACAGAAGTCATTTTAATGCGTTATTTTTCTGAAGTAATTATTCACTCTTCTTCCCTAAAAGAATTAACAAGAGGGAGAAAAAAACCCTGATGTCAGGCACTCATAAACCAGGATTCTTCTATTTTGGTGTAAATTCTTTGCAGACTGCGCCATGTATTTGTGCCATTTGCAAATTCATTAAAAGAGAGAGAGAAAAAGCACTTTTTTTTTTTTCCCCAGGGTGAAACTTTTTAATTACAAGCAGGGTTTCAGAGTGTTATTAGAGTGACATATAAAGAAACAGAAATCCAATATTTGCAGCTATTTTTAAATGCAGTCAAACAAGGAAAAAATCTTGCCCGCTGTACACGTTGAAGAGAATTACTAAAGCGCCTCTCTCCATCAAAAATGAAAAGAACGAAGAGCATCATAAAATCACCAGTTAACATATTTTTAAAGCAACATTTTGCTTGTCAAATTTCAAAAAGAAAACCAGCAGTTCCTCACATTTCTTGCCCTCACAAGTAACGCTCAAAAAGAAATCTGCAGCTTCCAGTTCTCCACGTTTCTAATCCACCAAGACAGTTTAACAAATAATTCTTTCACGTGGAGCATTTCATCAGATGGAAGTGAAATACATGGAATGGAAAGGATGGAAAACCCCAAGTAAACTCTTTTCTAAACAATGTTTGGACTTGAAATTCAAAAATTAGAAGAGTTGAACTGAGACATGCTGTTGGGAATGTGTTGCCGAACAGCCTGTGTGGCACTTCCCTGTTAGGAATCTGTGGCGCTGGCAAAAATTCCTCTCTGATTCATACTTGCTGCTTTTCTCTTAGTTGAAAAGAGTTTCTAATACGGCATTTCATTTCTCTGATCCCTCTTGGAAATCCAAAGGGCATAAAGGCCCTCACTACTGCAAACCTGGAAGGATGAACTTTTGCCACTTGTGTGCGGCCCCGAGAATGCAGCTAACAGAAACACGGGCACAACGCAAAGCTCACGGGGGTCACATCTGCTGTTAAAGCACAACCACCCCAGCAGGAAAGAAGGCTGCACTAGCACTCAACCTACTTTAAGGGCTCTTAAATGCTGAGATCTGTCAAGACAATGTGACTTCTACCACAACTGCAATGCTGTGCTTCTCGCCTTTTCCCTTCTCTGAGCTTTTTCTCTTCCCCTCCGCATCTTCAGGGATTTGGGTTTTTCACAGAAATAACCTTCTTCTGTAAATTGTCATTTTTATCTCATGTCACAGATCCAATCCCCCTCGCCTGGCTCGTCTTCCCCCCCGTCCCCCAGTTGCACCACAGACCCTGTGAACCTGTTCATCCAGCCATCAGTCTGAGCAACCTGTGGCACCATCGTGTCCGGCAGCGGTATCACCATGGGGCTCTCTCTGATGGGTTTCTGTGGAGCTTTCCTCGGCAAAAGGATGGCTGGAAACTGATCCCGCAGCTCTGCGAGCCAGCCCCAGCCGAGTTCTCCCACTGTGATGCCATGCTGGACCTCTGTTTTCTTTCACTCAGCTGCCTGTTCCCCAGGAACCAAATTAGGCAAGACCATCACACAGCTTCAGGGAGGTGGCTGAAATCTGTAGGTTTAATTAGAAAAATGCTTTCCCTGCACACAGGAGCGTTCCGCTGGGAACCTTCAAAAGCCTATGGTGATGAACCAGAATCTGGTAACCTTCTGCCCAATCTTTTCCAGGAGGCAGCTACCCACTCAGCCTGAGGGGAAGCTGAGCGCAGGACAGTTTGGATCCTGTGTCATTCAGGTGGAGAATTCCCAACGTCAAACACCTCAAGCAAAACCAGCCCCTTCAAGACACCATTGCTACAGCAGGTTTCTCCACACTCAGTGCTGGGCCAGCTTAGGGGTTACCAGTCAGGTTTGCTTTGAGTGCTGGAAGTAAGCAACAAACAAGAACCTAATTTTAATCTTACTGAGGGGTCTAAGAAACAGGGAATAACTTAGAGAAGCCCCGAGCGAGACTCATTACCTGAAAAAGGCCTCCAGCAATTCAAAAACATAAAGACAGTTTAGAACAACATTTACCTCATTCCCAACGAACACAAGGGAAGGGATAAGCATGAATAAGGGCAGCGGTTGTGACTCTAAGACCACCAGTTGCTATCCCATACCCAGAGGTTTGCCAAGAAGGGTTGCGTGAGCTTCAGGCAAAGGCAGTCATAGAATCATAGAATTGTCCAGGTTGGAAGGGACCTTTCACATCATCTAGTCCAACCATCAACCTCACTCTGATCAAAACCATCACCAAACCATGTCTCTAAGCACTAGGTCAACCCCGCTTTGCAACACCTCCAGGGATGGGGCCTCAACCACTGCCCTGGGCAGCCCAGTCCAAGGATTAAGAACCCTTTCCGGGGAAACATTGTTCCCAATCTCCAATCTGAACCTCCCCTGGCACAACTTGAGGCCATTTCCTCTTGTCCCAACGCCTGGGACTTGGGAGAAGAGACCGACCCCCCCCGGCTACACCCTCCTTTCAGGGAGTTGGAGAGAGCCAGAAGTCTCCCCTCAGCCTCCTTTTCTCCAGGCTGAACACCCCCAGCTCCCTCAGCCTCTCCTCACAAGACTTGTTCTCCAGACCCCTCACCAGCTCTGTTGCCCTTCTCTGGACCTGCTCCAGCCCCTCAAGGTCTTTTTTGTGGGAAGGGGCCCAAACCTGGACGCAGCTACGAGGTGGGGCCTCACCAGTGCCCAGTACAGGGGGACGACCAGCTCAAACCACCTACATCAGCCACTTGAGCTTATGCAGCTGACTTTGCCTGAAGCCCATTTAGCAAGTGCTTCCTGGCTCCCTTCCACCAGCAGAGCTCAGGAGACAGGAACGTATGGAAGATGGGAATATCAACATCTGGGGAATCTTAACCAGGACAGCTGCCGGCAAAGTGAACATCTGTCTGTTGCCCAGGTCTCCTTTCGCAAAGGAAAATGCTCTCTCCCACAGGCTCATCTGCAGATCATACAAGTATCTGCTCCCTCACTAAAAAAGTACCTCATCTGTGGTTAAGTTTGTCTACAGTGTACATTGGCCCGTGCAATGGTCTGTGTTGCCATGGCTAAATTCCTTTGGATATCAGAGCTAACTTGAGTACACTGCAGTGTCAAGCACACCTAACTTCTTTATTGCAAGTTTTAGTGTAAATGAGCCACGGTAAAACAGAGAGGAAACACCACCAAGAATATTCTCTGTGACTTTTTAGCATGAGCAGGACCACACACATGTTGGACAATAACAACTTGATTCCCTCAGACTACTTTCCTTCCTAAAGAACACAACACACGGTTCGGTTCTTAATGTTTAAGCTTTTTTTCCACCACAAGTAGTTAAGTTGTCAAGCAGCTCTCCCATACACAGGCAAAGTCATTGTTTACGAGCTGCGCCGCTGAGGATTTGGCAAGTCTCTTAGCCCCAGCTAACAGTGTCACATACAGCCCATCTGCACTGACCTGTGCAGCACGCAGAAGGAAATGCTACCACAATTGAAGGACGTCCGTTAAGACATGGAGAATTCCAACTTGAAGACAATTCAGAGCTCAAGACTGGATATTGTCTCACGCCAATACCACCTGAAAACCCAAACCACGTTACAGCGTTGCTACAGCAAGAACAGCGTCAGGGGGGAGGGAAACACTCACCACCCAGTGTTTATCAGGAATATTTCTGGTCTGGAAATATCCTGTTCTTGTGCCTCCCAGGCACTGCTGGCTTCACCCAGCATGAAATCACTGCTAACACTGCCTGTCTCTCACAGTAGTTTATTTCACTCCAAGGTGCAATCAATTCTTATTTTACTCCAACATGCACATTCCTACTGATGATGTCTTTAGGCTCTCCTGCTCTCATGACATCAACGAGAGACTGTCTTGCTCTTAACTAGCCAACAAAATTTTGAAAGAACTGAGTCTGGAGAGGGAATTCCTGCCTGGGAACACAAGAATCTACTCCTCTCTCTGGCTGCTTCACTGCTACTTCTATCGAATCCTGATCAACTTCCCAAGCAAACGCACCTCTGCCTATTCACCTCCCGCCTGTCCTGCCTCCCCTCCAGCTCAGCGTGGCATAGCTCTGGGCACCTCCCAATTACTGTTCCACTACACTGCAAATTACGCAAAAATGATGTGCTTTCTACCAACAGAGAAAGATAAACACATTTGTGCTCTGTTTTTTTCCATGCTTGGCTAAATACATCTCGGCTATTGCCCCTGATGGTCTGTATTGCAGCAGGAGCAGGAAGGAAAAAAGTAGCCATTCTTTTACCAGATTCCCCAATATAATGATTTGTTCTTCTAATACATTTCCTGTGTTTTGGGAATTTTCCATGTTTTAGGGGAAGGTAAATAAATCTTGCAACTCACACGAGTGTTCTATTTTTGACAGTTCTCAAGGATATCAGATTAATGGACGATGTTCAGTGTCATGAAAATACGGTGCAAGAAAAGGAAAAGCCACGCTGCCTGGGAAAATGCATAGAGATTACGTGTTCCAGCACGAAATGTATTTTGCTGGTCTCCTGCTGGCTCTTTGCCTGACTTCATGTGGGGAGAAAGGATAAGGTGTGAAGCCAGATCAAGCTTCCCTTTCTGTCTCCGACAGGACAAGCCACAACCAAGGAAAGAGCCCTGTGAATAAGCCCTGCGTACAAATGCTTTTCAAGAAAGCAGGACAGGCAGTCCCAGGGGAAGGCGAACTCATACTCAAGCCTGGCTGGCCACATGCCCAGTTTCTCCAGAGAAGGTGTTACCAGTCCAGGGATATAGCTGTAGTTGAAGCCATATGGACCTTTCCCCACTTCCTAAAATTCTTCTTCATTAGGGCTATCACTAAAGTAATGCAAAGACATTTGTCTCATTTTTAACAACTACAAATAACGTGTCCCACCATCCGCAGTTAAACTCAAG
Organism: Arenaria interpres; assembly: GCA_013399435.1. NCBI lineage: Eukaryota > Metazoa > Chordata > Aves > Charadriiformes > Scolopacidae > Arenaria > Arenaria interpres. The sequence goes on along the minus strand of VXAK01003776.1, from coordinate 45,552 downwards.
TAAATTCAGATGTAATTTATAATCCTGTTCCTCTTGCAACTGCCATATCTGCTAGGACATTTCCCTCAACGCGAGGCAATGCTTTGCTCACAGAATGCAAACTCACAGAACTTGTCGTGTTTGTCCAGTTGTCATTTGTAGATATTTAATGCCAGCCCAACATCTGTATGTCACATTCTCTCCTTAAAACGGTAAGTGCCTTTCAGAGCCTGCCATATGCCAGAGTTTTCTCAGTTACTGTTAGTCGCTGGAAGACACTTCTTCCTCTCCTAGTTTTTGGAATGTCATCTCTGTAAGTGACCCAAGAAGGTGCTGCGGAGGCGAACACCGTCATGTTCTGGCTACCCTGCAGTAGATCATCGGAGACCTGGCACTTACTGAGAGCATCCCATTATCCCAGTTAAAGGATACCCCACTGTACTGCCCTATCACTCAGAACCAGCCTTATCAGCAGGCGAAAACAAAGGTTACGAGAGTGTATTTACTTAAAAGCACGGACTAGCAGTAAAGGAGTAAAGATACAAAAAAAAAAAGATCCGAAATGCATGACTAAGCTTTTAATAAATAACAAACAATCCCCCTCAGCTGCCTCAATATCAGATGCCTTCCCCTTCTCCTAAATTAAACTCGTCTTCCTCTGCATCCTGAAGACAGACTCTGTAGCTTTTGCCGCCCAAGTCAGCCCCGTCCCCCACTCCTTCACCTTCCACTGTGCCTCAGAGCAGGAGCAGGAAGGCCTAGAGCAAAACCTGTGACACTTCTTCTAACCACATCCAACGCTAAAACACCTTCGACCCTCTGACTTCGTGTAACTGGATGTTGAGGCTCTACGTAATGCTGCAGGGATGAAGTCCATCTGGCCTACCCAAGGTTTTAGAGTTGGTATTTGTACTATGCTTTTTAATTAGAACACCCCTGGCCTCAGCATCTCTTACAGTCACCTGAAGAAATTGTGGTGAAACTTTATATATTGTATTAAGAGGAATATTAAATTAACACTTCCTTATAGCAACTGCCGGAGACAAGCCACTTGCCCAGATGAAGCTTTCTGCCTCGGTCTGTGGATCCTTACATCTGAACAAGCAAACAGAGGATTCAGACAAACAAAGCACTTGAAGAGGTTAACATAGCAACATGCACAACGGAAAGGCAACCGCAGGAGTCCTAGTAAACACAAAGATACTGGTTAACTAACCCAAGATATTTATTTTTAAACAGTCAATTGTGAGTGAATCAGTGATGACTCAAAGAAAACAGCCCTCTTGTCTCCCTATGAGAAGTCAAGCACACAGTAGCCAAGGTTGCCCCAACAGAAACTTTGGCGGGCAGCTTTTTCCCAAGATTAGCAACTCATTCACTGCTGGAGGAAGAAGCAGAGAAAGGAAAGGGAAAACTGAATAAAATGTTTACATTTTATTTTACACGTCTAATATACCATTCCCAGGCCGTTCCCTTCAGAGATGTGAATAGGAATTACTAGGGAATAGATTGCTGCTTCTAAATTATGGTAAGTACTTTTCACAGGCCCCTCCTAACTATTTACTTCATGGGGTGGATCCTCCTGCTAGCTCGCCTAAAAGAACAAGGGGAGTAGATGCCTGCTGGCCCTTAGGTCTAAAGGAGGAAGGCCCATCGCCTGATAACTTATTTTCTGTTTACCAGGATGGTTACAAACATCTCCAGTCCCTTACTTCCTTCCCAGCCCCGTGAAAGGGCAAGTGTTATTAGCAAGTTTAGAGCTCCAGCTTAAATTTCTCCCCTCCATGCTGATTTCAGTGGCAATTTGAACACTGACTAGCTAACCCACGCAGGACCGTGGCTACCTACCAGCCACCACCTCCTAGAGTACAGCACCCTGCTCAGTAAAGCAACAGTCCCATGCTGTAGTCAGCTTTGCTTCACCTTACACATCAAACTAGCCAAAGAGAAGGTAGAATCATAGAGTTGTCTAGGTTGGAAGGGACCTTTCAGATCATCGAGCCCAACCATCAACCTCACTCTGATCAAAACCATCACTAAACCATGTCTCTAAGCACTAGGTCAACCCGGCTTTTAAACACCTCCAGGGATGGGGCCTCAACCACTGCCCTGGGCAGCCCAGTCCAAGGATTAAGAACCCTTTCCCTGGAAACATTTTCCCTAATCTCCGATCTGAACCTCCCCTGGGGCAACTTGAGGCCATTTCCTCTTGTCCCATCGCCTGGGACTTGGGAGAAGAGACTGACCCCCCCTGGCTACACCCTCCTTTCAGGGAGNTTTAATTAAAAGACAGTTTTAAATTCCAGCAAAAAAACCCTAATCTTCATGGGGAAAGCTGCTTTTTAATATGTTTAACTGTCAAAATGACCTTCAGGCTGGGTTTCTTTGCAGCAGTGCTCTGACAGGCCGAAGTAACATCTTCAATTACTACACCGTTCCAAAGGGATTAGCTAATACAATTAAAAACAAATGTGCAAACAGATGTCGTTCATGTCGGCAGCTTCAGCAGTGAAACCCAACTGAACCTGGATGCTGGTGGCCTTCTTGGCCACCTGGGCACACTGCTGGCTCATCTTCAGCCCACAGGCCACAAACACCCCCATCTCCTTTTCTGCCAGGCAGCTCCAGCCACTCTGCCCCCAGCCTGTAGCGCTGCAGGGGGGTGGTGGGACCCAAGGGCAGGACCCAGCACTGGTCCTTGGTGAACGTCATCCCATTGGCCTCAGCCCATCCAGCCAGCCTGTCCAGATCCTTCTGCAAAGCCTTTCTGCCCTCCAGCACATCAACGCTCCCACCCAGCTTGGTGTCGTCTGCGAACTGACTGAGGGTGCACTTGATCCCCTCGTCCAGATCATTGATAAAGATGTTAAAGAGAACCAGCCCCAACACTGAGCCCTGTGGGACGCCACTTGTGACCAGCTGCCAACTGGATTTATCTCCATTCACCATCACTCTCTGGGCCTGGCCCTCCAGCCAGTTTTTAACCCAGTGGAGAGTCCTCCCATCCAAGCCATGGGCAGCCAGTTCCTCCAGGAGGATACTGTGTAAGGTAAGTCGTGTGGATAACCCAGCACCCTGTCCAGTGCTGCAGGGAAACAGAGAGGTGCTAGCAGCAGCAGCAGCTCGGGAGTCGGCTGGATGTGCAAAGACATTTCAGAGATCTTTAGACATTGTGAGCTAACAACTGGTGATTTCATTTATCTCCATTTTGATTATAAATAGTAACTCAAACTTAGCACTTGCAGCCGACTGGACACCAACTCAGTTCAGCCTTTTTTAACTCCCCAGCGGAGCACAAGTGTTTAGATTTCCTTCCTTTGTATTCTCCCGTCATTTTAATTAGGCTGAAACCCAAGAGCCATACATTAAAGCCTGTCATTTCAGTATTACAAATTTTTATCAATCTGTACATGCAGAAGTTTATTTCAAGAACTGCACCGTCACCAGAAATCAAAGCCAACAGTTTTACTCTGCTGACAGGAGTTTCATTACCAGAGAAATTACTATGGGGAGAGGTGAAAGCAGAGGACAGGTGCATTATTAAAAGGCGTCACTCAAACAAATACATACAAACACATACGCAGAAACACTACCAGCTAGAAAGTCAGCTCAAACACACAAAAAAAGGTCAAATACTTTCAGGTTCTAGAGAATTATATTTAAATTCATTTTTTACGGCATGCAGAAACAGAACTCTTGGAATGTCTGAATATAGCTCTTATTAAAAGTCTGTTATTAAAATTAATTGTCCTGTTAGTCGCGAGTGGCCATTTCTCTGCTTAGGAGTTTCTTAACCTGGGGACAGCCTGTCAGCCTGCTTGTCGCACTTCACAGCACCTTTCTTACCTCCACCCGGCGTAACCTCTCCGTTTTTTAATCGCTCTGAATTAAAAGTCAACTTTCCACAGCTCCGTGTGCCGCCGGACCCAGGCAAAGCAAGCACCTTCAGCCAGGCTCGATGCCAGGCTGGGGGAAACCTCTGGGCTCCCCACGTAGCCCAGGGGCTGCCCCACAAAGGGCTCCAGCAGGCCCAGGGGATAATTTGGCGGCTGTTTCCCCTGCCACCTCCTGCCTAGCTGCTTTTCGGTGAAAAATCTTGCTATGAACATGTCTCCTCGTCAGGCCTGACCGGGGCTGAGCCCGCCGAGGCACGGCTGAGGTAACCCTGCCAAAGCCCAGCCTGGAGGAGGTCGGCCATTTTAACAAATTCATTCTTCGCTTGACAAAGTTTTAGCTCTCTGTCCGCCTTCTCACTTTACGAATCTTGGTCTTTCTTTAAAAAAGTTATCTGCAATTACAAGGACTTCAAGAGGGCCGCGAAGCCGGTGTAAGGCCGCCTTCACCCCCGCCCCCTCCCCGCCTCCGGCAGCCGCCCGCAGGTGGGATCCCGGCCGCCAGGTGGCGCTGCGCAACAGCGCGGAGCACCCGCGCGCCCGGCGGGGCCGCGCCCGACAGCGCCCCAGCGCGGCGAAGAGGGGAAACGCAGCCGCCCACTGGGGGCGGGGGGGACACGGCGGGGGGGTGG
>VXAK01003776.1:0-40789 GCA_013399435.1 Arenaria interpres | reverse complement strand
CTGGACTCTCTCCAGCAGTTCCCTGTCTCTCTTGAACTGGGGAGCCCAGCACTGGAGGCAGGATTCCAGTTGTGGCCTCCCCAGGGCAGAGCAGAGGGGGAGAATGACCTCCCTCCACCTCCTTGCCACGCTCTTCCCTACGCAGCCCAGGATCCCATTGGCCCTCTTGGCCACGAGGGCACATTGCTGGCTCATGGGTAATTTATTACCTACCAGGACCCCCAGATCCTTCTTCTCAGAGCTGCTTTCCAGCAGGTCCCCCCCAACCTCTATTGGTGCCTGGGGTTCTTCCTCCCCAGGTGCAGGACCCTGCACTTGCCCTTGTTGAGGTACTTCTCTGCCTACCTCTCCAGCCTGTCCAGGTGACACTGGATGGTGGCACAGCCCTCTGGAGTGTCAGCCAGCCCTCCCCAGCAAACTTGCTGAGGATACACTCTGTCCCCTTGTCCAGGTCATCGATGAATTTATTGAACAAGACTGGAATATGTTGAACAAGACTAGAGAGATACATAGACCTAAGCATGCATACACATACACACAGGCACAAGTGTGTACGCCCTCATTCCCACAAGTAGGCACACTCACATCAACACATACACACGCACTCAGCAGCACACACATACATTCAAACACACACATTCACCTATGCATATGGACGTACACACACAACTTATCCATTCCACTGGGGATGCTCCATTTTTTTCTAAAAAAGAAAAGCCATCTCCTCACCCCCATCTTGTCACTTTTTTGCAATATGGCAAAAAAAATCTGTTTAGACTATATCTTCCATTCTGAGCCATTACACAAGATGCCACTGTAAAGCTCACCAGTAATTGCTCTTGAGTATCAAAACAGTAAGTTACAAATTCAGGACTCAATCTGTCCCTGAGTTAACACCACTGAAATGAACCTAATTAAACCAGGAAATCACGAGTCATGCAGGATTACATGAAAAACAGCTTTGTTTTCCAAAATTTAGAGATAGCACATAGCAATCTCCAAAGACAGCAGTCTGCTGTTTTGACAGTGCTCTAGGAATAAGCGATAAAATTATGCAGTGGACATAATTAGTTTCTCATTTTTATACCACGCAACCCAGCTCCCAGATTCCATTTCTACAAACAAAGTTATCTCAACTTTATCACAGAAAACCACATTCATTTTAATATTTGTAACCTTTTAAGTTCAGCATTGTTTAATTCAGATAAAAGGAGGAGACATCGAGTCTAAGTGGAACCGCGTTTAAAAGGGCTAGAACAAACTTCTTCCCTAGGGCCAGGGTTTCCAAGCCAGCACTGTTAAGACTTTCTCACTCGACTATGAGGTGGTGGTATTTGACACTATTTTATTTGAGGCCATTTAGATTTTGGAATTGAAAGCCAAAAAAAAAAAAAAGAGCACAATCATCAGCTACCATGTTTGAAAATTTCCATCCTGTTTCTCCTCATTACTTTCCTTTCTGCACCGAAATGTTCAAGCTCCGAGTCCTCAAAAAAAAACCAAACCAAAAAACATTTAATTTCTGTCAACAGACTGGAGAGAAACATCTTGATAGTATTTCATAGGGCTGACACATCCTCATTCTGGTGTTTTGGCTGTTGTAAGACAAATTGTCACACTCCTACACATTTTCAACGTATCGATTCTGATTTATTAAACTGGTAATTTTGCAAGCTATTATAGAAGCCTAAATTTTATCCAAATTACCGCTCAGCACTGGGGAAATGGAGAGGCAGAATTTAATACATTCGATACTATACACTACCCAGAGACTGTGTGCTTAAATAATTTCTAATTAATAATATTACATTCCTATTTATTCTGTAGTTGAATCACAAATATGCTTGTTGGCATTCTAGATATGAATATTTCAGTCTATTCTGACTGGGCATGTACAGTGTGCCACATTTTATTTTAGTTTTTCTTCCGTGGGCCAGTGTCATCCTTAGGAGAAAATCTTCCATCTGATAAATTGATATGAATTTCAAATGAGCTTTTAGAAATTATTTTTGTGGTACTGACTTAAACCTCCTACTCCCAGTATGACTGGTTTGCTTTGCTTGCAAGAGCACAAATACTGTATAAATCCTGTACGTCAGAAATTATTAATTTGGTTTTTGCCTTTGCTTTCATCTGCCCACTTCCAGGACACATCTTATGTGTGCGTCCCCACTTTAATAAATATAAGTATTTAGAAGAAGATAAGAGTTCAAAATGAAGGAGAGATGAAGGAATTTGCGGGGAACTGGAAACTGCAGATTTTTCTCTCCCTACTATCTGGGTTTTCATGGGCAACCTGGCACCTTCCCTTGCTCCAGGGTCGCAGTGAGCCTGAGCCTTGCTTGCTCCCCTCGGAGCACCGTGTGCTTTACAAGTTGTTTTGCAACCACTACATCACGAAGGAAAAAATTATTCCCTAAGCATGACTTGGCTACCCTCCCTTCCCCTAAACCCTGTCACATTCTGAGAAGGGAATATCCTCTCTGTTTGAAACCCATTGCCTTACATGAAAAATCAGAGTATAACGGGCTACTCACTGAAGTCTGAGGAGCAGTATCAGGGAACAAGCAAGCAAAACCCAAGTCTACTTTGGGAGCTTTGCCGCCTCCTCTTTTCACAAGTTTGAAGAAAGTCTGAGATAAAGAATTTCCCAGAGCGTGACAGCAATGAGAGGCTGCCGGATAAGACACTTAGAAATAGAAACACAGGCAGTCATTATGAAAACTGCAAAAAGTACTTTCGGTCATTAGATGTATTAATAGTACCCTCATTAACTTCTAGCCTGACTCAGAGAAACACTGCAAAAACAGTCTCAGGGGAACAACAGCAAACGTGCTACAGAGGCTGATGATTATTTCTGCTGATGTACAAGCACATTTCTTTTGCCTCCACCCCCCTCAGTCCTCAAATTAGGCTGTAACTTACTGCTCATTTTATATAATTGCTTGCTGTTACCTCTGCTGGATTGAAGACTCAGAAAGCAAGAATGTGTCCTCCAAACACCGTAAGCTAAAGCTTCAAGCCGTGCCCATTTGAACACGGAGTAAAACCCCACAGCCCATACTTCAGGAGGCAGAGCTATTACTGCTGGCAAGGCATGTAACAACACAGGGAAAGAAAAGGCCTCCCCTGCTTGGTTTCCACCAGGTGTCAACTTTTACCAGCCCTATTCCCCTTTGGCTAATTTATAAAATGCTCCCTGTGTTAGAATCAGGTTCACAGTCAAAAAGACAGTCATAGTAGCAGATGCTGTGCGAGTACTACTGATATTTCACACGTTCACATCAACTACAAAGAGGAGTGTATAGCAGAAAATATAATAAACACAGGATTTTCCCTCCCTGTATGGTCCCAGACATGTACATACCTATACTTGCTTAAATGCAGCACTAAAAAGAAACCTAGAGGAGGGAGGAATGGTAATTGCAGGAACCTTGGGGAATTTTAAAAACTGACCTCCATAGACAGACAGCAAGGCAGTTCAGCTGGCTGCTGAAAGAATAAATAGTGCACCAACAACCGAGATTGCTTGGAAGAATTGCTATTCAGCTGCACCCCAGAGAAGGAAAGCTGTGCTGCAACTAGGAGAGGGGGCAGAGAACAGACTGGGGGCTGAAAAGCACAAAATCCTCAGACTTCTTGGAATTAATTATTTTCACATACATTGTCCCATTTTCGAATTTCTGTTCAGCATGTTGAATATTTGGGTGCAGCACAGAGGATGGTAAAAGGAACAAGACTCTCCTCGTTGTTATGCTCTCAAAGCTGAAGTTGGCTCTTTTTTTTTCCTGTGAAGAAAGATACTGTTGGCAAGTGCACGTTAACTTCTGTCCTACTCTCAGAAGACTCTTGGTACTGTCTTCTCGAGAAAGAAAATAAAGAAAGGGAAAAGAAACCACACAAAGCATGCAAGCTATTCAAATCCTTTTGGGATCAGACACTTCAAACACCAGATCTGAGCCTGCTGGAAATCTGGACTTTGCACTTTCAATTGCATTGGCTCTGACATCCAAGTAGGGGTGATAAACAAATTTCCATTTCAAGGATTTTAGCACAAAATATTGAGTAATGCTGCTAAACTCCAGTTAAAAAATAAATTGAAAAATATTTAAAAAGAAAACAACAAAAATCCCCCACACATCTGCTTTCTGTAGAAAACCTCAATGCTTTGTTACAAAGCTTCTGGCAGAGACCTGAAAACTTCTTGGGTTTTCAATGAAGCTTGAGATTGTCAAGTTTAACGGTGTTCTAGTCATGTTTGGGACAGAAGTTTAGGCACCATGAGAGCGTGACTTCCTGGAAGAAACTTTAGACATCCGGGCAACTTCTATCACTAGAGTTAGAAAGCATTTTTAAGGACTCACCCTTCATATATAAGCACCTATGGTGGAAGCTGGGGGCTTACATCCCACTGCTGACTCTAACCCTGAGCTGCCCACAAGGATTCCTACATCTTTCTTTCAGATTGATGCACCCACAGCAGGGTGCCAAAGATGTTATGATAGTTTGGCTCCTAGTCAAATTTTATTTCTGACAGGTTAAAGGCAGAAGAAGTAAATCACTGTCATGTCTCAAAGAACATTTTTTTTCTTTCCTGTTTCCCATATCTATTTTGACAGCCCATGAATTATTCTGCCTATTCTGCTCTCAGCCTAAAAATGATGAGTTGGATAAAAAAGTTACACCCTGTCACAATCCTGAAAATAATTTGCTGGGTATCGTTTTCCTCCCCCTCCTGACTATCCAATGTGTTTGTGTGTCATGTGTCTCACATGTCATGTGTCTCAGTGTGTTTGTCTCTCATCCCTCCTACTGAGAACTCCCTGTCCTCTCTCTGCCCAACTGACTTGGAGGACAGGGGGCAATGGCAAGAAGTTGCACCTGCTCAATGACTATCCCACCTTCCCAGTTACCGTAGCAGAATAGGTACAGTCCTCTGCAAGGATGATAGTCCTTCCAGCTTAGAGGTGTCCTCAAGGTCTAGTTGGACCACCCCCCACATCAAAACCTCTGCAGTAAAGAATAAAAGACAGGTCATTGTAATAGGCGACTCGCTACTGAAGTGAGTGGAAGGCCTGATATGATGATATGAAGGCCTGATGTATATATAAGACTAGACCCACTACATAGGGAGGTCTGCTGCCTCCCTGGGGCCCAGGTTAGTGATGTAAGGAAGACCCTTACCTCCCTAGTCAGCCCTCAGATTATTACCACCTTTTGATCTATCAGGTAGGCAGGGATGAAATAGTGAGAAGAAGTCCAAGGGCAATGAAGAGAGATTTCAGGACATTGGGACAGCCGGTCAAAGGATCAGGAGCACAAGTCATGTTCTCCTCTATCCCTCCAGTTGCAGGGAATGATGAGTGGGTCAATAGGAAGAGCCAGCAGATCAATGCCTGGCTCCAAGCCTGGTGCTACCAGCAGGACTTTTGATCCATGATGGCCACGGTTTGACTTACAAGACACCAGGCCTGCTGGCAATGGGCGGGAATAGCTTATCTCACAGGGGGGAAAAGGGTTCTAGGACAAGAGTTTTAAGTGCTCATTGAGGGACCTTTAAAGTAGACTCGAAGGGGTGGGGATGTAACTGGGCTTGTTAGAGAGGTGCCTGGGTGTAGTAGCTCATCATTTGTGGGGCAGAGTGCTAGTATTTTGGAGAGCCAGAAGGCCTACCAACCCTCAACGGTGAAAACTACACACTCAAGTCCCTCCCTGAAATGCTTATACACCAATGCACACAGCATGGGGAATACACAGGAAGAACTGGAGGTCTGTGTGTGGTCACAGGGCCATGATCTCATTGCAATTACAGAGACACGGTGGGATGGCTCGCATGACAGGAACACTGTCGTGTGTTCTTTTTTGGAAAGAGAGTCCAGCAAGGCGAGGTGGTGGAGTTTTTCTTTATGTGAGAGAGCAACTAGAATAAATCGAGCTCTCCCTGGGGACAGATGAAGAGCTTGTGGGGAAGGATTAAGGGNGGGACAGATGAAGAGCTTGTGGGTAAGGATTAAGGGACAGGCTAATATGAAAGACAATGTCGTGAGTGTTTATTACAGGCCACTTGATCAGGATGGGGAAGCTGATGTGGCCTTCCGCAGACAGCTGAAAGTAGCCTCGCAATCACAGGCCTTATTTCTCATGGGGAACTTCAATCACCCTGGTATCTGCTGGGAAGGTTACACAGCCAGGCATGTACAATCCAGGAGGTTCCTACAGTGTACTGATGATAACTTTTTGACTCAGGTGGTGGAAGAACCAACAAGGAGAGATGCACTCCGGTCCTAGTTCTGACAAACAAAGAGGGATTGGTGGAGGACATTAAGGTTGGGGGCAGCCTTGGCTATCGTGATCATTAAAAGATTGAAGTTCAGGATCATGGGTAGTATGTGCAAAACAACAAGAAGGACTGAAACCTTGGATTTCAGGAGGGCTAACTTTGACCTCTTCAAGAAACTGCTTGGAGAAATCCCATGGAACAGGCTGCCCAGAAAGGTGGTGGAGTTTCCTTTTCTGGAGACGTTCAAAACCTGCCTGGACATGTTCCTGTGCAACCTGATCTGGGTAGACCTGCTTTGGCAGGGGTTGGACTAGATGATCTCCAGAGGTCTCTTCCAACCCCTATCATTCTGTGACTAAGTAAGGCAACAAACTTAATAAATATGTTCATTAACATTTAAAAAATGGATGGAATCCAAGGATTCTTTTGATATGACTGGTTTGGTGTGAGAAATGTTAATTTATTACATATCCCAGCTGAAGAATAGTTTATCAGTAGGGTTGGAAAATTTGCTCCCTTATCAACACAAAATGTTTCCAGGAGAAAAACCAAAAGCAACGCTGTAGGATGCAGAGCATTTAGGCAGACTGATAGCAAGTCAAGATGGAATTTGTCCATCCTAGATCTCAACGGCAACTCAAACTTAATGATCCCAAGTTTCACTTTTATGTCTTCTACAAAAGACATTAAATATGAACAAAGTTAATGGCTACAGCAGGATTAAGTAAAAAGGTACAGTACCCAAAGTGATGCAGACGTCTGACTTGGGAGAGGGGGAAAAACTAAAAGCCAAAGCCCCACACGTAGCAATGTATTGCCTCCAATCTTAATTTTTTTTTCTTATTTTTACTTTTACAATTGGACAAAGGAAAACAAGTAGGTTATGCAGTTAATTAAGCCGTCTTGTGTAAATTCTTTTAGTAGTATTGTGCGTACAAAGACATCTTGTCTCAGGACACAGAGGGCTGTGTGCAAGTTTAAAATCATTAACTATTGTTATCTGGTAACAACCCCCAAACCTGTGACATCCAAGTTTATTTAAACTGAAAGGGTGACAAACATGAAAGCCAAGCACTTCTACTCTTCTCGGCCTTTCCTTCATTGTAAGACCAGCCAGAAGGATCTTGGACTCTTCATAAAATGTTTGGCAAACAAAAGCCCTGTTAATTGACAAGCTATTGCTTTTACTGCTTCCTACCACAACTTGTGGGAATCTTTTAGGCCCAAATCAATTCTGCACACAAGCGTTCCCACGAGATGCCACACGCATTCCCATTTGAAGCCACTTACAAGAAGTGCTGCAGCCACCTCACATAAAACCTTTGTCTTTGCCAGGCACTTCTGAAACCACATGCAACCCTTTCATCCCCTGCTGGCCAGCAGGTTCTTTTTGTTTGTTTGTTTGTTTGCTTACTTTAACCAGGTTCTTTGTTTTCTGCAGTCTTACAGCTTTCTTTTCCCTCCAAGATAGTTCCTCGCCTTTGCAAGCAGTGAGTTATAGCAGAGATGTTTGCGGTCTTCATTGCAGCCCAATAAAAAAATAGCCCCCTCATCAGAGGCTGCCTGTTAACAGCTCTCCTTTATTGTAAAGCTCTGTGTACTTAATTCTCCTTTGTCAATAAGAACAATCAATCTCGGCCTGTTAATTAGGAGAAGTTTAAGGAGACACAGGACAAACATCTGACAGCATAAGCTCTGTTCCCTTGCTGTCAAGAACAACTACAGCTTACACTGGAAGTATAAACCTGTATTATCACTATTTAAAAGCCATCAACCTGCACTATTTTTTTCTTTATATGCTTTAGGTATGCAAAACCCATCCTGCACTGTGCATTCATTTCCTCTGAATGAAAAGAAGTCCTGGACGCTTTTTCTCGGTACAGCAAGAGGTTGGTCATGCGATGCACGGTCAGGGGTTGTTGTTAATCAAGTGTTTACTTAGGCCCTTCAGGTACCCAGGGAGTTTTAAGTCTTTCATGTCTTCTAGTATGACTTAGTTCACTAATAATTGCAATACCATCTTAGATTATCAAACTGGAAAGACAGTCTTTGTCTAAACAACAGCTGTATAAAGGCAGAACTCTTTCGTCCAGTTCCCCACCACTTCCACCCTCCTGTTCCAGCAGGAAAAATTGACTGCAGAAATTTGCCAAATCACCCTTTCATCTTTCTTCTTCCACACTCTCTTCTCTCAGGGACAGGAATACATGTCCTTATGATATAAAGCACAACGGGCACTCATCCTTGACTGGTGGCCATAGATGTCATCACAGAAATAATAACTGGGTAGTGCTATGTGAGACGGCGGAGAAGAAGGAAGAACAGCTGGAGGTAGAACCGTCTGACTGCACATCCAGAGAAGCATGGACCAAGCTGAATGCAGAAGGTAAATTCAAACTGAATCCTGAAGGGCAGGAGGGGCAAGCAAAGGGCTCTGAGGAAGGAAGGGATATGAGAAAGATGCTGTGTGTTCTGGGCCCACGATCCTTAAAGAGTCACCTAGATTTTCAGGAAGCTGCTCAATACCTCTGCTCCCCTAGAAATGTGCCCAAACTGGTCACAGTCTCTCGCTGCACAGAAAGACTTCTTCAATCGTCACTAAAATGAAAAGTATGATGAAGGGTTTCTGCAGCCTGAGCTGAGAACACACTTGGATTAGGTGAGCTAGGAAGCTCTGCTCTGAAGGTAAGAGAACACTCCTACCAAAAGACCATCTCTTTGCTTTTCCACTCCTGACTACAACTCTTTGTCTACTTTTCTTAGGCCCCGAAGTGGGGGCAGACAGTGTCTGCTGGTGTTTGGAGCTGAATCAAAGCAGCTGGAGTACATGGAAATTTGGGAAGATCAGTGTTTGGCACTGCACTGAGGGTGGAAATTTGAATTTGGATATAGCTTCTGCTACCAGCCTTCACTGAGGATACACTTAATTGCATGTTCCTCGCTGAGGATACACTTAATTGCGTGTTCCTCTGAGTTTCCCAGTAGACTGGAGTACCTCCCCTGCAGTCCGTTGTGGTGGGAACGTATTTCAGCAGCTCCCAATACCCGTTAAAGCCAAGCTGTTAAAGCACTATCAGGGTGCTTTATCACTCAGCTGACTGCAGGGGCATGATCCATCTCAGCTATCTTCAGCCATCTCAGAGGCCAGGGAGCCAGGGAGTCTCCCCCAGTAGTTAGTGAAGGAAGATAGGCATCTGCAGAGAGTAATCCATCCTACATCTCTCTCTCTCCATTAACTGAAGAGGAGCCCAGATAAGCAGCTCAGACCAGACACATTACTTCTGAATAGCTGGAGCTAGACAAGATGAATTCCATACTCAAGTGTCCAAAACACTAACATATGTAGTTTCTCATTACTTATCACAGTTGCGACGCCTGTTACTCATTGATTTAGAAACAGATTTCCTTGGTGTGATTTCCTTTTCTTTGTGCAAAACTTCCATTGTGCAGTTTTTGCACCCTAGCACTCAGGAACATAAACGACAAGACATTTCCTGCACAGACCCACGCGTACACCTGCAGACCAGGAGCTGTGTGTGCCTTCAGTCCCTCTCAGCACGCCTGAGCAGTGGTGTAAAAGCCCCCAAAGATGCAAAGATCAAGCTGGGGATGCTTTTTAAAGTCGGCTCTCCCAGGGCTCCAAACTCCTGCGCTCTGCTTCCAGTCATTGGGGTTTTACTTGCTTGAAATAATTTCGCAAGAGCAGCTAAGAAGCGAAACAGTGTTGCTTGGGGATGAAATGTGTGTGACTGCCCTGCCAGTGCTCGTCCCCACGACATGCCTCCCTGCAGGACAGACAGACGGCGTGACCCTTCCTGCTCCCGGCCATTGGCCACCCCAGCAATGCCAAAATCCAGCCTCCCACCGTTTCCCACACAGGTCTTTCTTCCCCCTTCCTCTCCCCATGAGGGGGTTGAGGAAGAGGGGTCCTGGGCTGCGGCGTCTCCATCGTGCTGTGCGCTCTCGGCATGGTGGTACCTCATGCTGCTGCATGCCTCGCATGCCGAAAGGCCTAGTGCCCACGGTCTGGGTAACGGCCTTCTGAGTCAAAAGGGGCCAATTATGAGTTTGGATACTACCAGTTAAAGATAAGCTTCTCCATGGTTACCGCTCCCATGCAAGGTCACTCTCCTGCCAAACCTCCTCTCCTCCTTCCCTGTCTCTCTCTCCTTCCCCCTCTCCACTATTTTTATTTTTTTTTTTCCCCAAATGTGCTACATCAAAAGAGAAAATGAAAACATTCAAGATAATCACAGTCTGACTATTTTAATGCGGGCTGTAGGAAAGGAAACATGTAAGCCAAGTGCTCTCACTGTGCAAGCAGAAACACACTCTCGACCTCATAAAAGTAGTATCTGAGAAATAACACTTGATTAAAGCAGCCAGTCCTTCATTTAAGTAGGTGCTTATGGTAGGGAAAATGTCCAAGGCTATCACAAAAAGCAGGAACGGGCCAGAGAGATGAATTATTGCGAGACAGCTGGGTTTCAGCCCGGGTGCCAGGAGATCCCTATTATCCAGTCCACCTTTCTTACACAAATGCCTCTCCCCAGAGAAACCAAGTCGTTAAAAGCTGTCTCGCTCACTCCTGACAGGCAATATGCATTGAGTGAGAGGTGATACATTTTCATTTTCAGCAAGAAATCTTAGTCGCCCCGAGGAGCGGCTCACTCAGGAGAAGGGTAATGGAATACGCGGCCTTTCATCTCCACCTCACCACTGCCAGCGCGGCCTGGCTTGGTAGCAACCCAAAAGCTATTAGCTTTGTTTCGGTGTTTCGGTTGTTTCAGTGACCTCCATGAAATGAGTTTGGGTGGGTTTGGTCTGGTTTCCAGTAGACAATAGCTAGAACCACAAGTGATGTTAAAGAGAAACCTTATTAACAGGTTGAGTACACAGCAGGTAAGGATGGAGTGGATCTCCTGCCTGTAGCCATGCCATGTCCAGGGCCCAGGAGCAACAGAGAAGCCCCTCAGTCAGCCCACTTGCTCCACCAAGACAAAGGTTCCCAACTCCTAAGATCCCTGCTTTGTTCTCATTTGCACAAGCGATTTGTGTTAGAATTAAAAAACCAACCAAATCTCCCCACTTTAACAACCGTTTCACATCCCTTAGGAGCTCAATAATATCTAGTAGGCACCGCTTTGAGCTGAAAATACCACAAACTAGGACTACCGAAGAGATTGCTGAAGACATATATCCTTATAAGTATCCTTATAAGTATCTAAAGGGATTGAAGGAGGATGGAGATGGACCCTGTTCAGGCCTTCCCAGTGACAGGAGGAGGGGCAGCGGGCACAAGCTGGAAGATGGGAAGTTCCACTCCAATCTGAGGAAGAACTTCTTTGGGGTGAGGGTGGCAGAGCCCTGGAAGAGGCTGCCCAGGGAGGTCATGGAGTCCCCTTCTCTGGAGATCTTCAAGCCCCACCTGGATGCCATCCTGAGTGATGTGCTCTGGGCAACCCTGCTTTGGCAGGGGAGGTGGACTGGATGGTCTCTAGAGGTCCCTTCCAACTCTGATGATTCCGTGATTCTGTGACTTGACCCTGCATCCCAGACCTGCTGACTTTTGAGTGCATCATTTTGTAACTGTAGAATTCCTTTTTTTGTAAGTAATTCCTCATTTTAATACATGTAGTGAGTGTGGTACAGCCCTACATCTCTCCGGGCAAACAAACCCCAGCCATCCCCTTTTTATTTTCTTCCTATTCATTGCTGCCTGCAGTCCCAGCCTGAGCTTCCCCCAGGACAGTGCTAGTCTACAGAGTCCAGAATAATGACACTGTTAGAAAAGTTTGCTCCCCCGTAAAATGCAGCATTCACCTTGAAGCGAGTGTCTTGAATCCTTACATCACCAAAATACCTTGGCAATAATCTGTACCACTTCCTCTGTCACATTTCCACAAAAGACCCACTAAATAGTTACAGTCTCAAATCCCACAAGAAATCTAATTTGGGGTGAAGAGCTACCTTTCATCTATTTAAAGCCTGCACAAGTTACAGCACGTCACACACAAGCCTGTTCCCATCCCATCGCGTGACCAGATAGGTATCTTTAAATAAGACAACCACCAACTGCTTAGATAAGAGACTTACTGGGGACCAATTCCCAAAAGGGGAAGGATGTAAAGGAGGCAGCAAACTGCTGTCACAACCCCGAGGATGTCCCTGCTATTTGCTTCTAATTTAAATCATGTGGGAATTAACACAGACCCAAATTCTGAAGGAATTTGGCAAGAGGCAGTGAAAAAAAAAAAAAAAAGGCATTCCGTAGAAAGGGAAGGGAGGTGAGGTGTGACTTGCACACAGACAGTGTCTCCTGTGCCATGGGTAAGATTCAGAATTAGAGCTGGACATTTTATACAGATGTCATTAACATCCAAAACCGTCAGACTGCCTTTCTTGGAAGGGATTTCAAGCCTCTTGCTTGAGGCTTTAAGACTCTTACTATCAGTAGCTGATGCGTTTCCTTCTCTAACATACCTGGGACTGGTAACTGTCAAGGAAAGACCCTTAGGTATGATCCAATATACTCTGCATTTCTTTATCTTTTCTCCCCTAGACATACATACACACGCTCTTCTCAGCACAGTTGTTTTTGCTATTTTGGGAACAAAGGAAAGTTGATCAAGGAGATATTGGCACGCCGACAACTGGGCAATAGGCAATACCTGTGCGGTGCTCAGGAGCGAGCAAAGCACAGCCTGTAAAGACTCAAGCATGTCTCCACAGACTTCTCAACCATCCAGACCTGCCTCCCCCTGAGGAACATGACTAAGGGAAAGCAGAGTGTAAAGCCGAAGGGAGAGGGAGAACACAGGGTACACAGGGAGCAAGGTTCCTCAGCCTGGGACAAGAGGTGTTCAGCAGAGCAGGAGCCCAGGGCGTGTACCACCGTGACATGTGTGACAGCGTATTTTCATTATTACAGGATTAAAACTTAAAAAAAAACCCCAAAACCAACCAACACCCACCTGGGCAGCCTAATTCTCCACGGTAGCAGGGATTATTTTGCGTAAATTAATTTTGCAGATTACTAGGATTCTTTTTCCTGCAAAACAGTCCAAGTTCTCTGCAGCAGCTTCATTAAACATGTGTGTATGTCTGTGTATAAATACATACTAATTTTTTAATTATATCCCTCTGTCGTCCCTGCTGTGTTTTATTTTCTTGATGCAGGAAAGCTGTGTCTGGTACATTCTACTGAATTGTAAAGTTCCTCAGCCTTGCGTTTTCTGCTGATAACCAGTCCGTAGATTCCAACAAAGCCAGTGATTTGAACTTTACACTTCAGTCATCTCTCAGATCACACCAATGAAGTCAAAGTTATCTGCCCCAACCCATACAGCGTTATCTTCTAACTTAATGGAAGTGCAAGAGAAGCCTGTGCTCATTACCCAAAGGATGTAATTATTACTTCCTCTCTATATTACTGCTGGTGAAGGATAAAATACAGGGTATGACCTTTTCAATAAGCATCAAGCCAAAATCCACCTGGGACAGCCTAAGGAAGCCACCCTCATCCTTTCACTCAGTAACTCAGAGCAAAGGCCCTTGCCATGGACAGGTGAGAGAAATCCCTGTAAAAGACCAGTTTAAGGAAACATCTAATAAATGTTGATCAATAGATGAAACCCCAAAAGCTTTCTGTCTCCTCCTGCATGATCCCATCACAACAAAAAAAAAAACAACAAAGAATCAATAATTTAGCACATCAAACCTCTCCCAAGTATTCTGCTCTATCTGCACACAGCATGAGGTCACAAAAAAGACGATGAACAGAGAATGCGAGTGATATATGTATTACTGCAGTAAAATCTTCAATAGGAACTTGAACACCAAGAGAAGAATGCATAATACTGTTGAATTCCATATACTTTTTGTTTTGTTATGGCAATAATAACGTGCCTTTTGAAGTTCATACAGGGAGATACAGTGCCAAAAGGCAAATACTTACAATACAAGAGCACTTGGTACATTTATTTCCTTCAGGCCTAAATTCTTCTCCTTCATTGTAGTGTCTCCCTTCAAATACACAACCTGGAAAACAGCATTTTGAGTAGGTTTAGCTCAAGATAGCCTGCTGCCTTTTCCCTGTAACACCCCGCACCATAGAACAATACGAAAAGTAAATGGTACCACCCTCTCTGATACAAATCACTTTCAGTGCCTCAAAGGCCTTGAGAACCCCCAAATATCTTGTTGGGGAAAGAAAGCATCCTTCTACAGCAGATGAATTTGCACCAAAGAAGTCAAGGCTAAGTCAGGCCTTCCATTAAAAGTGGCTTTGAAACACTTTTCTGAGCTGTTTGCTTTTCACTACTCATTTTTGCTCCCTGAGTTTATATTAGATGTTGGCAGAAATTTTAACTAATTAGAATTTAATCAACCCATTAGATCACTACTGGAGCAGTGTTTACCTATAAAACCTCTATTAAAATCAAATTAGCCTATAAAAACATGTTAATTTGCTCCTATGCTTCACAGAGGTGACCTATTCCCAAGGTTATTCCAAGGTTTGAGTCTCCTAGAGGAGACTCAAAAAGTGAGTCTCCTTTTTAGGATTACTCCCTCCTAATAAAATGTCAGCCACCAGCAAGGCAAACCCAGCTGACAGACCCTCCGAAAAATTACGTCAATTCAGATGTGAGTATTGCCACAGGCAATTGCCTATGCATTCCCTGGTCTACATGTCCTCTACTAAAAAAAATTAAGCATGCTCTTCTTCTGTCATTTAGTGCATCGCCAGCCACCACCCGCATCTTAGTAACTTGTCAAGTGTAATGGAGAAGTTAGAGGCACCCTCCCAGGTAATGACGGTTATCACTAGAAATCCAGTTGCACGTGTGGAACAGCACCTTCCCGTGAAATCTCACCTGGACACACAGGACAACACATTCCCACGAGTCTGGAAGGGTTTTTGCAATGAACAACGCACTGTACCTCTGACTCTAC
The DNA here is from genome assembly GCA_013399435.1 of Arenaria interpres. Classification (NCBI taxonomy): domain Eukaryota; kingdom Metazoa; phylum Chordata; class Aves; order Charadriiformes; family Scolopacidae; genus Arenaria; species Arenaria interpres. The sequence goes on along the minus strand of VXAK01003776.1, from coordinate 25,554 downwards.
TATCACTCCTTCCTGAAAAAGAAGCAGATCACATGCGTTCATTGTCAGCACTGTGGTTGCTTTAAGGAGCAAAAATCCGCAATTACTAGCGGTACAATTAAAGCAGGACACATGCTGCAAAGCACTGGATTTCTAAACCTCTTTTCTTTCTCTGTCTGCTGCCTGGTATCAGGATTCAGGTTAATTCACAGTCAAAAGATCCACTTGGGCCTCCCTGACTCCAGACACAATATTTGCCTTAAAATGCATCAGGTAGGAAATCAAACACCTCCTTAGGAAAAGGAATCCTGCTTTATCAGGAATCTTGAGCCCCAGTAATCTGCCATGCAAGTCTGGTGAAAACAGGCCAGACACGAGGAATTCTCTTCCCTCTCCCCTTAAAGGAAAAAAAACCCACTTAGAAAGCAGATAAAAGCATCTTCTTCTGTAAAGGGGAGACGCTTATCTTTGATGCTTTGCCTAATAAGTATTAGTAAATTAACATTTCCTGTACTTCTTGTTGGAGAAGTCGAGAGTCCTCCTGAACATATCTGGGTGTGAGGATCTGGGCACAAAAGGCTGCTGCTTTTTTTGGCTGCTTGCATTTGGGGGAAAGGGAAACTTGTTTTTTAAATGTGTGGGTCTAGGGTAAACAGGATCACCCACTTTTGTACTTAGACACTGAAACAGACAATAAAAAATTGCTCATTTCAGTCTGCTAGGAGTGATCAGAGTATCTAAATTCAAGCTGTGACTATTTTTTCATTAAGTGCAAGAATACAGAATACTGCTGCTCCAACTCCGTTCGTCTCAGGGCACTCGTCTTTAAAAACATGGCTGGGTTTTGGAGAGCAGAAGTATCACAGAAAAAGAGAAAAATCTTGAAACCCTTTTTTCCTATTTGTAGAAGCTCCCCATCCTCATTCATCTCTCCTCTTTCCAACAGCTGTGATTCTGAGTGTTATTATTAAAACTAGATGAATTTATCAGTAAAAATTGCACATCTATTGACCTACATAATTACTTGTTTTGTGCTGGAAAATGGACACTCTTACGAGTGTTATGGTTGCAGATAGGCAAGCTACCAAAAATACCACTGTGTTAACAATGCAGGAGCGTGGGAAAAGAAGAATTGGTTGTGGGTTTCTTTTAAAGAACATCCTGGGTGAAACCCATGGACACATATGTACAAAAGGTCCAGTTACTACAATAGTAATTTGTATCTCCCAAAAAGCTTAGCATGAAAAAAAAAATATATTTTTTTCACTTATTTCAAAGTAAAGACAGCAGGAAATGGCATGGCTGCGTACCTCTCCTCCAGCTATGTTTGGCTATCATGTAATCAAATCATATAAAACCCATCCTTCTGAATGTTTGGTTATAGCTGGCCACATGGGAGTGGATTTAAATGACTTTAAATGCAAAGCCCATATTGTGCTTTGGGTATAAAACACTTCAGCTTATTTGGATTGAATAAAAAAGGTTCAGAATTTCATGGGGAAAGCTTGCAACTCCATTAGCACAATGCTGGCGACGTCCTTACCTGGCACTGATACGTAACGCAGGGGTTGCTAGGGAGGTGCCATTTCATAGAGCTGTTGTACGTGTTTCCTCCAAAACTGCAATCTAGAAGAGACAGGAGCACGTCAGTCTGGCTGGACATAGTGATCCCATGATAGGCTGCTGCTGAGCGTCACAGAGCAACATCCTAAATGCGTCCCATCCTGTCCCCTGGGTTAATAGAAGAGGTGGAGCCGAGAGCTGGGACTGACAAGAGGGATCATGCCCTGGGAGGGCTGACAGCAACACCCCCCAGATGTCTGCTCCTGGTGCGTGACTGGCCAAACTCCTTACAAACTATGACCATTCAAGACCAACCGAAATCAGTGACAATTTGCCTACAAATGGATGTCGGTGGCTATTCTGCTGCTCCTCATTCAGGAGCTGCTCAGCCACCCATGCACTGGAGATTGGAGAGGGAGGAGAGAGGGTAAGAGAAAAGCTGGAAACGTTCATCATCCAGCCTGGCCATGCTATCCTCATCTATTAACCAAAACCCGCGGGAGAGCTCTTCAGCCAGTGCAGATCATAGCACTGAAGCTATGGCTGAAGCATTCTAGAATGCTAGAATTCTATCATTCTAGAATTCTAGAGTGATAGAATGGTTTGAGTTGGAAGGGACATTAAAGATCATCCAGTTCCATCCCCCCTGCCATGGGCAGGGACACCTCCCACCAGACCAGGTTGCTCAAAGCCCCATCCAGCCTGGCNTGAACAACCCCAACTCTCTCAGCCTGTCCTCATAGGGGAGGTGCTCCATCCCTCTGAGCATCCTCATGGCCCTCCTCTGGACCCATTCCAACAGGTCCATGTCCTTCCTGTGCTGAGGACTCCAGAGCTGGACACAGTGCTCCAGGTGGGGTCTCACCAGAGCAGAGCAGAGGGGCAGAATCACCTCCCTCGACCTGCTGGCCACGCTTCTCTTGATGCAGCCCAGGATGGGGTTGGCTTTCTGGGCTGCCAGCACACATTGCCAGCTCATGGCATGATCAGCATGGCTGCACTGATAACAGCAGAGCTACCCGCTCCTTTATAACTTTTCAGAAAGTATAAACAGAACGGATCAATATCCACATAATTTAAAAGCCATCAGGCTCTTCTGTGTGGGTGGTGAATCTCTGAGTGGGGACATTTTGGAGTCCCACAGAGTTTGGGACTCCCAACTTTGTGTCTTTTTTTATATATAAAAGACTTTATACATCTTTGTGTATTATATGGCAACCTTGTTGTCATAAAATAGGTTAGTTTGCCTGTGCATGGGATCAGCATGCAGTTTTTGTGCAAAACGAAGTTTCATTGAGCTGTTTGAAAAAAAAAAAAGTTAATTTTCACTCTTTTGATTACATGTTCCTACTAGTTTCCCTTCCCACTCCTTCACTGGTTTCTGGTATTTTGCAAAAGGGAAAAACCAAACAGGAACAGAAAAAAAAGAATAAAATAACTAAAAGAAAATCAAAACTAGAAAAGATATATTAAGTGGAAATATTTGTTTTAAAAGAGTTAGTTTATTAATGTAGAATTGTTTCAATTAAAAATTAATTGTTTGGAAACCTAAAGTGTTTCTGAAAAAAAAAAAATTTTAGAAATAACACATAGCCCATTTTCTGCAGGAAAAAAGCCCATTTTCCATTTGCTGTTCTGAGGGGTTTTTTTTCCCCAGTCTTTTTTATTCAAAATGAGCTTGATCAAAGAGCCCAAGAAACCACCAGGAGTCTTGCCAGAGACTTTGAAACACGACATATACATAGAGTCACCAAGCACAAAACTACAATCAGTCAAACGATGCCCACAACACCATTCCCTTTCCACACCCCACCTCAGTCATTCTCTGAGTCTCATTCTCTGTCCTGATGTGCTTTGGACTACTTTTTACAACCTTCTGAAAATAAAGGCAAGTTATCAGCCCTACACCAGCAAATCTTTGAGCCCACTGGATAAGAAAACTTGAGGGTCACAGCTGAGGAACTTAAAATATCCACAAAATCCTTTTTATATTCAACCCCAACATTTAAAGGAAATCTGATATACGGCTATCATTTACAAATGTGTTAACTGCTTCCAGTTAAGATCTTAACCAACAGAAGACTTGTGCTTCAGGATTTGCAGTACTCAGACATTTTTCCAGGCTAAGTACAGGGCAATACAGGAGAAATCTGCAGATGCTGTGTTCCATCCGCTTACCTAAGCTGAACAGGTATGTTTTTGAGAGGTGATCAGTAGTCTAAGAGCTGGCTGTGATAATTTAATCTTTGACAAATATTGAAAGGCTTTTAAGTAGCAAAGTCTCTATGAAGCATTTTTGAATAATACAAAAGAGTTCAGATTATCAGCATATAAATAAAAGTTCTGTGTGAGGTTAAAGTTTTTAAGTATCAAAGTCTCTATGAAGCATTTTTGAATAATACAAAAGAGTTCAGATTATCAGCATATAAATAAAAGTTCTGTGTGAGCTCTTATACATGCAGGGAAACGTATCAAAAGAGGACCGTGAAGCCCTATACTCCTTTTAAGTGTTTTGAAGTCCCATTCCGAAAAACATAGTAGCACAGTCTCTGCTTACTGCCCACTGCAAAGTCTGATGAATAGCAAAGCCTGCTCAACACGTTTTGGTGTCCTCAAGTTGAGGGAACCCAGGCCATACTGCTCCCAGTCTGAGAAAGAATTTATACATATGCTTGACTCTCAAGATGGAACCAGCTGTATTGTTAAATATCTTTATGTGATTTTTATTGGAGGGGTCTGATGTCTTCAGCACAGTGCAGAATCAAAGGCCAGGTTGGAAACTACCACTGACTGCAAAATACCTTGCCTATTTGCTCACCAATTATGCTCTGTGAGAAAGCTAATGACCCTGGGCTAATCTGCATGTACAGATGTGCATATTGAACTGAAATTTTCAGTTGAAGGATCAAACCAATTCTCTGGCTGAGAAAGCAGGATAGTGGCTCCATCTGATCCATGCAGTCACAGTGCTCTTGACTGAAGCACATATCCGAGCTCTGCTACAAAACCCTCTGCCCTACAGCACCAGACATTTTCCCTGGGGAAAGCAGCAAGGGGGAAGCCGAACTCCATCTGCCCTGAAGCCACTTCTGTCGCCGAGAGGTGATGCTGGTGGAGGGCAGACCAGAAGCAACTACGGCAGGGAGAGCCCGCAGGCAGCAAAAGGGAAATTCAGAAATGGAAACCAGGATGGAAAAGTCTGCAGAAGCACTGGAGACGCTAAGACCATTCCCCAGCTTTGGCACAGGCCAGCAGGTTGAATAAGGGAGTCAGAGCAGCATCGTGCAAGCACCAGCATGGAGGCATGGTGGGAGCTGGATTTCATCAACTGCTCAGTTGAAGAAAACGGAACGAAGGAAAGGGAGAATTAGCCAGTAACACAGGCAGGCTCGGGGAGAGCTGGAGGGAAGGCTGAAGGTCTGGCAAAGTGAAGACAGGGAAAGAAAGGAAGTGTTTTTCAGCCTCCAAGTGAGATTTTAACCTATCTCTAACCAGAGGTGTGCCCTGACACGCTGCCCTTTTTGTGCCCCAGAGCTACACCCACCACTCACTCTTCAAAAGCAAAAAGAAACAAAGCCCACACACTGGCTAGGTTTTCTGAACCACACTTTCAGTGGACAAATCTCTCAGCTGACACTTGTAAACGTATACCCGGACTTCCCTAGCCCACCTAGTCACAGCATGGAAGTTTATGACTCTCATCTAAACTCAGCTGAGTTGAAACCCACCTGCCTTCAGGCGCCAACTCAGTCGAGCCATTCTAGCTCATCCATAGCTCAAAATCCATCACATTCGGCTTGGAAAGTAGCAGCCACTGAGTATCTCATGTCCAAGGGCACCAACAAAGTCCCCGATCCCAATTTCCACAACCAAGTATAGCAGAACATACTTCAAGTTCCTAAAAGCCATTTTAATTCCCTTTGGAAATATTCCATTAACTTACTGTCTCCATCCGCCATTTGAAAGAGAGAGCAGGAGAAAAGGATAAATCGAGAAAGAGCAGAGCTTAGCACAATCACTTAAATACCATCCACTTGCTTCTACCTGAATGCATACTTAAAAAAAAAAACTTTAAAATAAAGGGCTACAGGGGATTTTTTTTCAAGAGGTGAACCTGAAAAGCCTGAGAATGCTCTAAGTACATGAAAAGTAACAGATTCTGCATTAATAGGTAAATTTTATCCTATGACATAGACCCCATAAGGAAAACTTTTAGGATTCCACATATGGAAGTAAGTTAAATGTCAATGGTCCGTATCAATTTTAATGCAGCTAAGGTTATTCATATCAGTCAAGGAGTGTCCCCTAATTTTTTAGTCTTTCTTGCTTCTTTCTTTAAGAATACCTGGTGTTTTATTAATGTAAAATATTAACTTCCAGTTAGTTATATGTTTTGTTCCTATTACCTACTTCAACCCAAATAGTTCAGATAAGTCCTGGATAAGCACACAAGCTGAAATTTGCTTATCTGAATCAAACCAAACACTTTGAAGTTGGTCCATTGTTATACATGCAGTGGGAACTGCTAATTACCTTCTAGTCACCTCGTAAAGGCAAAATGATCCTCTAGACTTAAGTTATTCCTGCCCAAAAAAATTATGATAAAATAGTTAAATCCCTGCTAATTTAGCTGCTCTGTTTCAACCTTGTGCGTGCCTTGCACAAGGCACAACTTGAGCACCTCAGCTTCAAACATAATAAACTAACCTTTGGCTGATTTGATTTGCAGGAGAGCAATTTAATTCCAAAACAAGCATCCTCATACGGAATTGAACTGGAATAACAAAAGCGGAAAATTATAGCAGATTTTGTTATTGGCATGTGGACAAGTTGACAATCAGGAAGCCATCTGTCCTTCCAAATCCAGTAACATTGTTAAATGACCCTTTTTTTTTTTGCTTCCCCAGACACCCCAGCACATCATAAGACAGAGAAATTGACTGTAAGAGACGGTTTAGTAGTGCTAAAGCTCAATCAGTGTCTTCAGGAGTTCATTAAAAGCCAGCCTTTATTACTCAATTTGACATTGCCTGAAAAGATTCCAGAAGAGATTTTTGCTTATTTTAGGCTAATGAGAATTTTATAGACAAGTCATTTCCGTATTCTCCCAGGAGAAAGTGATAGATTGGTGCACAATAGGCTAGCTCCCCACCCCTCATTTCTTCAGCATCTTTCTTCTCCTATTAAGTCTTTTTCTTGCTTTCCCTCCGCTTTCTCTTTAAAAAAGTAACCTCTCTATTTCATGGAAAATAAACATTAGGAAAATGAAAGCACTCAGAAGACATGTTTGATTTAGTCTTTGATAAATTAATCCTCAGGGAAGCATCCAGGCATGCTAACACTAAATACCAGTTCTAGTAAAAAAAAAAAAACAACCAAAAAACAACACAAAGAGACAAAAAAAACCCCCACCAAATAACCACCCCTCCAGAAAACCCCAAAACCTATAATTTGCACATTCTGCAGTATTTCCCTGGCATGAAATCCATTGGCCAAAATCAGAGAACTGTGAATCACACATACACCTACTATAAACTAGATTTTCATGTGTTTTAATGATGGTAAAGCCATTGACAGCTACTAGAAAATTAAACTTCCTGTTGGGTAACACTGGTCTTCATTTGGCAACACAGAAGCATAAAAATATATACAGAATCTCCCATGCTTATTAAGTGCAAGTCTAAACGGTGAAAATGCAAGTCCTTCCTCTGTAACTGTGTACAATCAAACCTATATGCAGCTGGGCCACCACAATTACAATTCCCAAGGGACGGGAGGCGCAGGGGCCATATAAAGTGCATACGATAGAGCAGAGTGAAGCAGCCGTGGGGTGAGCTGTGCTGGGACCACACAGTTCATGGGCACGTGATGCAAAGCAGCTCGCATTCGCTGAGCAAATAGCAGCAGAAACAAAGACACCAACTCCTCCTGGCGCTTTGGTTTTGCCCCTGCACCCCACTGGAACTGGATTTCACCTTGTCTTGTGTTTCAACAGCATATTTAGGAGGAGTGTTGGGAAGTTCATGAGAACATCATGATCCAAAATGCCATGTAGTTAGAGCTGCCGTTGATTCCTGCGCTGATACTTGATGTACTTGCCAAGATTGGCAATTGAAGAACTGTGACCTCTCATGGCTGTGATGAGTATCATGAATGCTGTTGCTTGGTGATACAACTATTTGCCATTTATACCCAATTTCCTTACACCAGCAAAATAATTTCGTACAACTTAGAGCTTCAAACAGTGTAAAAAATTCTTATTCCAGTCTTACGTGTATTAAAATGTTTCCCGTGTTGTTCCAGACAAATGTTACACATGAATGTTGTGTAAAGCCTCCATCCTGACCTTCCATTTCCTTTTATGATGTCCACATACAAGGTGCAAGAGCACCCACGTATCACCACAGAACTCTCTTGCTCTTTTCTGATACAAGAGTCCTGAACAACTTCTCTCTGGTTGTAAAAGTCTAGGTAACTGATCTTTGACTGCAAAAGTATTTATGACAAGGCAGTTCATCAAATTTTCTTAGGTAAACGAAGAATTATAGTACTCAAGGTATCAAGAAAATCTGAAATTTGAAGCACTACTGAATGCTATTACATATACCAGATATTCAAGGGATGTGAAATGTATGTGCCAAGACCTTTGTAAGAAGAGTTAACTCAAAAGACTGGGTGGAGCGATAGAGACCAGAAGTAATCAAAGCTGACACCATGATGACACAGGATGATACTGTCCTTAGCAGCTACATATTGCTAATTCAAAGTCCCCTCCTTTACTCAAAATACAAATCTAGAAATGAATGAACGTTGAGATGAACCTGTACCTCCAGCCTCAAGAAACAGAGCTGGAGCACACTACCAAGAGACTGAGAGGCAGTGAAATAAAGGCTGATATAAAATTAGACTTGATTATGTCCTCAAACCATTTCTTTCCATAACCAGTCTCTCTCAGACACCAGGACTAGATTATTCAGATCAGGGTGAAAAACATCCTCATAGGAAAATATATTATTATCTTCCCAGACTATTATCCCTCCATCCATGTATTAGGTTGCAGCCCTGCCTCTGAAAGCTTGCCTTAAGACATGCGAGGATGGGCTTCAAGTTCTAGTGCCCCATCAGGGCCCCCCCAACATCCCCACACCCCATTTACAGCAGGGCACCAAACTAGTATCAGGTACCTCATGCTAGGGGTGTCCAGAGGCGAACAAAGTGCCAAATGTATGCATGGCTCCTGCAGGGCATCAGTAGAGTAGCCAGAACACCGATAAACTCATAACCTCCCTCTAACTTCCTTTGCAAGCCAGCTCTAATAGTTGAAATTGGCTGCAATCCTCAACCATAATATTTGATATCCTTTCCAAGAAATGCACAATTAACTACGATAGCTTTGGATATTCAATATTCAGGGGAACTAGTGCTGCTGTTGCCCAGGCTGTGATTCCACTCTCCGGTAGACTCCAGATCAACGGAGCACAGATGTGAACCTCTAAGATCATTAATTAATTTTTTAAAAAAAAAAAACAACCAGAAACCACAAAAAACCTCCCCACAGTAACTCTCAAAAGTTTACAAAGGCAGAAAAAGCAAAATTGCACATGGGAAGTGAAAGAACCTTCAGAACAACAAATCATATCGGTTGTAAAAAATATCCACCAATTTTTGTCTTTGCGCATCCATGGAAGACTCAAATTCTTAGAATAAAAGAGTAGAATAGGGTACACAATTTTAGAAATGCAAACTTTATGCAGCCCTGAGCTGGTAATACTACTTATTCAGAGAGCAAATAACTTATTATTAGAGGTGTAGAGAGCTCTAAATCCAAGTGACAGGTCTCCATCCAACTAAATAAGAAAATGCTGCCAAATCTATTTCTATAATCTCAACGATCTCATATGTTTTCATTAAATATATTAAAGAAAATGAGAGATGAAAAGTGCCCTATTTATCCTATGCTAAAGTAATAAGAGGGCTTAATTTTTTAATATTTTCAAAATGAATAGTATGCTAAAGGTATATAGTATTTTTTATATACTGCAATAAGTATCTGTCAGAAGAATAATCTCACTGAAAGTTTTCATTACTATACTTAGTTGTTCGCATACTCCTTGCAGTGGGGAGACACAACCATGGGCCCACATTTCTGTGTTCCAGGCTTTGCACAAACACACAGCAAAGCAGGGCCTTGCTCCACCGACTTTACGATCCAAGGTCTTATGAGCCTAAAGTCAAGATTAGTGTTAAAACACATTGCTAGTCTGCAGGATTAAAATCTTAAGTAAAGCTAAAACTCTGAGTATGTTAGGGATAACATGCTGTTTCCGCCACAATGAATTTTGTGATTGCAAAAGCTATATTGCTGCTGTTTCTTACTGCTTTGTTTATTTGTATTATTTGTTTATTATTATTGTTATTTGTTATTATTATTTGTTTACTGGTTGAAGCACCATGCCTAGAGGCTTTCAAAAGACAGGTTGACATAGTGCTTAGAGACATGGTTTAGTGATGTGGGGTTTTTTTTTGTATGGCTTTGTTTGCTTTTTTATCAGAGTTAGGTTGATGGTTGGACTAGATGATCTTAAAGGTCCCTTCCAACCCAGATGGTTCTATGATTCTATGATTAAGAAGAAGGGAAAAAGTGCTAGAAATTACCTAGTAGCATACAAATTAAGAATAAATTAAGAAATTAAGTAGCATACAAATACCCACACAGAAGCAAGGGAGAGATGCTCGGCACACAACCATTTGCAAGAAAAATTCTCTACCAACAACTCAGTTTCTCCTGCAGGCAAAGCTCTAAACACGAGAGTTCAGCCTTTGCAGGCATGTAGTATTTCTTTGTTCCAACCTACTTCTTTGCTATCGGAGATACTGGGCCTACTAACCCAGTCCTCAGTCACTCCTGGTAAGAAAATAAAATATCCTGGCAGCAACGTCACCAATGACTGGTGGTTTCCTTCCTACGCACGCAAATTCTTGAAACAAATCCTTTGGTCTTGATGTTATCCCCCTGACGTTGTACTCAAATGACAGCAGCCATGCATTCATTCATTCAGTCATTTCTTCACAAGGTAGGAAGGAAGACATGAAGCTATCAAAGGGAGCTGGCAAGAGCCCATAAGGCTTGATTAAGCTTTTCTAGGCTTCAGGAATGAATCCAGGGGGAAAAACAAAAAAAGCCATCAGGTTCTGATGTCTTTTCTTCGTAACATTTTGTTAGAGTTTAGATGAAATGAAATGCAAGCAGAAAAAAAAAAAAAAAGATAATTAAAAAAATTCCTTGTTTCCCTTTTCCTGCTTGAATTCCCTATGGGCACTCTGGCAGCTTGACAAAATAGTAACCGAGAACAAATTCTGGCTGCAGCTGAGCTCTCGGGGTACTTCTGGGACACCAAAGAAGGACAGCTGGTGTGTTACACAGCCAGGCTGGGGTTTTCACCCTTGATTCCCCAAATCCTCCACGCCAGACACTCATCAGGGGTTTTGCACAGAATGGAGCAGGAGCTCCAGCAGCATTCAGTGCAGCAGGAAAGGAAACAGGCTCCCTGGGGGTAAAAGGGCTCCATCATCCTCTTCCCATAGCACCTGAACAACCTGGTGACAATCACAGAATCACAGAATGCTATGGGGTTGGAAGGGACCTCTGGATGAGTTCTGGATCTGGATGATCTGGAGATCATCTAGTCCAACCCCCTGCCAAAGCAGGTCCACCCAGAGCAGGTTGCACAGGAACATGTCCAGGTGGGTTTGAATGTCTCCAGAGAAGGAGACTCCACCACCTCTCTGGGCAGCCTCTTCCAGGGCTCTGCCACCCTCAAAGTAAAGAAGTTCCTCCTCAGGTTTAGGCGGAACTTCTTATATTCAAGTTTGTGCCCATTTCCTCTTGTCCTATCTGTGGTGTCTGGACTGCCATAGTTATACAGGTGCGTATTTAGCTTTACCTTTCAGAAACAGCAGTAAAACTTACTCAGAAACTTCACATTTACTTTGAAAATTAAGCCCTCGAGAGCCTTTTTTTTTAAAAAAAAAACAAAACCAAAAACAAAACCTGAAATTTAAAGCAGTTCTTGCATCTTAAGCACAAAGAAACCGCCATCTTGGATGAACCCAAAATTCATTTTTCACTTTGGAGAGCTACTGAGGGTTGGCCTGTTGCTGCTACAGAAGTGTCTTTCATTAACACCGAGAAACAGTTGTCAATAGGTTATTGTCAACTCACAGCCCGAAATTATATTTGTACAGTTAAAACTGTTTCGTCCTCCATGCACTTATTTATTCTCAGCCACATTAACTTCCTTTGCCATTTTGTCATCAGTTTTTCAGTGGCCCAAGAACCTTTTGCAACCGCTTGCAGGCAGCCCTCCTCATTTAGAGCAAACTTTGTGTCCCTTTTGTAGATAATTTTTGAGAACATCATTGATAAGTAACATTTTTCCGTTGTTTAAATAACCGTTCATTGTCACCACATGTTAGTTAGTCATTGGTGAGAAAAGTTTCTCTACAAACCACTAGTTTCTTTAGTAGTTTTTGATGAGGGATCTCATCGGGTGCAGATTAGAAATTCGGAAGACAACATCAGTTGGATGTGTCTGTCCATATACTTAAGATAAATTCAAATGACTAGCATTTTTATAAGACATAACTTTTCTCCCTGATGTTGCAATGATCTAGGTGCTTCCTAATTCTATTTTTTAACAGTTTCTATTCATTTTTGTGTTAGAGATGCCATGCATACCAATCTGCAGATGCCAGGTTCAAGCTTATACATAATGTTCCATAGGAACTCACCCCAATTCAGGATAAACAGAATATCTTACAAGGAGCCTGAATTAAAAATCCACCTAATGATAACAGCCCATACTAATATCTGTATCGTCATTTGACACATTAATATTCTTTAATGTAGAAATTTTTTGTATGTGTACATGCACATATGAAGGTGTGTAAAATTTTCATGCAATTGACCAACAATGCATTCTTTTATTAAAATGGAGAATCAATCTCCAGCCTAATCAAATCAATGTTTAGGAATCTTTTGCTATAAAGCTGAAACTCAACACAATTTGATAACAGAAATAAAATATATTTAATTTATGTAAAACTTGTAACTACAAATGCTTACTCTTTCAGTAACGGTTTAATTTTTTTTTTTCCCAGTCAATTTCCTTTTCTTTTAAGTGTCAGACTTCTAGACAAATCCTCATATTGGGGCTTGCCAAATCTATTCCAAAGTTGCAACACAGCAGCAAACCGTGAGCACAGCAGCTAACGCGCTTCTGCAACCGTCCAGGAAAAACAAATATCCATCATATGTCCCTTCCGTCTGAATTGCAGTGTAATCTGTTTTCCTGTATTCGTATTCCCTCTGGGAAGGCAATAAATGCTTGCATTTCCCAACAATTTATCCTACCCTATCTCCCTCCCAAAGCCACTCTACTACCACTGGGGAATTAAAACAGAGAAAAAATGAAGAAAAGTAAAGCTGTCTGCATCTGACGTTCTCCGCCTCATTGATTGCATCAGCAGTCCCTCAGCCAAATTAGTGTTTTAGAGCATATTACTTACTGCATAGATATGAAATAAGACTACTTTTCAACTTCATCTACTTGTACATTTTTCATGTGGATAAACATGGTAGTTACATACCGTGCAGGCTTACGTAATTCTGTTATTACTTTTTAATAGTTGATAATTATGTCCTTCTAAAGAACTTGGAAGATACAATGTTGGTCAGTAAATAAATGTACAATGTTCAGATCTTTGCCCATTTTGGCTTTAATAAAAATGTCCACAATATTATCATTTTAATCAAGAAATATTTAGTAAAATGAATAGAATTTGGCTGGTTTGTTTCTAGTATGGGAAGAAATAAAAATAGTCATGGATAATTACTCTGTTTTTTATTTCTCAGAAGCATTATTCCTATTCTGTTCAACCACACAAAAATTTAAGGAATTCCTATTGACTGGTGACTACTAGCAAACTAGTTTGGACCTAAAATATTTCTGATAAAGTCAGAACAGAGGATCTCTCTCAAAAGACAGACAACACAGCAACGAAGTACAATAAAGATGGACTTCTAAAGGATTGTCGTTGTGCAAGAGCTATAATTACAGGACAAATATGTGAATTTAGGCATCTCCACCAGCTTTGTAAACATATTGATTTTCTTGTTGTTATTGCCCTTTTCAAGCCTCTGGTGACAGCCAAGTCCCAGCTGAGCAGCTTTCTACTTTGGCCTGTCTCTGGCAATGTACATTTGAACTGATAACATTTGGAAAAGAGTCAAAGAACAGGAAGGGACCCGCACCTTTGCAACGCTCACAGCAAGCTCCTCGCTGCTTAATGACGAGAGCACAGTCTTTGGAGAGCATTGGACACTTCTCTCTTTTGCATGTCACTTCCTTATTCTGGAAAAAAAAAAAAAAAAAAGAAAAAACAACAGATAAAAGTTACTGGAAACAAACCAAATCCACGGCTCCATTTCTTGCAACTCGGAAAATAAAAGGTGGGGCTAGCAATCTGCTCTCTTGCTTCAGGAGAGATCCCTGTCATTCAAAACACCTTCCTGCCCTTAAAGGAAGGCAGTAGACAGTCTCTGAATTACCCAGGAACTCAAGTAAATGGTGTTTAAACTCTGCTTAGACAGTATTTCATAACCACTACCCATCAGAGCACAGAAAAAGTGCCCCGCTGAAGAAATCCACTTTACTTAAATGAACGACTAGCTACATGACGCGCTTGTTAAAATATCCTCGGAGTCTTGAGATGCCCCCTGTTTTTAGCTGGCAGCATTACATAGCGACCCAGAGGGTCTTCAAAAGAGCCTACCATATACTATACTAGAAAACAGACAACCGTAATTAGTCTTTCTCCCCAGAATGCTGAGAATTGATGAAACAACGCAAGCAGGCGGAATCACTGCACGTTATAGTGTCACCTCTCTATGGCAAAAAGCCAGTGATGGCCAAGGCCAAAGAGCACATGGACCACATTACGGAATGTCAGTGGAGGATGTGTGGCAGCGAGCAGGAAAAATACTCCATTTGTAGCCTGGTTTGCCCTTGTGGTGTCAACCCTTCTGGTTTTCTCTGCCTTTAAACATGGGCAGAAAACAAATACTTTGGGGGTTTCTTCCAGTAAAATTTTGCTACTTGAAATTCCTGACTGAAAGTAGCCCTCTGAAGTGACCTCCACCTATAATTAGTAGCTCAGTTCATTAAGTGACACAGGTGGCCATTTACTAGACGCAAGTACCCACCTCACTCCATCTTATGACTTAATTAGAGACCAAAAAATCAAAGGGCTAGAAAAATGTAAATCATAAAACTAAAGGAAAAGAAACTGTGCTTTCCAGTCTTTTGCTCCCTGTGGCCTTATGAAAGGTGCCTGTGAAGGGTAACATGCAGCTTTTATTACACTCCAGCTTTTTGTCTAAAATCAGGGGTTTATTTTCTTCAAAGGGACTGCCTGCTCTGATGGGAGCTATAAAGGCGCTTCAATCTTATCAGTGTAAATGAGGAATCGCTCTCCCCAAGCCCGGTGTGAAATCAGCAGGTGAGAGTCGGGCGCTAGAGCCCAGCTGCAGTGACACAAACGACTGCTGTGAAGTGCCAGGTCGCTGGTTCACGCTCTGCAGCCCTCCAGCGCCGCCGCCGAAACGTTAAATGCCAATTAACTGGCAAGCTAAACTGAATTTATGGCACGTCTGTAGCTCTGGGCTGGCACAAAGCAGCCACGGTGCACCGCAGTGCAACCGGCTCCACAGCAGCTCCTCGGAGCGCGGGGTGAAACCCCAATTCCCTTTAGGTGAACACTGCGCCCCCCGACTTTGCCGCCTTCCAGCCTGTGGAAGGGCGGCAGAATCAAGTTCACCAAATCGACTACACCCAGCCTGTATTTCAGAGGGTTCTGCTAAGGTCTGATGGGAGTTTGCTCGGGGAAAGATTTAATAAGCCCAGCAGCCCTGTTACCCTTATCTGTGGGAAAATCTTCTGAATGGTGAAAGCACGTCTGAAGGAAGGGTAGAATCCAGTTTAGAGCATGTTCCTTTGGAGAGCGTGATTTACCCAGTGGCAGCATCCATTGTGGACCTCCGTGAGATGCCCAGGGCTGCAGTCCCCACCGCTCCTTTCAGGGCTTGTTTGCTGAACAAACGTACAATAAATAGAGCCACAATTGCAATACCCTGCCCTGGTCACAGCAAAATCCCTCTTGCACTATGCGGAGATCATCTCTGAGGCACACCCAAGCGCCTCTTGCTGCTTCTAGGACAGGATTTAATCCCAAAAATCTTTCCAAAAATCCTGGTTTTTTTTTTATCTCAGTGCTGCACCTGGTGGAAAACTAGGCAAGCAAACGTGAAGGAAAGGGTTAATGTCCCATGCTGATCCATCACAGGAGAGCAGCAGATAAAACAGGGCTGGTAAATCATTGTTTAGTCTATTGCAGTCAGGCATTATCCAGCCCAGGTCTCCTAGGCCCACTGGGTGTAAAAGTACAAAGATAAAACAAAGAGCAATTGTCATCAGGAGCTTTGTTTTTTTTTCTTGACTTCCCTTTTTTTCCCTTTTGCCCAAAACACTGCTCTTCATGTCTGCCCTCCATCTGCTTGTTGCAATCTTGTCGCCTCCTTCCCTCCCATTTCACAAGGGCAGAGCAGAGGGTGAGAGCAAATGGACTTCAGCAACAAATCCTTTCCTTCCAAATATGACCCCTCCTACCCCCAGTAATCACAACATTTCATTACTTGTCCCAACTTTACATTTAAAACGTGGCTAAGTAGCTGCCCGCAGGAGAGCTGCATTACCAAACCTCCATCTGTGTTGTCAACGTCTCTGGAGTTGTTGAAAGCTCTCAGATACTTTGATTTTTCCCCCTGTTCTTAAGAGAAAACTTCTTAGACGGCAACATTCAGAAGCCAAAAGTTAGGGGAGGGTAGGGGATTTTTTTTCTCCCTTTTGTTTAAAGGACATGCACTCTGGCACCAAGAAGTGTGGAAGAGACACATGGCTCATAAATACATAAACCGTTTGCTAAATCAGAAACCTGGGAGTCAGTTAAAATCCATAATAGGATCCCAAGATTCATAATAAATAACTTTTAATTATAGTCCTGCACAATAGTTATTTTAAACAGATGGTTTATAGATTCACATCTGGGATTTTTATTTTTATTTTTTTTTAATTTAGTGCTCAGGCACCCACACAGAAAGGGAGAGAACCTCGGCTAAGGTTTTGTTACTAAAAGAGGTCAGGCTCATCCAGAACGATGCTGCCACAGCAGACGCAGCGCCCCAGTCAGCGCTCAGCTGGGTGGAAGGTTCGTGCTGGAATCCCAGACTCCCTCGGAAAGGAAAATTTAGGGAAGTGCCGCAGGATCACCCCAGACTCCTCTCCTGCGCTCACCGAGCCCGGCCGCTGGAGAACTCACGTTTTAATGTGTTTGGGGAAAGATCAAAAAGTTTTGTTGAGTGCCCACGTTTATCCCCTCTCCCACGCTTTGCCAGTGGGAACCAAGGGTCTCTTTAGCTTGGCATGTAAAGGTGATGTCAAATTCCCGTACAGGAGAGAGACACTAACCAGACCTAATCCCAGTGTTTCTGCTTCCTCTTACCTTTACGACAACCTCCTCTCAAGGCAATTTGTTCACCTTCCAAGTACACCTTGTATTTTTACCTTCCATCAAAGAACTCCACACGAAGTGGCCCATTCTGGTGACAAACTATATCAAACCAACTGCCTTAACCACTCATGTGGTACAGTTAAATAAGATGCCAACAGGATAAGAAAAAGAAGAGAAAAAAAAAAATCACTAAAAAAAAAATCACTAAAAAAAGATCTGAATATTTGGCAGAGGTTTTGGAGAGGACGTGTGCCAAACCACAGCTTGGAAGCTGCAGCCAACTTTCTACAGGGTTCCCCACTGGGCTCCTGCCTGTTCACAGCAGCCACCAGGAGGATGGCTCTTTTCAATCTAGATTTGGCTTGGAAGAGGAAAAAAAAAACCCAACAAACCAAAAAACAAAAATCAGAGCCTGTTTCGTTTCTTCAGGGCTGCACCAGGGAGTGCCTCCATCAGCGGTACCCCAAGCCCACTGCTCTCCTTCAGCTGGCTGCTGAAGACCTTGCAGATGTGGGTTCTTAGCAGGCTAGACCGCTACTGTGGGGATATGACTTTTTTCCTTTTTTTTTTTTCCCTTTTTATGTATTGAAAACACTTTTAGGAGGCTCACACTGGATTTCTGATACCCTGAGGTTATTAACTATTTATATCGAATAGGAAAAATGTTGCTTAAACTTTCATTTAACAAAAAAAAAAAAGGCTGTGGAGTGAAAAATAATAAAAGTAACAGGGACAGATTAGGTAGAAATACAAACGACAATTACTGGCTAATCCTGAAAACGTTCATTTTTCACTATTATTCATCTCAGTCCTACTACTAACTCTGATAGGAGTAGTTCGATAGGAGAAGCCTGTGGGATCATCCCCCAAAACAATAACAATTTTCAAACAGTGGCAGAAGTTGTCCTGGGGGGAGTTTGGGATACAGCTTCCAAATGGGCACATACAAGTTTTTCTTCTCTCAGGAGAAGAAAAAGCCGTTTAAAATTAATGACACAAGTGCACTCAAGTTACGGAGGTGACATCTCCACCACACAGCACAGGGCAGGCTCAGGCACAGGTTCTCCAGCCACGCCGCTGGCTCTGTCCCACGTGGCCAGAGCATCCTCAAGTGCACGCAGAGTCGCCCTCAGCCCACACCAGCCACAGGAGCAGCGCTGGCCACAGGCTCTGTCCTTCAGCAAAGCTTGGGAGCCCCGGGCGCCCAAGTGCACGCCTGCACCTCCCTATGCTTGTGTGCAGACAGCCCCGATTTCAGGCCAACTTCAACTTGAGAACAGGCTCAGACACGCGCGTAACTCATCATCTAGACAAATCCTGAGGCACTTTCTGAAAATACTACCCTTGCTCCTTTGGCACTCCCGCCTGGAACTCGCCGTCTCCGGTCCAATCTCCCCTTTAACTGGGGGAGTTGATGCAAGCAAGCAACCCCTGCTAGTACTGTGGGACTGTTGTCTGCCATGGGCACCTCTCCACCTGAGCAAGAGCCGCACAATTTGACTGCAGGGAGGAGACACCACTCCCCAGGGAGAGGCACTTGCAGACATTTTGAACCGCTGTAGAGGGAGGTGAGAAATCCGTCTCATTTGCTCCCCTCCAATTATCTGCTGGTGGTTTTTTCCCTTGCAAAAACAAATTTTGTGGGTACAATAACAATAATGGGTTAGCACACTAGGTGTGTTTTTAAATTCGAGTTGGAAAAAATATTTCCCTATGAAACAACGCCTGTTTTCTGCAGAACGATGGTTCTGTTTCCCCATCTAAACCTACAAACACCAGGGCATAGGCTTCGCCCCCATAGAGAAGTCCTATTATTTTAAGCACGTCTTCAATTTCAACAGGACAACTCGAAGGAGTGAAGCCAAATCGATGCTTCATACTCTCAGCGTTCGGTCCTTGCCCACGGCACAACATGACCGTGATTTCAGCATGAACTGCATTAGACACAAATGATGGCATTTCGTCAGGAACAAAATACGCCAGTTCAGTCCACGGAGACTCCTTTTCCTTTTCTGAGCAGAGCACACAGTAGCCTTGGATTTATCCCCTCCACCCCTGTAATCTCTTTAGCTCATCTAGCCTCTCCGAGGGCAAGCAGGGAGGAGGCTGCAGCTCTCCTGGCGGTGGCATGTTCCGCCACCATCAACCACCCCCTTCACAATTCCAGTTCTCGCCGCTCCCTAGGAAAGAAGATTAAGACAAAGGCCCTGCTGAAAGATAACACCGAATTTCCCCGCAAACGGGTATTCCCCACCACTGCGAGGAAGGCATGAGTATCTGCGAGTCATTCAGGACACATCACTCAAAACCCCTTATGGAGTGAACAGATTTATATATTTATTTTTTCCCCCCGCTGTGCTTAATGATGTTCGCCAGCACGAGGAATGTGACCTCGGCAGCCTGCTGCAATCCCAACCCTCCCTGGCAGCGGCCCGCTGCACTGCGCTGTGGTGAAAAGAAAGCACTTTCTTCCTCTTTCACGTCTTTGCATTAACGCAACGGCTGAGGCTGCCCCTGGGATCAGGGCCCCGTTACAGCAGACATCACAGAAGCACATCCCTGCTCCAGTGAGCTTAGCGACCGTCGTGGTTTTGGGGGAATTTACCCAAACCACACTGACAGATGGCCCTTCCCCNCAGTGGGGAAGTCCCAGACTGAACTCAGCAATGGATGGGAACTGGGTTCCAGCTCTGGAGTCAGGAACACACGGATCGGGATCAAAGGCAGATGAACAGAGAGGGTCCTCTTTGGACATCGGCCATTGAAGAAGAGAGTTGACCCTTGATCCCTCAGCTTTTATACTGAGCGTGATGCAGATGGGATGGAATACCCCATTTGGTCAGGTTTGGGGTCACCTCTCCTGTCCCCTCCTCCCCACAGATGTGACCCCTTTACGTTTTTCCGTGTCCGACCCTCTAAGGGGCAAATAACGAAAATTGGCTGACCTCGGTTGTTACAGCAATAAGTATAAGCAAGGGCCTCTCTGCACACCCTTGGCATGGAGCACGAACATTGGTCTTATCACTCTGAGAACAAGCAGTTTTCTCCTCAATATGTGGTTAATTTCAGAGAGTTAGAAGAGGCCTAGCTAAGATGCAAAATTACGGAACAGAAAGTTGGTTCTGTTTTACTTCAAAGCGGGACAGCGAAAGAGACACAGCCAGACAAAATGACTGCGACCGCAGATAAAGCCAGTGAGAAAGCCAGAGCAGGACCTGGGCTGCTCAGATCTCCATCTCCCTGCCTCCGCCCCTGGCTGGCACTTCGGGCTGGAGCTCTGCAGCTGTAAAGTTAAAGGCGAAACTCTTTTACCTGTCAACAAAGCAGCATGATGGTCTTCCAGCAGCAAGAGACACAGTCTTCACAGGTCCCTACTGTAGCCCCAAAAACTACCTGTAGTAGTCGAGGTGCCGGGTTTCAGGGAAGGGGTACACCTGGGGTTCCCGTGGGAGACAACACCTCTGCGTGTCACGAGATGCATGCACTTAAACCACACAGATTTCCCGTGAATTTTAAATGCGTTTTTAAACAACAGCAAAAACAAACTAAAGTTTTTTTCTACCTCATCAATAAAGAATTTGTATTAATTATCAGTCACCCAAATCTGATTCCAGTACCTCAGAGACCCAGTCACAGGTGATACCTTTTTGGTTTGAGGCTCAGGATGCAAACCTGTACCCGTGCTGTTGGAAAAGGTTATGGCTCACTGACCCAACCCCATAGGGTTACGATCTACCCCTTGCTGGATGTTCCCAGCCGTTCAGATCAGCCAGCAAAACTTTTCAGACCATCACTGCTCAACTCATTCTGAGTGAAACGAGTGGTCTTGAAAGCGTGGTCCAGCCTAGCCTGACTGAAGCCAATGGGGCAGAATTCATTCTCCCAGGGAAGGAATAGGAAGTTTAAGGCCATAAAACCTTCTGCTACCTTAGATCGATCCGGAGGCCACCTGCACACGGCTGGAGCCAGCATTGCTGCCCTGGGTGTATCAGCTCCTGGAGAGTGCTGCCCCACTGACCCTCCTCAAGTGCCACAGAATGGCTTGGAGGAGAATGAGTGTGCTCATGTCATCTCTGAACCAAACCGGTATAAAAACACTCTAAGTAAATTCTAGCCCCCAAAATTGTCAAAGATGACACTGATGAAGTATCAAGCTAATTTAATAGAGGGGAAAGCAGATGGTGCCAAAAGTTTAAAATAAATTATTAAATCATTGGAATTCAACAAATTCTAGTTCAGGCCACGGTACCACGTTCTGTCCCATCTCAAAAATTAACACATCAAAAGAGCGTTCTAAAAATGCTCTACTTTTGTTTCTTAACTGCTGCCATCCTGATCTGGTCCTACAGACTGTGTTCACCTTGTTTTCCAGCAGACATTGCCAATGAGAGGAAAAAAAAACTGTTAAAACAACAAAAAAATAGTACATCAAAATCTAAGTCCATCAGTTCAGAGTTCCTGGTTTTGAAGGAGATAACTGTATCTTCTATTACAGACTGAATACCAAACGATAGTATTTTTTCTTCTGCTGATGTGAATTAAAACTTCATTTGGCATTTATTTATAAGAGATGCATTGACTGGTTTTTTTTTACAAATATTGTTTCATCACTTTTTGATAGGCTAACTCTACAAATATATTATCCAAACAATAGTTACCTGTCATTGCATCTTTATTGCCTTCTCTGTCTGAAGTCTGCTTACTCAGCCCTTACACTGGAGATTTAGGCAAATCCAAGTTTTGGGCTTGAGCCTGTTCTAAAAACTTAGAACAAAGCAGCCCTTGAGACCATGTACTTCTTAAAGAGTTTAAAAAGCCCAATGGGCTTCCTAACTTACTCTGCAACAAGTCATATCCCATGAAGAAACTCACTTCTGTACAACACAAAAACAGGGCTAGATTAAAGAAAAGGGAAGAAAAAACAGCAAGGTCCCCTGCTGCTCTGTCTGGCCAGAATCATGTCTTTTACTGTCCATATCCTCTAAAGAAACGATGCTCTCATGATATATTACCCTAATACATCACCAAGTGACAGTTTTCTCATGATACTGTATCCTCAAAGATGTGATGCATGCCAGAAGCAGCAACAGGAGATCTCAGCTGGGGGAGAGAAGGGGGAAAGCTTTTTATTTTCTTCCAAATTTTTAATCTACACATTGGTTTTTTAATGCACTTTTGTTAGGAAAATCCCTGTCAATCCCATCTTCATAATCCAAAGGACTCCTAGAAGTTTCACAGTAGTAGCACAGCCTTTAAACTGGAAAGCACCAAAAGAAAAAGAAAAAAATCTCTTCATTTAATTGAAGCAGGTTTTGAAACAGGACCAAAATGCTTGAGGAACAACAACCAAATAAAAATAGTAGCCCAAAAGAAAGCAACAAGAGTCTGTTTTCTATTATAAAATTACTTAGGCAAGAAGGCCTCCAGACACCGCTGCTTTAATGAACCCGCAAGTAAACTGAGCACTGACCCTGCATTTGTTTTCTTATGTGATCTTGCCTGGGCTACATCGTGGTAATAAGGAAAAAAAACAGGAGGTTAGTCAGGGCGGTCTGCAGAGAGAAGGGGCAACCACCAGCTCGTCTGTCTGCACAGAGGAGCGAGAAGAGACAAGGTCCAAGAGCATTTCAGCCAGGGCTCCTTGAAGAGGGCAAGAGCTTTCAGAGGCTTTTACCACTGTCTTCAGCTCACTGGGGCTCACTCCTTTTTGCTGCAACTGCTCTGTGCTGGTAACATCTCGGGGGGCAAGCAGGAATCCTAACTCATGGACAGCTTGGGACAGCAGTCATCCTCAAGTGAGCTTTGTCCAGTTGGTGCCAGAAAGAGAAGGCTCCAGCCATGGGAGAACTTATTCAGAAAAAGCTATGCCACAAAGATGTTTTATTTAGAAACATAGAATCATAGAATCATTCAGGTTGGTAAAGGCCCTTGGGACCATTGAGTCCAACCCTCAACCCTACTCTGCAAAGTTCTCCCCTACACCATATCCCCCAACACCACATCTAAATGACTCTTAAACACATTCAGGGATGGTGACTCAACCCCCTCCCTGGGCAGCCTATTCCAGTCTCTGACCACTCTTTTTGTCCTAATGTCCAATCTAAACCTACCCTGTTGCAGCTTGAAGCCATTCCCTCTTGTTCTATCGCTAATGACCTGGGAGAAGAGATCAGCACCAACCTCTCTACAATGTCCTTTCGAGTAGTTGTAGAGAGTGATGAGGTCTCCCCTCAGCCTCCTCTTCCTCAAACTAAACAGTCCCAGCTCCTTCAATCGCTCTTCATAAGATTTATTGTCCAGGCCTTTCACCAGTTTCGTTGCCCTCCTCTGCACCCGCTCCAGCACCTCAATATCTCTCTTGTATTGAGGTGCCCAAAACTGGATGCGATACTCAAGGTGTGGCCTCCCCAGTGCTGAGTACAGGGGGACAATCACCTCCCGACTTCTGCTGGATTTGACACATCTCATTTCTATGTGTCTCTATTTCATACCCACTCAAACTTGTGACGGATGCAAAGCCTCCATCAGATGCAAAGAAAGGAGGTGGAATAAGCTTTCCTTTGGTGCAATCAACCGCGTTGCCAAATCAAGTTCAGACTGTGACTTTCAGAACTTCAGCCAACGCTGTGGCTACCAGGAGAGAAAGCCTATTTTTGACTTGTAAACTAAGCAAAAGCAATATGGAAGTCATTGACAGGAAACTAGAAGCCAAAGCTGTCAAAGTCACTTTCACAGTCCTTGAGCTGACTTTGGCCATGTTACGTGGCCTGGCCCTCGCTGCTTTTGGGTGCGATGTAGCAGCCCTCATTCACAGCAGTGATCGCTCAGACACATGGCAATGCCACCGCAGTCAATGAAACCACCCACGCTGGTTCAGAGGTTTGAGCCGAGATTCTCAGTGCAGACACATCATAATGCCCTCTGTGCTGGGTAGACCCAGTTAATTAAATAGTTATTTTTAAAGGGTGCTCAGGAAAGAAACTGGCTATCCAAAATAAGAAACTAATATTGCACAACCACTTTCTGCTTGAAAAACCCAGTGATTAAAACATGTTTCTGCATAATCATAGCCCTGCAGGGACAGTTCTCACTTCTGAAAAGCAAATTCCCTTCTTTCTCTTTTGTACATGTACAATCAAACAGATCCTGCTACGTCCAAAGCTTGCGAATCTCAACTGCAATAACACACTGAATAGAAGCCATACAAGCAGATTTTTCCTCAGCCTGTGTTCCCTTCACTCCTTCCTTACCCCTGCCCCACTTACACATTTTTTACAAGTCAAAAAAAAAAAAAAAACCTGTTTCTGACAAGTAAATGGAACTGACATTCGAGCGAAGCTATGAGGTGAATGGGGTATGCGCAAGCCATTTGTCATCTTGACAAAGTGATTTTCCGTCACCAGTGGGACACTTTAAAGACATCTGAACGGTTGGCCTTGACCACCAGCATTTCTTATGGCTTATAAAGGGACCCATGGGAACAAGAACACAACCTGTTTTTAGAAACGACTCCTGCCGTGGTACCTCTTGATAGATGTAAAGGCAGCGTGATGTATCAGGTGCCATTAAGATCTTTGCTAGCGGGTTATATTTACATAAGTATGGAGCGCAGATAGCATCTTGTTAACCCAATTAATGAGACCCAAACGTCAGGAAAGGGGTTATATCTGGCTGGAAGTCCACAGCACTCATGAGGAAGCCAGAGATGATTTCATTGTGTGGGACAGCACTGTTCTCTTTGAAGAGCAAGAACTCAGGCAGCAAAGCCACTGCCTGGGCAGCTGGGGCAGAAACACAGGGGAGGTGGGAAAGATGGTCTGAAATCCAAAGGTTACACATCTTCAGCATAAGGAGGGCTTTTTATGATGAGAGACTCAAGTGCCATGTAAAAATGAGAACCTGGGGCTGAACCGAAGAAAACTAAAAAGTATCTAGCTGAGGTCTTAGAAACTTAATTTTTTACTAACTGTACCTTCCTCTGCAATAAGAGAAGGCTCTCATCGCCAATCCATAGCCCAATCTGGGTTGGAAGAAAAACAACATTTCGTCCAGCCCATGAACTCTGCCGTGTTTTGCATGGGCAATTGAAACACGCTCCTCTAGCCTAGAGAAGAGCGGGAAATTTCCTAACCCGGATGAGATCACTAATTTCTGCACCAATGACTCCTGATGTACTTTACAAGCAACTGCTTTTTCTCACCCAGGCTCCGACTACTAAGCTGTACGACATAAGAGGAGATGCTCCTGTCACCCAGGACAGAGCACTGAACCCTGAAGGGCACAGAATGAGGAACTTGGCCTCAAAACAGAGAGAGGGGTTTAGGGTAGGGCCTCATGCTCAGCAGCTCCAGTCAACTCTCTGCTCAGCATAGAATCATAGAATCA
>VXAK01003775.1:2305-18018 GCA_013399435.1 Arenaria interpres | reverse complement strand
TCTTCTCTTCTCCAGAATAAACACACTCAGGTGTCTGAGCTTTTCCTCATAAGAGAGTTGCTCCATTCCCTTGAACATCTGTGAGAAGCCCTGAGTAATGCAGTCTGACCTACTAGCTACCCCTGCTTTGACAAGGATGCTATTCTACAGACCTCCTGAGGTCCCTTCCAGCCCCAAACCCAAATAACATTATTAGATATCTTCTAATGTGGAAATTTTCAAATTTTTCTTCCAAGGATGAAAAGTAAGAAGTTAAATGTCAAATTTCTCTTGAGATGGGATTTCTGAATTTCAAGTAACTCTGTTACCTCATAGCCATGTATTAAAAATTTGAAATACAGAAAGCAGTTTTATCTTTCTTGGCTCAGTTATGTTGTAAAGCGCTCTCACTGCTCACTAGCAGTATTCTTTTTAAGTTATGAAAAAAAATCAATCAGTTTTGAATATTTATTCCTAATTAACCTTTCTGATTTGAAGACAAAAAATAATTTATTTTCTTAGCTATTTATGTTCTGCAGTAGGTAAAATTTTTCAGGACATTTGTTTACAATCTAGAGTCTGTAAATCCAGAGTCTGAGTTTAGCTTTGTTTGGATTCTGTAGATACAAACCAGTTATGTCAGTCTTTAGTTTCCAAATGTTTCTTGAAAAATTGATACAATTCTGTTGTTGTTAGGTTAAGATATATATGTATTTAAAATATGTGTGGATTTTTGGTAGGAAGAAATACATTATTGTAGTCAATGAGTAAATTCTATGAAATGACCATATTATGGAAGGGATAAATTACCATGTAAACTTCTTTTCAAGTAAGGTTCATTTTTGAAACTGGATTAACGAATTCCATGTAACAAAATCCTGGGTCTGTACTTCATCATTCAGAAGCAGGAAGGTCTAGAGTTAAAATTCCTCACATTAATGTATTCTATAAGGATAATGGGTTGTAAAATCCCATAAACCCAAAGTTATAGTAAAATATGTATTTTGCTCTACTTATAGTAAAATCCTTACTGAGTGTTTAATTTCTATGTGCTTATGGTTAATTAGGTGGGCTCTTCTGCAAGAGAGCTTGGAAATAGGAATACATATATGTATACTTCTCTGTTAGATTGCTTATTTGTGTTGTGGATACTAGTATATGTTGTAAATCACTAAGAATGATCTGCTTTAAGTTATATTGCCAAAGTACATGTGTGATTCTCAGCTATCTGTAGAGACTTACCACTGTATCATAAGGGAAGATAAGAGTTAAAAATTTCTGTGAACTGACATAAAGATGCTTAATACATAATTATACTGGACAAGCCAACAGAGAGGAGGGCACAAACTGAGAAGGGGGAGTAAATGAACTCCTTCTTCCCCATATCCTGCAATGTCTCAGGGTCACAAAGAATTGCGAAGCAAATCTTTATGGGAAGTGGAAACTAGAAGCTGAAATTCCAAACTTAGGTAAGCATAAACAATTAAACAGATGATTCAAAAGGAGTTGTCACTCAGATTTGTACTTCTCAGCTTGGCTTCTTTTGGTATTGCAGACATCCACTGATGGCAAGAGCTAATGTCTCAGAGATGTGATGTTCAGGGGTGCCTTTGCTCTTAGCCTGGAGAAGTTGCTGAGAAAGCAGTGGATATAAATGTGTGGGCAGCAAATGATTGAGAAATTTGTTGTAGGGCCAAAATGCACCTGTGAAGATGTCTGTTGTGAGTGAGTAGAGCCATGTTTTTTTCTTTCTTTTGCTTGGGGCGGGGGGGAAAGTGTGTATCTCAGAACAATTTGTTTCCCATATTGGAGTTTATGTGAGGAAGTGGTTTGTTATGAAGTCCTGGCTTCAGAAAAGTTAGCAATATAAATCTCTCAGACTTCAGTAATCATGGCTAAAATGCACACACACAAGTTTAGATAGATTCCTGAGTTTTGTTGTCCTTTGCTGGCACAGAGGATTTGCCATTCATTTTTACAACTGTGAATTTCTCAGTTCTTTTCTTCACAATGTTCCTGAGTCTCAAGACCTTCATATATACTTAATTTGAATTGTCAAACAGCCTCAGGGTAAGAAGTAATCCCTAATCCCTAAAAGAAAAGTCACAAGTGAGATGATCATCTCATTAAATTTATCCCAATGTGTATAAATACCTTGTACAAATGGCCCCTATTTTACAGAAACAGCCTTTCAACTACAGAGTGCATATGGGAAGTCATGTAGTAATTGTACTCATTGTGCATTTTGGAGAGGAAGAAGAGATCTACTTTTAGAATTAAAAGGAGTTTCCTGCATTGCAAACTTTGTGCTAAGCACCTACACAGCTCTGGTGATTTCATAGGGTAGAGGCAACATTGCAAGGCATGGGTCTAGGTCTCAATTTTGACACTAGAGGGAGAAAGCAGTCTCATAATAATATAACAGATTATTTCTTCTCATTCTCAAAAATTAACCAAGACTGTTTGAAGACTTTTTTTTTTTTCCAAAAGGAATTGTTCATTTTGTTTTCCCACACCCATTCCCGTGCAGATCTGAAAGCGTGCTGTTCAACTGAGCCGATCTGGACAAGTGATATGCATGTTCAAATTAGACAGGAGGCTCAGCCAATAGGTACAAGAATGATAAACTCATACAACCTAGGGCTGCTTTCTATTTGAAGTAGTAATAAAAGTAATGTAGCGTTAGCTGGAGTGGAGCCGCTGCAAATGGAAGGAGCTAGTTTTCTAAGTTGGTATACAAGCATAACCGAGAAGAGCTCAGGGTCTCGGGATGGGAATAATGGCCATAAGACAGGGGACAAAGTGGCAGACATTAAAAAATCATTGAAATCTGCTTCTAGCTTTGGACTGAACTGGAGACAAATCTTCTGCCAATGAAAACTGTTACCAGTAGCAGTAGTCTACACAAAACGCTTGGCTGCTAGCCGACAGGAGTTTCACTGTGCCAGATTCCTGTGACGGAGGCAGTGTGGACCTGTTACTTTCATACACCTAGAGTACAAAGAAATAAAAGCTCTTGTTGTTGTTGTTGTTAAAGTGAAGCTGGAAAATATTTTTATTTTCTGCAACTAGTCTTGGCAGGGCCTAAAAACCAGCTGTGCACAGTGAAGCACCTGTAGAATGGAAAAGCAAGCAACAACAGAAAACTAGCAATAAGTGAATGAAGGCGCGTCCTTTTTTTGCCACGTTCAGTGTCAATTTGTGAAACATTTAACATTTTCCTAAGGCAAGGCTTCCTTGACAGTCCAAGAACCAGCTGAGTACAGGAGCCTACCTCTGTGTTTTAATGAAATGAAACAAGGACAAAGAAACAGTATGAAAACTTGGAGTCTTTTTTTTCTACCTTGTGTAATGACAGTTGGGCAAATATTTTTACATTCAGTGGTGAAAGTCACGTAGAAAACTGCATTGCACTACATGCAATAGAGGATTACAGGGTTTCCACGTCTCTTCATCAATAAAACAGTTCTTTTACAGCAGGTGCCACAAAGCTTACAGGGAAATTGGAATAGAAGTGAAAGTAAAAGTCCTGTCCTTGCTTCCCAAGTATTCTGCATTCCCATGCCAGAAACTTGGTTACATGTCTAAAAATCTAACTAGTCAGTCTCCTCTGGATTTATAGATCCTTTGATCCAGAAATCAACAACAAAGAATATAATTTTGAAATTTCCAGTATTTTTTTAATTTTATTTTCCTTAAAACAGACAAGGCTAGAGACTCAGGAGTGCAAATTGACATGCTAAAAACTTGAAGTAAATAGCTGTATCTCAGAAAACAATCACAAGTCCCTAGATCAGTTTGATTCAACAATAAAATATTATCAACATGCATATGAAGGATGGTGTTTTTTTTTCTTTTATGAGATTGTTCCACTAAACACCAGTTGCAGCAGCCCCTTATGACCACATCACTCATATACGTGTTTTTGCAAGACTGTAATTGGCAGGCATACATCATTCAGCACATAAATACCAGGCAGCAGGGACTGTTTTATTGTTTGGCTGATGCAAAGTACAGCTGCACAAGGTTGACAAATCCAGCATTTCTTTGTGACAGTTCATTATGTAGATTCTTAATATTAGGGCTAATCCTGAAGCACATATTCAGGCAAAACTCCTACTGCACATGTGCCAAATCAGTAAACAATCCAGGTTCAAACCCGTAAATGCTAAGAGGTCTGAGCAAGCTGTTTGAGGACCACAGGCGAAGCAGAGCTGAATACTCTGAACTGCTGCAGTCACCCACTTGGTAGACTTTCTACTGTCAGCATCATGAAAACCAACAAAAATAAGATTAAAAAAAAAACCCTTTTGTCTTTGCAACTTCAGGTTCCTAAGAGTGCCTGTCCAGGCTCTATGAGCTCTGAGTGACACCCAATCAGGCTAAAAACTGATGGGTCAGATGCAGTTAGTCACAGTCCTTGCTGATGAAATTACTTGAAAACAAATTTTGGAGTTGAATTAATTCACAGAACCCCTGTGAAAGAATTTAGAAGTTGGAGCGTGGGATTGGTCTGCCGTCCACAGTACATTCAGCCTTGAGACTGATAGATACTCAGGTCAGAACTGTTTGTAACACATCCCTGAAAATCCACCCCAGCACCCTAAAATAAATATTAAGACCAACAGAACAAGAGTTTTTTTCCAGTCAGCAAGCATTTTATCCATCCTAAACCACAGAAAACAGTATCTGTATTACTCCACAGTATGCGAATTTCTCAAAATATCCAATATTATGTAGGAACAATTTTACAAATAGATTGTTCATAAGATTATATGGTACTTCATCTTTCTAGAGCACATCAAACAGTGAGAGTCACTCTTCTAATAGCATGTAATCATTTCTTTCTCTGCAAATTTTTCATGAATAATCTTATTTCACCCTACTAACTCTTTTTTTTGCCATGATTCCATTAAAATATTTCTATCCAATGTCTGCATTTTCATCTTCCCTATAGAAACTCCAGTTTACTGGAAGACCAAATGAACTTGATCTGGTTGGTTCCTGTAAAATGTAAGCTTTTCCCTTCATTTCCCTCTTTTTCCTGCTCACAGTAACACCATTCTGCTTATCACAACAGCAACCTTCTAAATTTATTCCTGGAATTTCTCACATTCTTATTTGATTCAGCATTTCTTGTATGATAACTATATGAGGAAATTTTTTATGATAACATTCCTTGGGTGAAATTGAATTTGATTTAAGTTTTCTATTCTGTTAAAGACAAATATTAAAAAATATAAGACTCAATTTAGTGTTCACTCAAAAGGTTTCAAATCCTGTAGACTAGTCTGATTCCATAGGAAAGAGGTTTATTCTTAGAATAATTAAAAAAAAAAAAAAGGCCAGAACAAAGGCTATGTAACTTAGAAAACCTCAATTATCCTTCTAAAACAGGACACATATAAGACTGACTGCAGTTTAATTCCCATACTCGTTTTCTTTAGACATACATACTTTACCCAGAATTATTTTCTTTCCTTCTAATTCCCTCTTATTTCACTAAACTCTTTATAGCACTGTCACTTATGCTGTTTCTCAGCCAACTTCTTTCATTAAACTCTACAGCTAATGCATAACACTGTTAAAATTAATTTGTAACAATGCAATAGCTTTGACTGCATAGCCTGTTGCTACTAGAACCAGTTTAGATAGAGTCAGAAAGACAAAGCTCACAGGAAAATTTTAAGATAGTAAAAACCTTATTAAATATCTTAGAATTTGGTGAAAGATTAAATGAGTTCTTTACATGACACAATTTTTCCTTAACTTAATAACAATGCAGATGATTTTCATATTTTTTAAGTATTTATACTTGTGTCTGCAGATTATAGCTGTGCAAAATCACAAATGCCTGTAACAAAGAGGTGGTTTACTGCTAAAAGGTAGACTTTGTCATGTATTAGGTAGACTGAAAATGTCTTCTGCTCTAAGAAAGTTTCAGGATTTTTATCATGTTTACTTCAAGAATGAAGAAATAGGAAGAATAAACACGAACCTGTCAAATGATAAATTGCAAAGAGTTAGAAAGTGATCTGAAACTGCTCAAAGTTGATTAACTGGTAGTTGGGCATTGCTCTGACTGACTTGCAAAGTTTCAAGTTATATCTGACATACTGAATGAAGGTAATGATATATGCTTCATTCACCAAAGAAACAAATGTTTTGTTTCCCTGCTCTGACTCCGTATTTTGCAGATACCTACAGTGGTATAATATGCACTAGTACTATTGTAAAACAAGAGTTTATTACATGGCTAAGTAAGTTGATCTTTGTAAAAGTGCACAAGCACATTGAAATAAAATAAAAACTACTTAATCCAATCTTCTCTCATACAATTTCTTTCAAGGAGAACAGACACAGCCTGTTAAAATAACAAAGAATGTAGAGTTTCCATTCACATTCACAAAGTGTCCTCATTCAAACCCCTGCTCTAAAGCTACCTTTCCTCTCCTCTCGACTTTCTTTGCGGTGGAGAAATGTGATTCCATGGAACCGACAGTGATTTTGTTTTATGTTAACTGGCAGAGCTTTTCAAGCCTTGCAGACCTGGTGACACTTAAATGGCCCACACTTTGGATTGTCTTGTTGTGTGGAAAAGGTAGATAAGGGGAGGAGGAGAAACATAAAACAGGTGGGCAAGGGCAAAGTGGCATTCACAAGCGTTTCTTAGATCTGAGCCAGCTTGAGGATCATTTCTGCGATAAAACAATTGCTGTATTGAAATGACTTCAGACAAGGTGTTATATTACTTATGAAGTCCTGAGAATTCTGTAAAATCTGGCAAGCACATCACATGGAAAAAGGTAAGATCTTCTGAACTTTTAGCCAGGAAATCAACAGAAACTAATATAGTTTAATGGTAATTAGTCTAATATGTGCTGCTTGTAGAACTGCTGCCAATAATACCATGTAGTAACTGTTGCAAAATGCCAACTTCTCTGGCTGCGTTAGGGACTAGGTGGAAGGTTTTAGAACTGTACTTGGCTTGATATCTAGGTCACTCCTGAAACAGCTTTATAAATTGATTTCACACCATATGGTCCTCAAGAGTCTTGGTGGGAAATCCTGAACAATGCTCATTTTCTATTTATATTTGGATTTGCACCAACATTTTCCCCACTGACATTTTGAGACTCCATAAGAAAATTATATGCTTTCCTTCCAATATCAGCGTGGTGCTTTGATGCTGGCTTATTGATATAGCCAGACGAGAAAAGTAAGTTTACGATCTAAATGAAAATAAAGTTTGGTAACGTCTATACTCAGTAGCAAGTTGTCATATTACAGTAAATGTCAGCATATCTGAATAATTTAACTGAAAAGTTTATTTCAATTACTTAAGTTAGTATTTTTAAGTTTGGATATGTTACTAAAAGATAAAGACTTTGTGACTGTCTGTCCGTTTCTGGCTGTATTTTTAAAGACAGGCTTGACTTTTCAACCCTAGTCCCTATTCCACCTTCTCACTGCTAGTCTCTCTCTGCCACACTTACACATGCAGTGTTAAAAGGAAAGTCTTTGCACCAAAGTCCAAGAAGGGGCCATGGAACGTGATCTAAGATGTGGGTTTGTCAGTAGGTGAGAAAAGGGAGATAGGCAAGCTTGTCACGGTCTTTGGATGCTGAGCAGAGAGCCCGCACACCTAGCCCCGGGTACAGGTTTCTGCCATGATTGAAAAGGTACTGAAAATTGTCTGCTTTTGTATGTACTGCAACAGCCTCAGTAAGTCTCAATATGCACAGTTGTTCTTCCAAAGCTTAGAATCATAAGAGTGTTATGAGGAAAAATAAATCGAGGCATAAAAACCCACTGAGAAGTTCTTAGATATTGCCTCACTGAAGGCCGTGAAAATTGATAGATTTGCTCACAAATGCACCTTTCCACAGTCCTTTCCATACAGAGCTAGGTGGAAAGAAATACAAACATGTCTGCAGTTTTCTGCTTGCTGGCACCTGGCTATGCAGTCAACTGTGCTAGTAGTCATCAATTCTTGGATTTAATGACCCCGTTTCCATCGCACACATAAAATAATGATAACAGAGAATTTTGTGTAATGGAAATTGTAACGAAAAAAATGTATTAAACAATATATAATATTACTATAATTTAAAGAAAAAGAGAACTTCAGTAAAGTATATTCTGCTTGCATTGTACTTCATTGTTGTAACTTCAGTGACAGGGAGCTTTGTTTTTAATTAACTAAATACACATATCACAAATGAAATTGTTACTTCAGTTTTAAAATTCTTTACTCTCTGTCTTACTTAAGCACGGACATTTTCATTACGTGTAGATACTGTTGTTGGACAATACTTCAGACTTCAGTAAGAGGTAGTTTTGATGAAATACTGGAATGAAAAATTCTCATGGATTTATCTTCCAGTTTTTGTCAAATTATGCCAAAAAACTTCTCTATAAATGAGGACGCTATGCCTTAGAACACACAGTAAGCTGGGTGTCAGATTATTACCATTATCATTAGTAGTGGTAGTGGTAACAGTGGTAGAAGTACTATTCAATGATTTATTTAACGATATTTTTAAAAACAATACTCAAAGTGGCCATACAGAATGGTGATATACAATCTTTTCTGACTTAAGGTTATTTCACAATATACTCTGGTCTTGCTAGATCTCACAAACAGCTATTTCATACAGATCACCTGAAAGAAAACCGCCCTGACCAGGAGCTAGATACATGACCTAGTAATTAGCAGGTCAGCCGCTAAAGCATACTGTGTTTACAAAGACTGCTTAACAAATAGCATTCCTAATAACAAACCCTGACTCAGATATCACAAAGTACACTGCATAGTATGCCTCCAATAATTTCCTGCTTAGTAATTTTCCTTACAGAAAAATGTTATTTATTTTTAAAGGTATTTCAGATTCAGTAAATGGATTGAAAATAATCTCATATATTTACCAGATCTGTGTTTAACACTTTGATTTGTGTGTAAACATAGGCAGGCAGGCAGGCAGGCGCACACATACACAGATATAACTACGCTTTATTAGACTTTATGAAACAGCTGGAAAAAATATCACCCTGTATAATGAGATGACTAATAGGAACCAGGAGTTTAAGATGCGTGGATAATGATGATTCTACCAATGGAAGCGGTGAAACACAGACCCCCAAGACATGTTTGGAGGCTTGGCCTTAAACTGTGAAGATGCACGCAGCAACGGCGAGGAGGGAGGCCTGCAGCACAGAGATGGAGGGGAACTTTACAGCTGGTTTCTGGGTACGCTCAGGCGGCTCACGAAACATGAAGCACCCCATGGCCTCCCTGCCAGCGACCGTAACCCTTGAGGGCTGGACAACCCTGGTGGAAGGAGGCCTGTGGGGCCCGGGGGAGCCTGTGCACAGCCATGCCCACAGCAGCAGGCCGTGCTTGGCCTCGGCCGCCCTGCCTGTCACGGTGAGGAAGGGCATGGCCACCTGGCCCTCAGGCGTTTATGACCCGATTATCATTTATAAAGCGCACTTTTAGGAAAGCCTGCCATAAAGTTATGCGTTTCACCGCAAGTTTTTGGGCAGGCTGCTATAAAATTGCACGCCTGCCTTTCACAGGGCTGTGGATTAGCTCTGAATGTGAGGAAGGGAGAGGGACGTGTTTCTAGTGCTGCTTCTGGGACCGGCATCAGCACTTCTGTCACCACCACCACCATGAGTAAGCAAAGATACAGGCTGCGCACACTGAAAAAATGGCTGTGCTCCAAGTAGCACATTTCTTTCAAACACACACTCGGGGCTGAGAATATTGAAAAACGGTTACAATGTCTGGTTAATGTTTTGATCACCTCATATGGTCCCATATATAGCTCCTTTCTTGTGTACATTGGTGGCAGCATAACAAAGGGGCTCAGAGATTCCAGAGTCATTCATATTCATTGTTTTTCCCATTGTCTAACTTCGATTATGCACAGTTTTCTTAAGAGAAACTGCTAAGCAGCAATCATTCAAGGGTGGGCAGACACAATGGGGCCACTTTAGCAAGCTTTTTGCTGGCAAAGTTCCTCTTGAAATCAGGTGAAGGAAGCAGTTGTTTTGTTTAAGAGCTGAGATCGGTTGATTTTGAGAAGCCAGACATTTTGTCTGAAAAAATGTCCAGGACGGGTTAACTTTGTTGACATTTGAGAGTTTTGTCCTATGAGACGGGGAATTTCATTCAAGTAATAAGTGCAAGACTGGGCCCAAGGATGTGTGAAAGCAGCAGATCCTTCTTCTGTGAGCCATTGATTGTAGCTGTTTCCATAGTTCTTAAACTTCAATGTTGCAAAAATAAAACAAGACAAAACAAATTAAAATAAATTAATATAAAATACGTCTTACTTTCCCAAATATGTTCATGTAGAAATTGATTTTGAGGGGAAAAAAAATTATTGTATTCAAATAAATACATTGTGTGCCATCTCTGTGCTCATATTCCCTGATGGCCTGGGAAGCACCACACTGACAAGTAAGAGGGGGAAGAATTATTTTATGGGCTGATGGTATGGCACTTTCTATAAAAAAAGAAATTTTGCACTTAACAGCTTTAATCATTCAGT
Organism: Arenaria interpres; assembly: GCA_013399435.1. Taxonomy (NCBI): domain Eukaryota; kingdom Metazoa; phylum Chordata; class Aves; order Charadriiformes; family Scolopacidae; genus Arenaria; species Arenaria interpres. The sequence continues at coordinate 7,480 of VXAK01003775.1, read as the reverse complement.
GGTTATCCTAAGCACCACGACTCACCGTACTTCTGCGTGGTGGTAGCTGCAGCTGTGTTTGTGGAGAAGGCCGCTGGGAAACAAGGAAGACAGAAACCAAAACCAAAAAATGGACAAGCCTGCTAATTGGCCGTGCAAATACGCAAACGTTTTCACTGCTGAAATGAGGGGCAAGTTGGGAACAGAAATGAGTGGCAGCAAGGACTGCCTAAGCTTTTATAACGTAAGGGCAAAATAAGATGACTGAAATAAAGTAAGGGCAGCCAGAAGCTGCCCACATACCAGCTGTTTACGGCATCTCCAGGGGCTACAAGTGAGCTCTCTAGGCCAACTGTGACCTCTGACATAGGAATAAAAACACCAGCCACTGGACTAAATGCTGATTTAAATGTCTTTGATCTCAACCTGTTCATTTCCATAAAGTTTTGTAAGAAATCAGCGACAGAAATTGTTACAGAACCCAGAAGTCTCAATTCATTGTCATCTGCTGCTGAGAGCCAAGGGAGTTTACAGAAAAGTGACTGTAAATAATTTTACATGCATGTACCCACAAACTCCACCTAATGTTAAATAATTAACTCGCTCCTTTTAAGAAAAAAAAAAAAAAAAAAAACACACAATTTTGTTCTTCTTGCTGTTCTTCTTACTTTTACCGGAGAGAAATACATGCTAGCGGCATTATGCTCTTATTTTTGCAGGTTTTACTGTTCTAGAGAATAGATTTATAAGAGGAAAAGTGTCATGTTCTAGCATAGCCTTAACCTTAAACTTAGAGAAACTGGTCAATAGCCATAACATCTGTTAGGCAGTAAAGTGTTACATAAAAGGGAACCTTCTAGTCCACCTGAAATTTAATAGCATGTATTGATAGTTGTTGGGTTTTTCCGCCCCTTTCTAGTAAACATACAATACCAAGGTGCTTTGCCCAGGATGCTATGAGAGGGAGTAATTAGTTTTTAAAAAGGGGTAGACAGAAGAGAAAGAGACAGCAAAACCTTTTATATATTCCTTGCCCTGAGGCATCTCATCTTCCTAATGGGGATAAAGAGTGAAAGTAGCAATTGAAAGAGAAAGTCTGTAAGCCTGAGCCGTTTGTTATTAAAAACAGTTTTATTGTTCTAACTATATCTTAGAAACAAATTGTGTATTATCTGTTTGGCAGAAAGGTCTGGAATGTGTGTCTTGTGCTGCTAAACATCTATTTGATTCAGTATTAAAATTGTTTGAAAAGAAAACGCCAGTATTGCTAAACTCAAAAGTTTTCAACTTTTTTCTCTGTCAATGTATTACTTTAAACTGCCCACAAGAGGTGACTGAGAAAAGAAATTTCTGTATGTGATTTTCTTTAGGGAGATGGAAGCGTTCAAGAGTCTGAAAATCAAAAAAAGATAACAGTCACACAGTCATATTGGTATTAATTTATGCTTAGCTTTTTTCCAATAAAGGTGATGCTAAATAGTGTCTCTATGGAACTTTTTAGTTTTTTTGTTAATATAATTTTTATTACGTATTTCTTGTTCAGTAGTGTTCTATTTGTGACTAGTGCTTTTAAAACTATATCAAGATAAAATGAAATGGTTCAATTTTTTTATGTTAGTTCAAAGTTTTGAGCACTGGTAGTTAAAATAAAATAAGGAAAATAACAATATAAAATTCAGACTTTTTGTTCTACTTGTAACATAACCACAAATGGAGAAGCAAGAGACACATTCTTAAAAAGACAAGAATTAAGGTTTTTTTATGTGGAGGGATTTTTCATATATCAAAGGAAGTCTACCCTGCCATGCTGTTGGAACTATAAAAGGATAAATTACATAAGCAAGATTTCTTTTTCATTACTTTAAATATTTGAAAACTGTGGTTTTCTCCAAAATTGTCAAAATTTATCACTAATACCTGTGGATATATAAAATCTAGAAGCCTGTACTCTTTCAGAGTGGTGCTTCTGTTGTCTGGCAAGAAGTAGTGACTTTGGGTAAAAATGAGATGATCACGTACACTCTGCATACAGTGTCCATGCAAGCTTGGCAGTGAAACCCACCTCCCACTTTGCTGTGTCCGGCTGCCCCATTCTGCTTCTTCACTTTAACTATGGTGCCTGAATATGTGTTCGGGGTGTTGCATTGGGAAGATACTCCTGGTTAGACATGCCCTGCTCCTTCACTGGAAATAAGTGAGTTTTTCAAAACCCTGGTGTGGTTACGACACAGCATCCTCACAGTTGTATCAGCCAGCTAAGGGGACAAGCAGGTATGGAGCAGTGGTGGTGGTGGTGCCTGACCAGACCGGAGGGGAGACTGCTTAAGCCAGCATTTCCCCTGAAACCTCTGGTAAGCAGAAAGTGAAAACAATTTTCTTGCTCAAGCCATAGTGTCATAGCTTGCATTGTCCCCTTAGCGTTGTCACCAGCCCAGGCAGTTTTCAACCTGGCCTCCTACCTTTACCTGTGCATTATTTGCATATAGCCATAGCATTGGGTTAAGAGAAGCATACGTTGGAAAAGCTGCTTCTCACTGCACCTACACAGCTTAGCCCTTCTGTCTGCTATTTTATGGAATCTTCAATGCCTCAGTAATTTAACTGCAAGCCAGATCTACTTGAAAGTTACCTTAAGACACTGAAAAGTGTGGGTAGAAGAATTTAAGTTTCTATTAAATTTACTTTAAAAAAACAAGATTATATTAGTTTATATTATTGAATAATGGAATGTGACATGTCAGAAGATGTTAAATATTTGTAAGAAGTTAGCATCGTGCTGTGCACTTTCCAAATGGATCTATTATGTCTGAGATTTCTAGCTACTTATTTTAAGTGATAAGTGTCATTCGGCATCATGTGTCAAGGAAGTACCATGTGCTCTTCATCTGCCTTTTAAGAAGTTACAAATGACACCATTCATCTCATCACGACAGACCTGTTGCTTCTTGTCATTGTATGATGCCTGCCTGTTCTAAATGTGGTATAGATCCATTTTCCTGTATTCTCTTGCTTGTGTGCTTCAGTTTAAATTAATGGGGAAATCTTCTGGAGTTTTTAAAAACACTTAACTGTCTCCTCTTGAAGTCTAATCTGTTTATGCTGTGACCAGATCTCCTCAATGCAGTCTAAACACAGAAACTGCTTTGAAATATACTTAACTAAAGTAAAATACAAGCTAATGCCTTCCTTTATAGGTTTTATCTACTTTACTGCAGCGTTGAAGATGTGGGTGTGTTTCTGAAAAGCCTGAAAAACAAAAACATGCACTCGCACATGGAGGATTGTAGCCACAAGATAAATAATTGAAACATGTTGGGAAACTCTTTGTGAGATATAAGTGAATTCATTGTGCCCACTGGGATATTTAGCAGATGAAAAGTGTGACGACGACAGTACCCTCGTTGTTTGGTACATAATTTAGAGTATTCCTAATGAATATTTCATGCAGTATCATTTGTGTATGAATTGTAAGACATGTATATCAAGATTCACTAGGGGCACTGTCAAACTCCGTAGTTTGAAATAAGCACTTATAAATTACTTAAGGACATTGTAGGAAAAGGGATTAGTGTACGCTCTTTTTTAAGCAAATCATTATGTCCCTTCTTGGGGACAGTAAGTGGTATTGCTTAGTAAAAGAAGAATACTCTGAAACAAAGAAAAACAATATACACGCACTTTCATGCTAACAATCAATTTATATTCCTAGAAGTTCCCTAGAAAATTCTTAAAATGCATGTAATTCAAAAAACAATTGACCAGAAGTAATTTTCTGCAAATTAAGGAAATTTGTATTGTATGAAGCCAGAGGACTTTTGGAAAGTATTTATTAAGTTAGTTCAAAAATTAGAACAATTTATTATTTGTATCCATACTTATACATGTCAGAGAACTGATTGAGAATAATTTTTTCCTTAATAGTGAGGGCCATTTAACAATTAAATTTAGTTAAATTTCTTTTTAATTAAAAAAAAAAGACAAAATAGACTGATTATTCAGTCTTTACAGTTAACAAACACATTCGTATAACTGAAGATCAGTTCACAAGTGATTATGAACAGACTAAATGTATAAATCTACTAGTTAATACTTTGAGAATTAACAATTCAATCAATTGTACCAAAGTAAGGACTGTTGTCATATTCTAAATTATACCTAAAATAAAAATCAGTATGTATAGTGCTACAAATCAGTATATATCTACATCTACAGGTAACTATATGTCTATAAATCTGCCTGTATAAATCCTTCTAAAACAGGTTTTAAAAATTAAGTTCCTGAATCACTACAACTCATCTTCATAAGTATTCTGGTTTTCTAAGGTCCTGAACATCTAGCAAACCCAGTTAACTTTAGGACAATTATAAACTGCTGAACTTCCTGAAATTCTTTCATAGTTACATAAGCCATATTTATAAAAACCTTTTTTATTCCAGTTTCTGCAAAACAAAGCCCTTAGCTTACCAGGTTTCTGCAAGTGTCTGTGGTGATGCTCTTCCTCTGTTCCAGAACAGGGATCTCTAGAAATACAGCTTTATGAGCAAGGCTAATTTACATGTCTAAAGCTTGGGGTTTTTTTGTTTTGGTTTGGTTTTTTTATTTGTTTGTTTGTTTAATAGCAGCTTTGAATTGACTTCATACAGCAGTGTTTCCAGGAATGACAAGAACAAATCTGTAGTAAGTTGAAACTAATAATGCCCTTGTCATTTCATTAATTAATACTACTTTCAGGAATTCTTTTTTTCATGTAAAAACACCAATAAAAGTGACCCCTGGCATTAAGATACATTTTTTTTCGAAATGTTTTAGCAGCTTAGTCAGAAAGTAAGTAAAAATTGATGTCTCAAATAATTGCCAAAGGCCAAGATTCAACAAAGCATGTTCTCAGCTTAAAGTACATATTTAAATCTGTTGACTTTATGGGACTCAGATATCTGCTTAAGGACATGCTTCAGTCAATGCATGGATTCCCACTGGAGTCCCTGGCCTTGCTCTTACAGTTTCAATGATGCTTGTTGGGCACAGCGCCAATAAGCTCAATCTTGAATCCACTCAAGTCAAGAAGAACCCTTGTTACTGATTTCACTATGTGCAGAATGAGGCCATGTGCGGGGAAGCACAGCTCTCAGGTAGTGCTTGGTACTGTGCAACATGCCCCATGCTTTCCTCTTTTTTTTTTTTTTTTTAATGTAATCA
>VXAK01003774.1:0-28241 GCA_013399435.1 Arenaria interpres | reverse complement strand
GGGCGCCCAGAGGCGGGGTGCCCGGGGCCCTCTGGGCCGGGTCTCCCTCCCTCCCTCCAGCCCGTGTGACAAAGGTCTGGTAATTAGTAGGGTAAAACCGTGCTATGAAGAACCCGCCAGTGGTCTCGCTGGCCGTGAGCCCTTCGTGGGTGTCTGTGAGCCCTTCCTGCGTGGGTGGGTGGGTGCTGCAGATCTCCCTGGCCTCGAGACCCGCGGCAGGCTGTGCCCTGGGCCACCTCAGCACGCCGTGGACCGCAGGTGGCCGGGATGGGACCACTGGGAGCCTTAGGTCAGTCTGTGGGTCAGAGCCCCGCTGAGGCGGAGGCTGTGGGGTGGGAGAGTGCAGGTGGTGGTTTCTGATGGCCCAAGTCCCCTCGTGCAATGGGAAAAGTTCGGCAGTGCCACCCAGCTTTCCGTGGGACTTTCGTTGTAAAGGTAGGAGGATTTCTCCTCTGCTTGCCAACAAGTTTCTGAAGGAGAAATTGGTTGAATGCCATCTTATTAAGAACTGGTGGGCAAAAGGGCCAAAAGAAGCTGCCAAATGATGTGGCCAAGAAAGACTTTTCCATAGAACATAATTTTGGTCCTAGTCACGCAGCCTTTTCATTTTCTCCTGGTCATTATTTTGATGATAAGCAAGCAGAGCTTCCTTGACATTATTGCTCCGGTAGACAAGTGCTGCTTTAAGTACTTCATTAACAGCGCTTGCTGTTTGATGGGTCTCGTTCAGATGACTTTTCTGCTGCTTTGAATTTTGGCTTGAACATACCGATTTCTGTGTGTGTTTGTTCAGGAGAGAATTATTCTTTGGAATTCAACCCAACTATTTATAAGCTGTAATCAGATACGTACTTATGTATACATGTGTGTTTTCCTCTACGCATTCAGTATTTGGAGGATCTCAGTTCTTTTTCACCTCTTTAGTTAGGTAGAAAGATTTTTGTGAGTCAGATTTGAAATCTGACTGTAACAACTGGAGGAGTGTGTGTATGTGTCTGTGTTTGTGCGTTCAGTTGTTTTTCCATGTACTCCTGTCAGGTACCCTTCTGTGAGTTGACATACTTCCCAATTACAGAAGTGTTTCCCTCTTGATATCTTCAATGAATGTAGGTGGAAATGAAGTGTATGATGTGATCCTACAAGCTGATCATTCTGAAATGAAATTTCCCCAAGGGCCACAGAGCCCAGCAATGTGGCAACTGTGGGGCTATTTCACCCTAATCCCCTGAATACCCAATGGGAATTCACAGAGAAAGAGTAGCAGGTACCCAGATACCTCCTGTGTATTTGGACTTCTCTACCTGCTACACTGTAATTAACAGTCCAGAACTCAGGGGAACCCTATGATATAGCAAAGAGAGTCTTCATAAAAATGTCTTGAGCTATGGACCAAATTACATTTTGCAAGTAGCTATGTATCTGCTGCACTTTCAATATTTCTTGGAGGTGAAATAAGTTACACAAGGAGAACAGTAAAACTCTTGTAAGGATGGCTCAGATGAATTGTATGTTATCTTTTTATTACAGCTTGAGGAATGTTTGTAATATACCTGTAGTCCACAAACCCTTCATAATTAAATTTGCATACTTATTCTTTTTTAATATACACGGGGAAATTGCTCTGAGGTTTATTAATCTACTTAGTTTGGAGCAACAATTTAGCATTCATGAACAAAAGAGTACCACTTGTCATTTTGAAAGCAGAAAATATGTTTAGAATCTTCAGAGAGGTATGCATAGGTGAGGAGTGGAAATATCGAACACAGGAAGCTGTGGAAATGCACTGTGAAAGCTGTCCAGCTGTGCTGCAAAGTCTCTGATATTCCAGCAGTATCATATGGAATCATGATTTTTGCTCACCGTTATCAGAGCCGTGTTTAGCATCCTGGTGAGATATGCTTATGTTTTCTAGTACCCTTACTAAGCTGAAAAAAATTCCTGATTACTTGTTGTGTCCATGTCTGACAAGAGGAGACAGAAACAGACAGAAACCCCTCAGAATTCCGAACGCTTCTTCAAGATGATTATTTTGTGTGTTATATTTGAACCATTCAATCATTTGCCTGTCATTTACATTTCCAAAAACATTGGAATTTCTTTTATAACAGTGTGAGTGTGGGGAATTACTTAAAATCTGTACACAAAATATGTGACGTTCTTAAGATCTTTTTGGTGAAAATACCTGTATGTATCATTCAAAGAAAACAAAACTCGAGGCTCAAGAGGGTTTTTTTCTTACCTTAGTAGAGATTCTGTTTCAGACCACCAAACTGATGTGGGGAGATCTATGAATTCAGATTTGGAATCGGAAATGGACCGAATTTTGGATTCGGGGCTAGTTCTGAGGCTTGCATTGTGGATAATTTCAGCGGTAGATTTGCCAGAATAGTGGCCCTGAGAAGTGAGTTCATTGTTAGTTCTTAGTGCATACGTGGGGCCTGCAATGGGGTCGTCTCTGCTGAGCAGTGACTGGGAGCTGAGGTTGGGGCCCATCTGTACCTACCCTGTCTCACCCTTGTCTGGGAGGCAGAGGGGCAGGAGAGTGGCAGCCTCACGTAGGTGAGTGAGAGAGGAGGGATATCTTGCATCTTTTTGCTCCACTGGCCTGACTGAGCCCAAAGCAGCTGAGCTAGCAAGAGCAGTTTAAAAGTCAACTTATTTTAAGTGCTTCTTCAGCCTTTAATAAAGAAAGTTATATTGCTTCCAGTTTGTACAATCAAGTAAAAATAAACCAGAAATATCACTGAAATTTACTCACCCTGAAACAGGTTTCCAAAGGACAATTGCAAAGGGAGAGTTTAAGTCACACTTCATAGGATTCTCATAGAGCATCTATTTTTTAATCGTCGCTTTGTCTCCAAGAGGTCACTGCTGCGACACAACCAAACCAGTCATGAAGGTAAAAGGCTGATGATGTGTAAATACTTACTCATTCATTAGTCTGTGGGTCATAGTCTAATAGCTTGTAGTCCTGGGGAATTCTTCAGCAGAACAGCTTTTTTCTTACAGTGGAAATAAAAGCGTAAGTGGTGTGGGTACATACGATCTCAGACATTGAGATTCGTAGCACAATATACTGAAGCAGAGATCTTTCTACATACTTGGAGAGAACATGCAAATAGGTTGCAATTTTTTAAAATACTTAGGTTTCAAAAATCTATTAGACCAATATCTTTTTGTAATAGTTCTGTGGTTGGGCAACGTGATTCTGAGAGATTCAGTTTGCATAAATTTGCAGGTTACAGGTACTTCTATTTGTCACTTACTGGGATGTCTGTCTGTCGCTTCCTAAACAAATTCAGGACTTCAGATACCTGTGAGCCTGCCTGTGACTCTGAAGGTTTGGTTTTTTTCAGCAGCACACATGTGGGACACTGAAATTGTTCAGATATTCACGAAGAAGACACGAGAGGCAATATTTAAATTGATACAGCCACCAATCACAAGAGACTGTGAATGGTAGATATCCTTTCTTCAGCCAGCCATAAATCATAGAATCATAGAATTGTTTAGGTTGGAAGGGACCTTTCGGATCATCAAGTCCAACCATCAACCCAACACTGCCAAAACCATCCCTAAACCATGTCCCTAAGCACATCTACCTGTCTTTGAAATACTTTCAGGGATGGTGACTCAACGACTTGCCTGGGCAGCCTCTTCCAGTACTTGACAACCCTTTTCTGTGAAGATATTTTTCCTGATACCCAATCTAAACCTCCTCTGGTGTAACTCGAGGCCATTTCCTCTCATGCTATCACTTGTTACTTGGGAGAAGAGGCTGACGCCCACCTTGCTACAACTTTCTTTTAGGTTCTCCCCTCAGTCTCCTTTTTTTCTGGAGCCTCCTTTTTCCGCATTCCTTCAGCCAGTCCTTGTAAGACTTGTGCTCGAGACCCTTCACCACCTTCATTGCGCCAGCACCTCAACGCCTTCCCTGTAGTGAGGAGCCCAGAGGGGAACACAGTACTCGAGGTGGAGCCCCACCAGTGCCGAGTACCGGGGGGACACGATGACTTCCCTACTCCTGCTGGCCAGGCTGCTCCTGACANGGTCCCTCCTGGGAAGGTTGAGGCCAGCGTCAGACCTCCTTTTGCCGCTGCGTTCCGGAGCGAGATTAGGATACACATAGCTCCTATCGGTAACACCAGCACTGCAGAAACTTAAAGTGGTGCAGCTATAGCTATTTGCCAGGATTTGATGAGTGCAGCAGCCGCTGGAGCTTCTGGTTTGTGCTTTTTGATATCACCCCGGTGGTCCATATGCCAAAAATCTAGTCACTTTAATTTTAATGAAAAGTATTATTTTATATTATACTATTAAGTAGTAATATCTCCATGTAAGAATATTTTTTGTCCACAGGTCCATGTTTAAAAAAAAAAAATAATAATTGCCAGGTGCACTCACACCTAGGCTCCTTCTGTAATCAGATACGAGGGGATTTGAGAGCTGCTTTTACACGCACTGGTTCCTTTAAAATTCATCCATATCAGAGCAGTATCAGCACATGCTAGCATTACTGGAAGCTCACCAGCGCATTCTTACAAGAGTGAATGTCTTGCAGGGCAAAGACAACAACAGAACAATTAGTAACATATCACTCTATATTCACAGTCTCTTGCCACTTAGAAGGCCACTCTGAATCCTCACTGTACTTCGGAGGGTAGAAAATTTCTTTTGCAAGTGTAGCCTGCAGCCTCTAAACCCCATAAACCTATAAAGTCTTTCAGTTTCTCACAGTAAGTTGTTTTTCTCTCTGATAAGCTTAATCTAAAACAGAAAGCCCATTCTGCATATGGCCTAAGGCTTTGCTGTTTTTCATTTCCACCTCCTTGTACCTTTACCAAAAAGTGGCCTATTAGCTTAGTTTATGCCATCTTCTGTGGCATTTCTCTTTACTTGCACAGTACAGTGTGAAATTTACAAACAATGAAGCAGATTAATTGCCTTTTGAAATAAACTAGCAAAACCAGAGCTGTTTCTTCACAGCAGGAAAAAAGTTGAAGGGAATGTACTAAGTAAAGGAATTATTACCTGTCCATTTCTGACAAGTATAGTTGTAAAGCAAACATCTGATTCCTTTCTTGAATTCCGAAGCACAACATTTTATTAATTTGGAATTTGTAACAAGTAAAGACAAGACATCCTGAATCAACTATGGTAGCATGGAAATTTAACAAAAGACCCTGGTTTCTTCCTGCTCTGATTTAGAGCAGCGCAGATGGTACTTGTGACTTTTTATACCTCTTTAGAAAATTGTGGTGCTTCTCTGCCTGTTCTTCCCTGTCACACTGCATACAGATCAATACAGGATGAAAGCTGTTCAGAATGAATGTCTAAATTTAATTTTAAAGACAAGGTAAAATGCGGAATGGCCAACAGTTTCATCTGAGAGTTTCACATGCTACTAGGATCAAAAATGCTCTGAGACAGAAACTTCAGCCAACAAAAGAACAAGAATCCTGAAGTTAATCATGGTGCTGCTTTTGCTCTTGCACTGTTTTGAAGCAAAGAAAACCTAACTTTTACTTGTTCTTCTGGCATGTAAAGTGTTTTCCTATTGTCCATATATTTTGTGCCTTGTATCAACATAGACCATGGGTTTCACTTTATGTGAATGAAGTGAAACTATCACTAGATGTGAACTTTTATGTGAAGAGAGTTTTGGAAGGAGTGACCGTAAGGTCAATTTACACTCTGCAAAGCTCCAAAACTATCAAAGTCGATTAAATATTTCTTTCCACTTGAAACAATAGCACCAATACTAATACCAGCAAAATATTTACTGTTTCAAATTTCCCTATATTATTTAAGGGAAAATACTATAATATAATTGCAAAAATAGTTTTTGTTTTCCATTTACATGTTAACAAATCATAAAGACACTTTCTTCTTATATATCCCAGCAAATAGATAATGTTCAGGCTGAGAATACTCACAAATGACACTTGTACTGTTTGCAAACTTACTTTTCTTTTATTTTTTTAAAAATAGAAACCTCATAGGATTTGTGGAAGGCATTCTTAGTTATGGCCCCACAACACTATCTCATGGTGTGAGATCACTTCTGTATTATATATCATGCTGAAGATCAGGGCAATATTGGACTAAGTGTTTCAGATTTATTTCTCTATTTACTATTGTTCCATGTATTGCACATTCCATGAGAACCCATTAGCATGCCAGAAGATTAAATGTGACGTGATAACAATTTCTATGGATTACAAGTAATCTAAGTATTTTCACAATATATTGCAAAACAGCCATTTCTTGGTCCTTTCATGCTTTTAGAACCACAAACAACCTGGCCTTGCTTAATTTGAACTGATTTTCTAGGTCATATCTCTGATTTCTCAACACTTTGATGTCTTCATTAGTTTCATAATAAGGATGGTTCTGCATGTCACTATCTGTCTCTCTTTAGTCTGATCTGTCTCTCTTTAGTTTCCACTAAATTGCCTTTCCGGCTGCTTATCTCAATTTATTACAGTCAGAATCGTTCTACTGCCCTTCCAGCAAGGGGATAGCTAGAACAGTATGTCCTGTTTACTGTCCTTTCCTGTTATCACGGTTAAAAACAGAAGCTGTAACAAGGGTCAGAATCTGGCAGATATTCCCGTTACCAGCCTTTTGCCTTTTTTATACCATTTTCAACCATTTACTTTATTGTGTGTGTCAGAGGTCTTAAATGAAGATGTATTTTTCCTCACGTGCTCTATTAGGCTAATACGTCTTAGGCTATAGAGGTTGTACAAAGGTTCTCATGCAGTTTTGGGACAGCAAGCAAATGTTGTGGGAAGAGAAATGGAGATCACTGGGCTTTTACAAGAAAAGATGAGAAGCTCTGGTTTTTGGTGTGACAGTGGAATGGGGCCATTGGTGCTGTAATACGTTAGGCCATGTAAGCAAAATGTTAGACACTAGGAACACCAGATCTGGGGACGTGACAGTGTCAGATGAAAGTACTATTTTATGAAAGTGAGTGGATTTGGAGATGTGGAAGAAGCAACAAGACCTATACACATCTGGATGGCAGCGGAGGAGGGAGGTCACAGTTAAAGAAGGCACCAAAGTTACAGATGGGTGGAGTGAAGGAGAATGGTGGTAGTTTTAGAAGTGACAGCTGAGAGGGCTCATGGGAAAGGTCTGCAAAAAAGAAGGGCAAGTTACCATTGTAAAGATACCTCCTGGTTTATCACATCTAGTCTACTGCTGCTTCAGGTTACGCCAGTTTATACACACTTCTGTAGCATGTTATACTTCACCTTAAAGCTGGATAGGCTTCTCGGTGCTGCACATCCTCCTAGGAAGCTGTGTTCATAAGCCTGATTGTTGAAAACCTTACAATTTCCAGTTTAAATGCATTCAGGTACAGTATGTACCCATTTGTCAAAACATTGCTCTTTTTCTGCTGCTCAACCATTTTCCATATTTCTAGCTCGCTCATCCCTGTTGGACAAACCAAGCTCTTTAATCTCCTTTCAGAAGGTAGGCTCTTGATTCTTTCCATCACTCCACAGTCCTTCTTTGCATGTGTCCCAGTTTGAGTTCACTTTTCCTGAAGGCTTGATGAGTTTCACACACTATTCCGCAACAGAACAGGTGTTTTCACCAGTACACATCCAAATTTATAAGAAAATGTGGGCTAGGAAAGAACTGGAATTTTTCCCAAATTACTGGATTTATGACATAATCTTTATAATACAGTGTTTATTATGTTAGGGTTGTAAGTACTATTGTTAACTTCACAAATCTATTAAGTTACCAAGTTTGTTGAAAAGCTGTGAAAGAGGCACATTGTGTCTCTGATATGACTTAATTTACCTCAACAGAGTTAAGGACTAAGCAAGGAATTAATTCTTCACAACACCCTTGGTATTTTTTCTGTATATTAATGGACAGTTCCCGTAGGCACAACAATTCTGTGCAGCAATTCTCGCTAGTGTACTCATATACGTATACAGATGAAGCATGGTTGTAAAGTTTTTTGCTTTACTTCAGTGGTATTATTTTATCTTGGCTTTCTCAGAAGTTAATTCTGCATACTGAAAATATTTGGAAGACACGTACAGATGAAATTCATCTACAGCCATTTATGTGAATGAGAGTAAACTAGGTGTCCTATAGGAGACACTGTTAAATTATCAAACTGCTTAGCCATCTGCACATTGCTGTTCAGGGGCAGCACTGGTTCAGCGTTCACCAGAACTGTGGTCACTCATAGGTGCAGGAGAATGGCCATTATTTCCCTTTTTCTGGCTGAATGGTATAACCACCTTGGTTTGAGTGAGGGTGGGGTGGGCGTCGTGCAGGGCGGCACTGCAGAGAGGCCGCTCGGTGTTATCAGACACTGCTACAGGCTGCTCTGTGTTATCAGCCCTGCTACAGGCTCCCACAGTACAGAATGTAGCAGCAGTTACGTGGCTTTGCTGGTTGCTGTGGCCTTCACACCTGCTGTAAGGGGAGTTCCCCACACTGGAGAAGCTGGTTTTTTACCCCTCTGGCCAGTGCTCCACCTTGCCTTCATTCCTGAAGGTCCATCACAGAGTCATTGTCCACCCAAACTTTCCTCACGCTGCAGTCAAATGACAGTGTGTCATTTGTGTGAAGGAATTTACAGCTGCTGCACCCTCAATGGGTTAATCAGGGATGGGACACAGAGGGTCTCACCATGGTGGAGGAAGGAGCATGCCCTCCTCCAATACATTCCTGTTAAGTATTTTTCAGTAGACCAAGATCTGTCCAGTATCTTCTGGAAGATTTCTGAGAGGACTTGCCTTCACAGATCTTTCTAAGCAAGCTGGTAGTCTGGGCAACATCAGTATCCAGAGAGTTAAGATCAGTTGCCATGCAATTATACCTCAGAGACTCTAAATCCTACCTCAGTAGTTGCCTGTGGGTTTCTAAGAATCTTGGGGTTTTTTTCAGTAATATAAGAATCTTTCTAAGAACCTTGTTTTTTTTCAATCAATCGTGTTTATTAGAAGAAATATTAATTGTCAAGCAGAGTGTAAAACAGTAAAATGTGTACCACTAAAAAATATTAAAAATAATCCAGAGCTGAATTAATAAGCTGAAATAATGAGTTTATAAATTTTATTATAAGTAAGAATTTTTGCCACACCCTCTATTTTTGTATTCTGTAGTTGGCACTGTATTTCTTTGTAGTTAAGAGACAGCCAATGATATTACAGAAACTCTAGAGAGAGCAGAAAAAAAATGGATTTTATAAGATATTACAAAAGGACTCAGACTGTATCACAGACCACAACAATCTTGCCTGCCTGTGCTGCAATTTGACATGTTTATATTGAACATTTTGTATTGTGTTTCAAATGAAGTCAGTGAACTTTGTTTGCCAACCTTTTCAGTCCCATGAATCATCTTCTGCAAAGATAATCCAATTAAGACCTACTAATACGATAGAAGTAATTGTATTTTAGTCTATCATATGAACAGCAAATCATGTGAAATTATGAAAAGCTTAATCACTTTGTTAGTAGCACAGTCCTTGTTGCTGCAGTACAATTAAATCTCGGGTTTGAACCATGAAATGTGTGCATGTTTTTGCTTCTTGCAATGCCATATTAAAGCAAAATGCCTATAATTTCCCCAGTGGCTATCAGTATCAGCCACAATCATTAACTCTGCTCCAGTGAAAGGGAGTTTCTACATGCTGGAATTATATGAAAACAGGAAAAACAAATACCACAACTTTTTTTTTTCAGTCAGGGGCATGCTGTAATTCAGAACAAATCATTTTACAAAACAGATTATTGGTTCGCCAGAAATATATGCTAGATTTCTTTTCTCCTCTGAATTTTACTGAATTTTCACTGAATTTTTTTAGAGTTGGAGGGGACCATAGAGATCATCTAGTCCAACTCCCCTGCCAAAGCAGGGGGAGTTGGACTTTATGGTTCATTCCTAGTATTCATTCCCATAATAAAGTCGGTAGGAGTTGAAGGTGATGCACTGTTTCTGCGGTGTCATGCACATTGGTGGAATGAGAACTCCCTGCCAATTAACACTGTACATCCCATATCTGTGTTGCTATCCATGAGCGCAACAACATGTTAGGGAGTCCTGCATGTTAGATACCATTTTTATCTGGTTTATATTCTCTTTCAGTGAGAAATAGGACCAGGCATGTCTATGTGTGGACTTCATTAGTTTCTAAATTACAAGGTTTTTTACTTGTGAGTGAAGGTAAAGGTGCATAGTATTGTGCTATTCTTGTTATCAAAGATATAATCAGATTATGAAGAACATCTAACTCACAATGGTAATGACGTAAAGCAAGTAAATATACTCACTGCATACGGCACGTCCTGAACAGATTTAGCTACTCAGGCATTCTGAGTTTTCAAATTCAATATCTGAATTGCGTTGACAGCACATAATTACACAAAAAAAGACTTCAGCATTTAACCATCACTCCCTGAAAAATTGTAAATAGTCTCCATATTTGGTTGCTCAGGTGGTTGCTGAGAAGACAGCACATTTTTACAAGTTTACAATAGGACAATCTGTGACACTCCCCACGTCTGCTAGTATAGATGAGCCCAGAGATTACAGAATTTGTTTGAACAGGGTGTGTGGTTGTTTTTTTTTTACTCATTTTCAAATCTGTGTCATGATCTACAGCACAGTACTTGAAAAAAAAACGTAGTAGGCCTATAGTTGTTTGCATGCAAATAATTTGCCTTTTTCCTTAGACAACATTTCAAAAACAATATGCAAAAATATGTACTCTAGACGTAGGGCAGATTGTGATAAATGAGTGTTCACCAGATACTCAAATGTCACAGAGTTTGCTTAGCAGATATGCAGAACCTACAACATAATGTTCTCCCAAGACGTATTTTACCTATTTTCTTTGGTTCACTCAGTGTACACACGTACACAGGCCAGACTGGTTCTGTCACCTGGTTACACACAGCCATCATCTGCTGTTGAAACAGGAAGAAGGAAGAGGCCAAGCAACAAAAGTGATGTTTTGCTTCCATAAATGAAAAAGAGAGAAGTGAAAAGAAAGGAAAAATCCTAATATATAGTAGAGGCTTTTCCTACTATAGAGTGTTTTGCAGGAGTTAGAAGTAATCACACATGTAAGATCTAGTTTCAGAAATGGTGCAGTATCAGAAGTATTCATGTAGAGAAATGAACATTTTATAAGACTTCAGTACGTACTTGCTCAGGGTTGCTGACATCAATGTGATGTTAAAAGCCCTAGTGATCATGTGAAATATGTTTATGCTGGGCCATACATCCTTCTGTGCATCATAATTCCCAGGAAGAAGATTGCAGTTGAGCTTGGTTATTGAGACGAGGACCAAAAAGTCATATTTATATCGATTTTCAGTACATAAGCAAATTTATTCTGCTAACGTTCTAACCTTCTCTTGTTAGTGTTACAAAATAAAATTTCTTCCTATATTCCCATGCTAAATTCAAGCAGCATATGCCAGATGCTAGCTCCACTTAAAAGGTAACTGGATTTTATTGTAGTTGGGCATACTATACAAGTTAATGTGGATATTAAGTGCTCTGTCTGGTAAAGGAATAGCATAACCAAGGAAGGGAGTGCAATACTGCAATTTCAAGATGTTGTTGGAATGAGGAAGTCTATTGTCAGTTACTACCACTAGATTAATAATAGCCTCGCCAAAAAAAACAACTAACCAAATATAAGTGATTAGATTGTCAGGGGCCTGGAGCATCTCTCTTACAAGGAGAGGCAGAGGGACTTGGGTGTTTTGAATCTAGAGAAGAGAAGGCTGAGGGGGGATCTGATCAATGCTTATAACTACTTAAAGGGTGGGTCTCAAGAGGATGGGGCCAGTCTTTTTTCAGTGGTGCCCAGGGATAGGACAAGAGGTAATGGCCACAAACTTGAATATAAGAAGTTCCTCCTAAACATGAGGAAGACCTTCTTTACTTTGAGGGTGGCAGGACCCTGGAATAGGCTGCCCAGAGAGGTGGTGGAGTCTCCATCTCTGGAGACATTCAAAACCCGCCTGGATACATTCCTGTGCAACCTGCTCTAGGTGGACCTGCTCTGGCAGGTGGGTTGGACTAGATGATCTCCAGAGGTCCCATCAAATGCCATATCATTCTGTGAATCTGTGAAATATGTAAGTGAAAAAGCTTAAGGAAACCCTACTAAAATTCTGAGAGCATATGAGAAGTTTTCCACTTCATTAAGTGGAAAAGAGAACTCTGAAGAGTGAAAATGAAGGTGAATCTCTCTGCTTGCTATTAATACTGCTAAATGTACAATTATTGAACTTCTCAGCTGGTCAAACATGACAGTCACCACCCAGAACATGTCCTAGTGACACCTGCTCAAAGTAAAGTGGCATTACACAACTTTTAATAAACATAGAGTCTAGTCTTGCTGCAGTTTAACCATATGCCTACCCTAAGTCGTGTCAATAGTTTGGAGACATGGAGAGTACCTGCATGCTCAGATTCAGCTATTTACACTAGTTTTTTCATGATCAAAGCCTTAGCAACTTAACTTAATATATGTAACCACTTTACAAGCCAAGTTTTATCTTGCTTGGGCTTATCTGAAAGTGCAGACTAACTATTTTCAAAACATTTAGTTGAGTCACTAGGTTAGAGATAGCCATTATTGTGTCTTTTTGCAAGTGCAGATAGTGCATGGAAAAGATGATTCATTATCTTTTTGTGCTCTTAGAGTCAAATTCTGTGAAGGTAACTAGTAGTTTACATTTCTGCATCAACTAACATCCAGGTCCCGTGTGACCTAGCACAAAGCAGAACCATGGGGAATCTTTAGGAAGGATTTTTGCAAAAATCCGTACTTTCTGTAAGAGAATTTTAATGAGTTTCTTCTCTTGTAGAGAATTGTACATGGCATCCCTGTCTATTTCCTTCAATATCAACAGTACTGATGGGTGTCTGTGGACTTGCCTAAATCTGAATTTAAACCTGCTGCTATTGCGTGCCTCCACAACTTGAATCACTTAATATAAGGAATGTATCCTATAAGCCTGTTTAGTCAAACTTTACACCAGCTTCTTGAGCAACATCTGACTTAAATGCGTTGTATACCATCACAAATAAAACCGGGGGAAGAGGTGAATTTGGGTTGGGCACTAGCGGCTTTCCTGGGACCCTGCAAGTTTACATGAGCCAGTGAGGCCAGTAAAGGTAGACTTGTAGTATCTTCGTGTGCTCTTGTAACAATTCTCCTTGCAAAATACACACCACTCATGTCAATAAAATAATTTCATTAACTTCAGTGGGGCTATTCAGATGAGTAAGACCCTTGAGCACTCAGTGGGTAATGAAGGATCCTGAGTTACCGTGTCTCTCACTGAATCCGGTTAGAAATCAGATCTCTTGATACTCAGTTTAGCCAGGACTGAAGCTTTATGAGGTTTGTATGTGAAGCAACGGTCATAACGCTTTCTAAACACTGATGAACACATTTCCTATACGAGTGCTTTTTATTTGAAAATCATGTTGAAATGGAAAATAAAGGTATTACCTGTGAAACTGAAGAAATTTGTCTTTGGACCTGTGATTTATTTTCTTTTGGTAGAGTTCTTATCTGTGATTTGTCTTAGAAGCTTGAACTGTCTGATAATTCATTTAGTCCAAAGATAAGAGGAAGTATGAAGGTGCCTTGTGACATGATTCAATCACTGATTATACTTGTAGTCTGGTATTTTGTAGATTGGTTATGTTGTGGAATGAGTGTGAAATATGCGGAATGTATTTTTGTTGATCAATTTCCTGGAAATTATTAAATTAATTTAGTGATTGTAGTCACACTCTTTTCTAATTATGTGAAGTGGGTAGACATACTTTTAACAATACGAATTACCTAAAATATTTATATCATATCACTTTCTTTAATGTTTGGTAGTGTTTATATATTACAATGATTTTTCTTAATGCCAGTTATGGGTCTTCTAGAGGTACTGAAAGAAGGCACTACTGGACTGGACTGATAACCAGAGGGCATAATGAAATCTTTTCTGACATACCTGGAGACACCTTCCAAGTTCAGAGTTATATGTGGTATTACTGTTCCTATCAACATTATATAGAATAAAAAAGGAAACTTCTCTTCACTAATTTCCTTTAGAAGTTCTACCATGACTGTAAAAATGGGTCTACTGCTCCCTTCTTTTGTTTTACTCTTCTCCTATTTTTCTTCCTTTTCCCCTACGTCTCTACTAAAAATCCCTGCTAATTTGTGTCCCATTTTTTATTGCCTTTTAGGTATTGGAATCGGCATGCTGGTACGGGAATATGGCAAACTATCTAACCTGGATAAATTCTACTTTTCCTTTCCTGGGGAACTGCTGATGAGAATGCTCAAACTCATCATTCTTCCACTAATCATATCAAGTATGATCACAGGTATGACTGGAAACGTACTGTTAGCTGGTGAGATTATCATTGTGGCTTAGCTTTCTTTCTAAGAGAAATAACCTTTAAAAACAATTGAGTGGAACTCAATAATGAAACGTATAGATTGCATACATTTATCTCTATATAATGAGAATGAATTTGGAAGGATTAGCACCATTATCTGGTAATGAAGTTATAAAGAGCTGTGAGATAAAAACTTACATGTTTATAGAGTATTTATTTCTCCCTGCTTTCAGGAGTGGGTTAAACAGTTGCAAATTGCAAGCCCAAAGCTGCAACTGCATATTCTCAGGTACAGAATTAAGTATTGTAAGTAGTCCCATGCTGCCATTTCACAAGAAAGGGAGAGCTGATCTCATAGCTTACTGTCATAAAATGAAGAGATTCTTCACCTGCACTTCCCTGGTCTCAACCAATTCCTGTGAGGTACCTTGCATGAGCTCTGGCGTTTGCTGAATCCTTCTGTGAGCCCATTCAATTCAGTGACCTGACAGAAAAATATTAAACTGGGGGGATGGGGGCATTAAAAAAATATCTGTTTAGTTTGCTTGGTTCAAAGGAGTTTAGGGTAAGTCCAAGAGAGTGGGGAGCTAGGAAGGGGTTATGGAATGAAGAGCAAGGCTTCCCTCTTTTGGAAGAAACAAGCAGGCCTTGGCTGGAACCCCACCACGGCATGCTTGAATTTGCTAACAGCTCACCCAAAAGGAAAAGTTTGCCAGAGCAAGCCCAAAGGAAACAGGCAGGACTGGATATCAAATACCCTTTCTGAAAAAAAGAAAAGCTGAATAAAATCAAGAAAATTAATCTTTATTCTTTAAGCCTTTATTGAGGGAACAGGCGTTGTGACTATTTTTAGCTTCCTACAATGAATTAGGACACATTTGTCACTGTACTGTCCCCTTTCATCTCCACAAAGCCTCTATTTTGGGAATATATTCATGTCCAGGTGTTTGTTGTTTGGTTGGATGATCATGGAAATATATCAGACATTTGTAGGAAAGGAGAACATGTTGTGATCAGAAAATGAAAGCGGGATTTCGATCATTCCATGAAAGTGCCTTCAGGAACAGGACATTGAATACAAACTCCCAAGCTCCTCAAACGTAATGGCCAAAAAGATGATTAATTTCAGCAGTGAACCCCAAAGTGGGCCTATGACAGGAAGAGCCTAAGTAAGGAAAGCTGCCAGGGTCTTTAGGGCATATCTGTGATGCAGGGTGACAGGAATCCAATGTTAGAATTGAAATGGAGAATGTCAAGAACGGCAACATGGAAACAACCAGAAAGGAAAGCTGCAAGAGGCAGAGTGAGAAATGGCAGCAGAAAATAGTCAAGGGCTGTGTCCAAAGGAATGAAGGGAGATGAAACAGCTGTTAGTATGTAAAGGACAGAAGAGCAAAGAGAGAAATAAAAAGCACTTGGTGTTTTAATTAATAGACAGGACAACAACATTTTTATATACTGGAGAAAATGAGACAGAAAGCAAAGGAAGACTGAACTCTACTTTTATCATATTGAACTTGCATCTGTGACAGGAGATCCAGGAAAAGCTGCCAAAATAAGACTAATACATTTCTTTTTTTGAACAAGCTTTTATGTGTGAGTGAAATTGGGCCTGTGTCCTTAGAAATAAATGTTATCATTAGGACAACTATGAAATGAATTATTTATTAAATGTGTCCCTGTCCAGCATTTCTGAGGGGAAACAGGAATCATGCTGGTGAAAATATTATGCTGCTATTTAATGTTTAACATTCCAGTATGAGTAGACTACATTTGTAACTACTAGCACAAGCTTGTATTTTAAAGATTGCAGATTTCAGGAGTTAAATTCATCTACAGAGATGAGAACAAGATGTTCTGATTCTGACCTTGGCATATCCAATTTACATAGAAAAGAAGGGCTTATTTTTTCTCCACTTCTATGTTAGATTTTTAGGCAAGAAAAGGGAAACAAGATTGATAAAGAACAGAAGCTACTTCAGTAGAGTATGTAAAACTTTGCTGCTATTAAAGGCAAAAGCACTAACTGCCTGTGTGCAAGTAATGCTGAAATGTGTGAGGAGCAAATGGACCAGGCGTGTCCATGCATGATGCATTTCACCTGTTCATCTGCATCCTTCTTCAGGATGTTGATGGGATGTTTTGCCTCTTCTAGAAGAAGTATGGTAACCTTCCAAGCATCAGAAATGCACATTTGAATTGAATAAGTAGGCCTGTGTATAATCATAAAGCACACTAGTTATTTTTCCTCTTTCATATAGAGTCAGACAGAATGGTTGAGACTGGAAGGGACCTCCTGAGACTATCTAGTACAACCCTCCCTGGTCAAGCAGGGTCAGCTAGAACAGGTTCCCCTGGATTATGTCCAGTCAGGGGTTTGAATATCTTCAAGCTTGGAGACTCCACAACCTCTCAAGGCAACATGTATGACCAGCCTCGAGACATTATTGAAAATACAATCTGTAGTTTTATTTTTTAGGGTTAGAATGTCTTAAAAGGTAACGTCACATCCTGAAAGACATCAACTCATACATACGCTTTAGAGACAGTGAGCTATGTACAAATACATGTCCCATGACCAGACCTTTGTCCATTCAGATATGATGTAAATCAAGCCCATATCAAAGACCGTGATGGTAGGAATCAGTTGTTGAGATTCCAGGAATTTCTGCAAAATTTAAACTATTGGTCATTTTAACTTGTTGGGGGAAATCCTGGCTTAGTGGAAAAACTCTCACTAACTTCTTCAGTTAGAGTACACATTTAATCTATTTTCAAATTGAAAAAGCAAAATTCTCCTTCATTAGTTAAACGGAGGACTTTGTGGTTTTCCTGCGCAAACTCAGTTCCTCAGAATGTAAAGAGAGAAGGCATTGTTTACATACTTATTTTATATAGCATAAGGGTTGCAATTTGGGGAATTTTTCTGCTGTCCTACCTGGAGGCTGAACTATAATCTAGTAAAAAAACTAATGTAAGCACTAAGTATTTTTTTGTTTGGAAAAATTTGAAAAGGATGGTTGATAGGACCAATACAGAAGAGTCTTGAGTAGTGCCATGCTCTTTTAAGTTATTCTTAGTCTGCCTCAGAGCTGTATTTTAATTGTTCTCTTCTCATGATTATTTTAATGGATGGCAGATGTGAGTTTAAATTACTCTGACCCATAAGCCCACCAGTGACAATTCAGTTCAAAACATCTACTCTTTTGGCTCTCCACAAGATTTCTATCCCTCAAATTAGCTAATAGTACACTAATACATCATTCATATGAAGAAATTATTTGTATTTTCTGTTTCCTGCAGTAGTGTCATGGGAAAACTGAAAATGAAAATCAAAACCCTAGAGATTTACTCAAGATAATTGCTATGTCATCCAGAACTACACGTGTACTGAGAGTAATACTCCACACCCCAAATCCACTTTGAAGTAATGCTCTAAAAGAAGAAATGGTTAGGCAAATACCAAAAATATATTATTTTTAGATGCCCTGTAGGAAGAAAGAATTGAGAGGAAACTCTTGTGTGCTTCCTGGGAGTTGTGAGATTTGAATCTAATCATTCTGGGAGTACTTAAAAGCCTATAAAATGTCTTTGAAAGTCTTGGAAACTCACAACTCTAATTTCATTCAGAGAATGGAAATTCCCTAGAGTCGTGCAGTATATTTAATCACATCTGCATACTGAGCAGACTAGTCCCCTTTAATCACTTTTAGCCTTCTTTTTCATGGGCTGAGATTACCAGGGTATGTAATGGCAGTAAATGTTTGCAAATCTGTTTGCTGTCTGGATGGCAACAGTACTTAGGCTGAAGACAAGTGTTTCCTGAACAGTTGTTCCCCTGTACTTTGGTGCGAGCTGGAGAAACTTGAATGCCCAGCCTCGAGCTAACTAATCAACCCAAAGTGTCTGGCCTTCTTTCCTGCACCCAAGTCCTATGTTAGTAGCTAGGGTCAGGAGATTTGTATCTTACCAAACACTCCCAGCCCTCCAGATACTACCAAAGTGCCATGGCTCTATTTCCCATCTCTCTTCAATCAGCCCTTCTAAACTGGGGTTATTCAGACTGCTTGTCTTACTGATTTTCAAACTACAAGCCAAGGACCATGATGTGGAGGTCTTTTTTTAAGGCTAGAATGTTTTCTGTCAAAAAATTCCTGTAAGAGCTGGCATCACATGTCTGATAAATGACCTTTCTTTGATGATGTTTCCAGGGTTATCCATAAATGCCAGAGATCTTAGCTCTGTAGCGATCATGTCCATTCCGTTTTCTGCATCATGTTTTGGGTTAAAAGATGTCACACATAACTCAGCAGGTCCATTTCTCAGTTCTCATGATTTTATTAGCTATTTAACATCTGTTTTAAGTTCTGCAATAACCTCTCCCTCATTTCTTATCTTTTTTCCATTACAAAACATTAGTGAAGCTTTTCCTTATGTTTCTGACACTTCTGATCTCCACAGGCAGCTCCCAAAAGGCTAGAACAGATGCACGGCAGTTTCCTGGCTTGTGAATTTGTGCAGTGTCAGCTATGGGGAACACTAAAATTCCTTACAGCAATTGACGAGGTATTTGTGGGTTACACACAGCATACCTCAGGAACAGTAAAAATAAAGACAGTATCAATTATCTTTCGGGGGGCAGTTGTATATGAGCTATAAACACAATACATGCCTTGCTGTGGATCTGACGATGCTCCAGCCACTGGGTTTCCATGACTATAGAAATAAACTATTCCTTTATTTGCAGGCCTGCTTTGATTACCGCTGCAGTTCTGTCTGAAGCATTGTGTCAGTTCCACCTTTCCTGGTACCAACTGCACACTCTTTGATTTGCACTTCTTGCTCATAGTACAAAGATAATGACTGCACAACAAATCTGGCTTATTCTAGTCGACAGTGACCTATTACAACTGTATGAGAGAGAAAGATGTCCCAGTGAAGTACCTGGGCTATACGACTTTTCCCATTTGCAGAGACCATTGCTTTCCCTGTAGAAAGAGGATGTGAATCATAGTTGATGGATGGGTATCTTGAATACCTTTGCAGAGGGATCTGGACAGGCTGGATCAATGGGCTGAGACCAACAGGATGAGTTTCTATAAGGCCAAGTGCTGGGTCCTGCACTTAGGTCTCAACAACCCCCTGCAGCACTACAGGCTTGGAGAAGAATGGCCGGAGAGCTGTCTGGCAGAAAAGGACCTGGGGGTGTTGGTTGACCGCCCACTGAACATGAGCCAGAAGTGTGCCTAGGTGGCCAAGAAGGCCAATGGTATCCTGGCCTGTATCAGGAACAGTGTGGTGAGTAGGACCTGAGAGGTGATTGTCCCCCTGTACTTGGCACTGTTGAGGCATGACCTCGAGTGCTGTGTCCAGTTTTGNTAACTGCCTGAAGGGCGGGTGTAGAGAGGCGGGGGTTGATCTTTTCTCCCAAGTCACAGGAGATAGGATGGGGGAAATGGCCTCAAGTTGCGCCAGGGGAGGTTTAGATTGGATATTAGGAAACATTTCTTCACTGAAAGGGTTATCAAGCATTGGAATAGGCTGCCCAGGGAAGTGGTTGAGGCACC
This sequence comes from Arenaria interpres, assembly GCA_013399435.1. Lineage (NCBI taxonomy): Eukaryota > Metazoa > Chordata > Aves > Charadriiformes > Scolopacidae > Arenaria > Arenaria interpres. The sequence continues at coordinate 8,259 of VXAK01003774.1, read as the reverse complement.
ATGCCTGGAGGTGTTCAAAAGACGGGTAGACATGGTCCTCAGGAATATGGTTTAGTAATTTTTATTTCTCAATTATTTTTTTGTCAGAGTTAGGTTGATGGTTGGACTAGGTGATCTTTAAGGTCCCTTCCAACCTAGACGATTCTATGATTCTATGATTTGTTCTTTTCCAGTGTTCAAAATTAAAAAGTCAAATTTCCTACCTTGGATCTATGTTTGGGAAGTTACTAGTTTGCTTTATCACAGTGCCACCAAGTTTGGTAAATGGATACAAAATGAGAGACAAAAGAGCTAGAATGCAATGAGAAAAAGTCAAGTGCAGGGCTTCCAAATCAATTTTCGTTTGGTATCACCATTCCTGGAGTGATACCTGCATCAGCAGTTTTCATTTCTACGAGTACAAGAAGCGCATCTATAGAGAGATGGTCTCTGACTGAGGCATCCTTAACAGGCCCTGTGCACCACCAGCAGATACACTAGCTTCCTCACCTTAGGGAGTCCATGATCTAACTTAACATACTCAGAGACCATCTTGTCTCTTGGAACATCTGTGTGTTCTTCTTTTGCTTTTCTATGTTTCTGAAGTTACAAGAACCTCTGAGAATGCAGGTCCATTGTATAGTACTAGTAAACAGTTACCTGAGCTCAGGCAGGAAACTCACCTTGTCCCTTTGTATCATGTGCATTGTGCAAGGGACAGAAAATGGTACACTACTATTAATGAGTTTCACCATCAGTTGTACTGAGGGATGCTGGAGATCCTGTCCCCGCTGTCCATGTGCAGTCATTGAGGCGGGGAGGACTGCAGAGTCATGGGCTATTAATGGACAAGGCTTTGTGCCCGTTCTCTTCAGATTACTTCTGTCACAGTCAACCACTCCTTTCCCATCAATATCAGTTGACCTTATGCAACTGAGACAGCCCCTACATTATTTAAGGTTTTAAATTATAGTAATAAAACTTTGAAGTGCACCTCTGGTTCATGGAGCATGATTACCAGCAGCTCTCAAGGGCAAAGCCCCACCACAACAGCCATTCTGCAGCATTGGCAGTCCGTGCCTCCTGTCTCAGCCATATCACTAGGGGCTGCTGGTGGCACCACTGTGGATGGATCTGAAGTGAGTCAGTGTCTTCTGCTCGTCTGTTCTGCAGCTCAGGATGTAAACAACAATTCTGCAAAATACATAAAGATTGCATTCACTTTTTTATTTCATTTACCTGTGTGTGGACACCATGATCAATGTAAATGATCATGTAAAAAAATGTAATGTCATGTTTTCTTTTTAAGAGTCTGGTAGCAAAAACTTGTCACCTACATGTTTTATCACCAACAATTTTGAGGTAAATCAAGAACTTTCAGTACTCCAGGTTTTCTGCATTCACTCCATACATATTTCACCTGCAGCAGTGCAGAGGCTATACTTCTGCTACATCCATGAACTGAATCTGATATCTGTTGTGAATCTTGCTAGCCTGTCCATCTTGGCAGATTGATGTGTCATTTTCACTCCTTATAAGCTCTTATTGTATTCCACCCAAGGAACATCATATCTCCTGAAAAAAACATTAACTTGAGATTATATAACCTCTAAGAGGTTTCTAGAGGAAAATTAAAATTTTCCTACAAGTGATACTGTTTGCAAATAAGAGGAATGGAAGGCAGTACTAAATACATTCTTTCTTTGCATGTAGTCCAATAAACTCTCTAAGGAAAGATCATAATATAATGCTGCAATGCTGATTGTGCCAACTACCTATAGGGCATCACAACAGACCCTTAGCAAACTGATATCCAGGGTCAGAAATTTATTTTCTTTACATCTTATCTGAACTTCCTTCCACTTTATAATGATTTCATCCCTTTCATTGCCATAAGCTATTCATCTCCCACTTATTCCTACCTTTCTGTCTGGTATTTAGGAAGGTTCATAACAGCTGCTTTTTCAACCCCATCCTAAATAATCCAGGACATCCTCTTTCAGTATTTGGAATATTCTTTATAACTATTATTGCATTCCATGCTTTAGTTTGCGTTAAAAAAAATATTAAAAATCAGAATAGGAATAGAAGAATTCTGATCACAAAAACTAAAGACAGAGCTGGTGGGTCACCAAAAATCTCATTTGAGAGACTGAATATTCACAGTGTCTTTGCAGCTTCCATTTGGCATTGCTTCTTCATTACCTGATCTTCTCAGCCAACATCTCACTCAGAAGTATCTTTCTAATGAGACTTAGCTATATATGTCATTCAGGTATCTAGTAGAAGACTAGATAGAAAAGATAATTCAGAGCCCCATGATACAGTAAACAGGAGAGAAAAATAAAATTATATGAGATGCTTATCAGAGTTAGGTTGATGGTTGGACTAGATGATCTTTAAGGTCCCTTCCAACATAGACGATTATATGATTCTATGATTCTAAGTGAAAGATGGTTGAGAATGATCTACAGGTAATAACAGATAGCAGCATCTGAGTCCTGTGTCTCAGCTGAATGGTGAAGTCATGCATAGAGTCGTGCTGAGTGAAGTCCTGCATGTGGGAGGTATTAGTAGACAGTAGTGAATTACTTGTTTGGTCCTGACAGTCTTGTTCATATACAAGGTATGCAGTATTGCATTCCCTACAGAATTCCACAGAGCAAAGGGAAAAAGAGGAAAGGATTCACTGATCAGCCCTTGGAAGGAAACAACAGGAATTCCTGTTGAACCTTATTTGTGAACTTAGATTTCAGGGACAGCATGAGGAAAGTGAGCTTTCAGGAGATTAATCACAGTCAGGGTAAACTTGTACTAAAAGATCATTCCAACTAAAAGGGCAGAACAGGAGAGAAAAGGCTCAGATTCTGGAATGGAAGAGGGAAAAATCACAGATGAGTCAAAGACAGCTTCTATAAAGTATAAGCTGTTATTTCACCAGTGTTACAGTCATTCTCCCTGCAGCTCTTATTGTCTGGAGTGAATACAGTATGGTTTTCCCTTCAAAAGGTGAGCATAGGCCAATGACAAAATGAAATACCGGGCTAAGGACAAAAGGACAGAGGACTGTTGGCTTGGATACTCTTCCTTTTTCAGGAGACCTGAGAAGAGCGTTTTTCACACAGGAATTGAAGAGGTAGTGGTGGACTTGCCTTGCAAAAACAGATGTCCAAAATGGATATAGCCACATCACCAAGAGATGGGTGAAAAAAGTTCTGATTAGTTGGAGAATTTAATATTTAGTCTATTCATACCCTTTGTGAGTCTCAGGGAGCATGACTCTAACCTGTATCCTTGTTTAGGAAGAATTGCTGTGGACTGGTAAGTTACAAGGACAACTGCATAGGCGATGCCAGGCATTTTGAGCACAAAGATCTCTCCAAACCCAACTTCATGTTTATGAACTGTGCCGAATTCATAGGACAGCAGAGAATACCTTACCCTGCCCAGAGAGATTGTGGAGCCTCCTTCTCTGCAGTTATTCAAAACCTGCCTGGATGTGTTCCTGTCCAGCCTGCTGTAGTTAAACCTGCTTTGGCAGGGGGGTTGGACTATATGATTTCCAAAGGTGCCTTCCAGCCCCTACCATTCTGTGATTCTTTGATTCTATTGTGAAAAGGAAACTTTCCCACGTTTCCATCACCCAACTGTCAAACGATAACAAAATTTACAGGGGAATAGGATTAAATCTGATCTTGTATGTGTGAGATTCCTTCCTTTTCTGGCAATAGCTGATTAGAGCTGGCAGTAGCCCATGGAACAAGAATGCAAATTTGAATTCTTTTAGACACATAGAGGAATAAGAAAATAAGTGATAAGCTTGCTACACAAGTAAACACTGGAGCTAGAATTTGGTATTCAGTTCCTGAAGCAAAAGTCATGTGTCTGTTCTGAAGATAAAGGCCAAATATTGTTTTAATATTATCAGTGTTTCCCATTGCAAGTAGGAAAAAAAGTATGGCAACATACTTTTAGTAAGTGACAGTATGGTCACTTGCCTCTAAGAAACATTGCTGTTGGGACTTGACCAACTGCTCTGTGATGATTGGAGGATGAAATGAGAATGGTTAGTAAGAGGTAAATGACATTCCAAAAAAAACAAATTAGAATGGAGAGGTCATACCATAGTCAGGTGTAGTTGAAATTTTGATACTGCTCATGTCTTAAATTAGAAACACTCTCAGCTCCATCTTTTAAAGCCAAGTAACTTCATGCATTTCAGACAGCTATCCATTTATCAGGGGCACTGTGTCCGCACTGCTTCATTCCTTTTTTTTTGTCCCCCTAGTATTTTTCAAAGAGTAAATCTTATATGTTTACAACAAGACATAACATAGTGCACCCCTGGCAATAAAACAACACTAGTATTTTTATATAAAATACTGTGGTCCTCTTAGAAGGATTGCTTGCTGAAATTCTCTATATGCATTTTAAGATTCTCCTATGCTTTTCTGTTTTCATATGTCTGTTGCAACATTCTGTAAAAAATTTTATGTAAACCTGACTATCACAGAGTCATAGAAGAGTTTGGGTTGGAAGGGACCTTCAAGGTCATCTAGTCCAACCTCCCCTGCAATGAACAGGGACAGCTTCAACTAGATCAGGATGCTCAGAGCCCTGTTCAACCTGACCTTGAATGCTTCCAGGGATGGGACATCTACCACCTCTCTGGGCAACGTGTTCCAGTGTTTCACCACCCTCATAGTAAAAAATTTATTCTTTATATGTAGTCTGAATCTCCACTCTTTTAGTTTAAAGCCATTACCCCTTGTAATATTTGCAGATAGAATATCCTGGATTTCCATCTTATCACTTCTATAATCTAGTGACTGCACATTGCAACCAGAAGAGCCAAGATAGAAGGAAAGGGCTAAAACATGTGTGCTTGGGAGAAGCTGAGAATTCTTTAGTGATGCATCTAGCATCCATAGAAATTCCAACAGCAATAAGGCTGATGGCAGTTTGGAGCAGTTTTAGAACTGCATTTTGTCCTTGAATCAACATCTTGTTATAGATAAGAAGGTGTAAAAGCCATAGCATTCTACTCTTCAGGAACTTGTGTTGCTATATTTTTGTTTCAATAGTGAATTAAGTATCAGAACTCTGAGAAAATTGTGTACTGTTGAAGTATGCCATACTTCAGTCATTTCTCCTCAGAAATGTGATTAGCTCCTAGAACTCATTGAGAGAGCTGTGACATGGCTGGCGGTTGTGTGGGCACAGGAGGCCCTTGAGCCGGACTCTTTCCTCTGGCTCTGAGTCACACCTAAGGAGAAGAGCCTGTCACCAGTGCTAGGAGCTGCCTGCTCCGAGCAGATTGATCTAAGTGGCATCAATCTTTATACAGAGAAAGCTCATGTCTTGGTCATCAAATGTAGCAGCATTGGCAAAGGCAGGTAAGTAGCCCAGCCTTTTGCTGATTAGCCTTAATGATCAATTTGTTATGAAGGTGAAGTGACATGGTGAAAGGAATGAGCTTCTGCTAATCATCAGAATCTTTGAGAACAGCTAAGAAGTACTGCAGGAGATGCGCTTGATGATGAGAATGAAATTTGTAGAGCAGCAAAAAAAAAAGTGCCAAGGTGTCTAGGTATGATTGTTGCTGCTGAACAGAGTCAATCACAGTGCTAAATTGTAGATGTAGTCTCTCATACGTATTTAAAAAGAACACCTGTGAGCATAAACCCTTGTGTTCAGTTGGTACACCTCTGTAGAACAGTATGACAGCTCTAATGATGTAGGTGTTATCCCCTAGGGAACCAGTAGGATGATAATCACTGGAAGTCAGAAGAGCCCTGTGATTATTTCCAGTCCTTGGTGCAACCTTTTTTCACTTCCAGACCTCACAGGACCATCAGATTAATGAAGCACAACTCTAGAATTACAGTGTTATACCTTGTACCAAAGCCACTGGACACGTGCATTTCTAATGGCCTCCAAAGTAAACCCTGATACAAGCCACACAATACTGTGCTATGTCATCTTGTACAGAGCATTTTCTTTACTTGACTTTTAATCATGTTGGGCACTGATTTGCTTGTTTCAGTTTAACATATTTATCCCAACTGTACACTTCTCTGAGAGAAGAAAAGATTTGTTATTCATGGATCACCCTGTTTCAGTTTTTGACCCATTTTGGTACCTGTGGTACAGAGGAAGAGTTCTACCCCAGACAGTAGATCTCTCAAGCGTCTGTAATTTTTCTGTGATGATAGTAGCTCTAGTTGGTCACTTGGTTATCCACTCCACCCTGTATAAAAATGTAGTTCTGTAGTGGATTTTATTATGATGTTCCCAAATGTTGATACGAGTGTTAAATTCCTATTTTATGTGGGAAAGGTAGGTCATTCCCACAGGCAGAAACAAGATTGGAGGAGGAGCTAATGGGGTAGTAACCTTTCAACATCTTTGAAAGTTTTAGTAATGCACTGTGATTCCTTCTGCTGTGCTCCATTAAGTAAAATGAAAAGATTAATATTAACATGTACTTCATTTGTTTGCCTGACTTTATAGGTTGCTCCTTAGGGACTGCCATTACCTCTTAAGTCTGTGTTAATGGCCAGCTTCAGAGAACAATAAATAAACTTTACAGTATCCAGATGCAGAATAATTTGACATTGCAGAGGTTTCAGTCTAATCTAGTAACTTGATATTACTACAAACTGGAACAACTGGGTACATTATCTTTCAGGTTATATTAACTGCTGTGATTTCGGATCGATAGCTCTCCCTCCTGCTCAGCTCTTGGCCTCAGCAAGGCACAAAAGATAGCACAGCTGTGATCTAGTTAGGGGCCTGATGAATGACACTTCCTTACAACTAGTTTGACATTGCTACATGGCAATGCAGTGAGTTGGTGACACTTTTTGCTGCTCCCGTGTCAGGGGAGGAAAAGAATAGGAATTCTGTATTGTCCAAATAAATGCCTCAGACATCAGGAATGTGAAGCCAGGTTGCTCTAGGATTTGCTACAAGGTCCACAGCGCTTTATCTGATGCAGAGACACATTATTACGCTTTTCCACAGCAGTTCTAGTGGAAGTGCACTAGTGCAGGGTTTGAAAGATCTCAGCTGGATTTTTACTCAACAAAAACCTGTGCACATTTCAAATTTCAGGTGGCATTTGGGAGTGGCAATGACTATGAGTTTTGTTTACCTGACTCTGATACCTGCAGAGTGTTTTTTAGTAGCTACTTGTTTTCTTTTACCTGAAATGTTACGCGTTATTTATATTCTCGTTTTTGAAAACTAAAAGGAGAGTATAGAAATCATTGAGAATCTTATTGTATTTACTAGGAAACAACAAGAAAGGTGTAGACCAACATGGAAGCAGTGAAAAGAGGTTGACTCTGCTGGCAGTTGAGCAGAGACATTCCTGTATTAGATGTGGGTGGAGTTGTCATTAGCGGCAGAAGAGAGGACAAAGAAAGAAAACCTGAGGACAGGTTTGTGTTCAGAATGTTCCAGAACAACCTTTCTAAGCAGCAAGTCAAGAGACAAATGTTTGTCACAAAAAGTTTAGAAAATCGAATTCCTGGATTTGCATCAAGCTTCGACAGCGTCAGTACCATTGAAACATACATTTCAATGATTTTTCATGACTTCACTGTAGTGTTTCCAGCACTTTCAAAATTATAGCCTTGGTTAAGAACATTCTCTGTTCTCCTGTGACACCAAAATGGAAAGAAAATGTTACTCTTATCAGAGAGAAAAGAGAGAAGCAAATATTGGTCTTTAGTGAAGTTGCAACCTTGTGTTATACTAAAGTTTCATTTTATTTTTTTTTAAGTCTATGAGAAACTGAAGGAATGATTCATGCTTCCATCAGTGGCTACTGGTAAAAAATTCTGGAACACCGTGTTTTGTATTTAGGCTCAGTTTTGTTTAAATCAGACTATTCATTTAGATATAGTAGCTTTATACAGCAGCATCTCAGGGAAGCAGCTGAAATACCTACAACAAAACAAGATTTTGAAAAAAATTTCAGAGAAACTTTAAAAGTTGCAGATGACTAATGGTGCTGTCATTCACTCTTAAAACGAATCTGAGTTTGATGCACTTAGTCAGGTAGACACGGGTTCTAAAGTAATAGTTGTAGAAGCTATGTCTTTCTCTAACTCTGGCAACACAATGTATTCCACATGTGAAAAACAGTAGTTGAACACAACACAGGATTAAACTGGTCGGTCGTTATCACTCCATTTTGCCACTTCTGCTTTTTTGTAAGTTTCACAATATTATCCTCCTTTCTGGTTATTTTTTGAAAAGGAAAGTCCTGGA
>VXAK01003771.1:30596-71766 GCA_013399435.1 Arenaria interpres | reverse complement strand
ATCGCTAAAGGGTGTAAAAGATAAAATTATTCCTTGCTATTCTCTAAGGCACCATCCCACAAATAGAGGGAGATTTTTCTGGCAAATTTGTTGTGAGTAATCCTACAGCAGGAACAGAAGTGGAGCAGGTGAATTAATTATTCCCTACGGCTGATGTTTGTTACTTTTATGATGGAAATTGATAACATGAAGGTCACATGCATTTTGCCCCTCTGCAAATTGCCCAATAAAGCTTTCTGGAGACTGCAATTCTAATGAAACAAAAAGTATGACTACTAATACTTCACAAGAATACCCCAAATCCCCATAAATCTAGAAGTTTAGAAGCATAATCTTCTCTGCTAAACTGAGGCCTAAAAGGGTTCCTTGGAACTAAGCCATCACCATTATTTATTAAAACCAGGCAAAGCAGTCATTTTTGAGAAAGAGGGATAGTACTCCACCTCTGATTATTAGAGAAAACAAGTAATATTGAATGGATGCCTTCCTGAAGTATTTTTTATCCTATTTTTCACAGAGTGACCTTAAAATTTGAATTTTAATAAATAATAAACATGTATCTTCAAGTTTCTGCTTCTACTTCAGCGTCTGCTGATTTGACTCCTGATTATTCTTTATTGCCTTGACTCTCCATTAATAAAGGTATACCTTTGGAAAAGCTGTCTCAGGACTGTTTTATAATGATAAATGTTCTAGGCGCTGCTTGCTTTTGTTCATCGTTTGCTGCCAGGCACCTGAGTACTGAAAATAGAAAGTCACCTCTAAAGATGTGCCAAGTGACCGTAGCTAATTTGAGAACCCTGTGTCATTTTCAGGTCTGTGAACACCACAATGTTTCAGCTCCCATGGATCTGATAAAAAGGAATCAGCCCCGATAATGACACAAAGTTTTATTCAGAATCCTCATAATTAGACAGCATAAGAATTAATAAATATATAATACTTTTATGTTTTTATTAACAAATTCTTATGGAAATTTCAGAAATCAATGTAATCTTCTGAGGAAGAATGGTAGTTTGATGCAGTACAAACTCTCACACACTATTCTTCAGAGGTAGAAAGGCATTTGTAAAATGGCTGCTTATGGAGTTTTAAGTCATATGCTCTACAGACTTGTGGTACCTACTTATTTCAGTATTTTAGAACTGAGCTATCAATTATGCGTGCTTTACTTGGTAGTAAAATGTTGTGTAAAATGCACATTTGCATAATATTTGAATAACAAAAAAGGGTGAAGATAGAACTGATATTTAGAAGAAGTGCTGAAATTTTTAAAATTAAAATTAGATTATGATACCTCAGGAAACAAGAAACCAAGTTATTCGATAATTGTTTTGTTCCCTTTAGGCTTGGGTTATAATTTTAACTCTGCTTTTTACCAATTTACTCCTTATCTTGAGGAAATTGAAACACAGTTGGCAAAAATAATTTAGATCTTATCTAAGGGGAGGAGTACTTTTTCACAGTAATCGTTTCTCAGGCTCACTGGGATTCTATGGCCCTTCCATGTTCCTGTTTTAAGCAACAACTTATTTAACTTCTAGTGCATTTGCAGGAAAGCATTAATAAAATCATAGAATCATCTGGGGTTGGAAGGGACCTCTGGAGATCATCTAGTCCAACCCCCCCGCCAAAGCGGGTCTACCTAGAGCAGCTTGCACAGGAACTTGTCCAGGCGGGTTTTGAATGTCTCCAGAGAAGCAGACTCCACCACCTCTCTGGGCAGCTTGCTCCAGTGGTCTACCGTTCTCACAGTAAAGAAGTTCCTCCTCACGTTTAGGTGGAGCTTCTTATACTCAAGTTTGTGCCCATTTCCTCTTGTCCTGTCACTGGGCACCACTGAAAAAAGACCAGCCCCATCCTCCTGGTACCCTCCCTTTAAGTATTTGGAAGCATTGATTAGATCCCCCCTAAGTCTTCTCTTCTCAAGACTAAAAAGACCCAAGTCCCTCAGCCTCTCCTCTCAGTAGGAGAGATGCTCCAGGCCCTTAATCATCTTTGTGGCCCTTTTCTGTGCCCTCTCCAGCAGTTCCCTGTCCTTCTTGAACTGGAGAGCCCAGAACTGGACACAGTATTCCAGATGGGGTCTCACCAGGGCTGAGTAGACGGGCAGGATAACCTCCCTCGACCTGCTGGCCACGCTCTTCTTGATGCACCCCAGGATGCCCTTTTTCTTCTTGGCCACGAGGGCACATTGCTGGCTCACGGTCATCCTATTGTCCACCAGGACTCCCAGGTCTTTCTCCTCAGGGTGGCTCTCCAGCAGGTCAGCCCCCAACCTGTACTGGTGCTTGGAGTTATTTCTGCCCAGGTGCAGCACCCTACGCTTGCCCTTGTTGAATTTCATTAGGTTTCTCTCTGCCCAACTCTCCAGCCTGTCGTGGTCTCGCTGGATGGTGGCACAGCCTTCTGGAATGTCAGAAGTTAACATTAGTTTGGTTTACAGTACACAGAAATTACTTTAAAAATACATTATTATCTCTATTTGCCTGTTGATTTTGAGTTTTTTTTTGCCATTGTTCATGGGACCAATTCCAAACTTTTCTTTGTAACAGAAAAAGTATAAACTTAGTCGTTTTAATGAAATCTGAGATTTATGCCTATTCAAAAGTCTGTAGAAGCAAGAACTTTGAATCCCAAAACACATAACAATCACAATAGTTGGAACATTTCTATCACTTTTTTTTTCTAGTAAAAATAGTACAATGCTGTAGAGAAGTCCTCCAGAAAAGATCCTATATTGGCTGAAGTTGATATTTTTTCCACATGATCAAGCCACATTAACCTGATTGTCATTGTGCTTAAGGCCCTTTTTAGACCCCTTGAGAAGTGTATATAAGGACCTAGATGTGAGTAAGGATTTCTTTTATGACCAGTTTAATACTTCTTTTCTCTGTCAGAATGAGATAAAAGGTTTAAAAGGGGAACTTCAGTTCCCAAAAAAGGAAATAAACTATTCTTAGCACTTGCAAACTTTAGTTGCTCCAGTGGCTTGGGGAAAAAGTAGAAAGGAATTTGTGGGACTTCCCTGCTAGTTTTCCCCTCCAGAGATGGTTTGTCCTGAATGGCTTTCTGAGATCTTTGTTCGCTTTTTTCCTGTTGGCTTTTTTATTTCTATTTCTCAAAAGAAAAAAATAATAATCAAGATTTATGCAAATATAGCTGGGACGACTCTTCTCTTTCCAAGTATTCTCCACAGCTTCTTTGAGTTGTTATTTATTTTTTCAATTAGAGATTGATTCTTGCTGGTTCTCAACATTTTCTTATCTGTCATACTATTTTTTAAATCATGTATCATAAGATTCATATATTATATAGACACCTTAAGTACCATTTCTTTATTGTTTTTCACTTTTCATAGGGACTCAAAAAACACGTATGCCATATTTAAGTGACAGACTTGACATTTAGGATGCTTTTTCTAAGTATACATGCTTTCATTTTATTTCTTTTTTTCATTTGTTTCTATTTCTGGTTTTACAGCAGAATAAGTAATTTTTCTGTATAAGATACTTAATAACTGTTAGTTTAAACTTACTGATGGTATCCAAAATATTTAAATATATTAGGATGAAAGGATTTATAATTAATACATATTTTTTTTTAGTGTCAGTTTAGATTGACAGATATTATTACATCCAGTGCTGGAAATTTAGAGTTAATTAGTTTTATCTCCTGTAAAGTTAATGTTTTCAGTTTCCCAGGTTTACCTAACCACTTCAAACTGTATTTTCCATTCCATTTATAAATTTGTAAGTGCTGCAAAACAATGAAACACGTCACTTTTCTGGCTTTTGCAAGGGAATTTAGAGCCCATGACACTGTGATGACTCCAGAGCTGCTTTCTCAAAGAGAGATGACAAATTGTGTTAATTATAACAAATGTCAGTTGTTGAAATGATTTATTGCAAGAACAATGATTGGTTGGTTATACATTGTAGAGTGGAGGCCATGCAAGACTCTTTCATATGAATGCAGGCACAATCTATTCATAAACCCAGAAACAAAGGTAGTTATTAGAAGTAACTAATTAACTGCTATTGTAAGCATCATGTCTATTTAGGTAAAGTAAATGGGAATCAGAATGACATGTGACTGTGATTACAAATTTTAAGGAAATTTTGAAGTTTTAAATACATGGGCTTATTGTGCTTCGTTCCAGTGCAAGCAACTGATGATGTTGTGCCTGTTTTAAAAGTTACATATATATACGATACGTAAAATGTACTTAAAAAATCAATAAGCACATATTTGCTTCCTTTATTGCTCTTTTCTTAAGCTGAGGAATTTTTTCAAAGGGAAAACAACTTGCTTGACAGGCTTTTAGATGGCATTAATAAGCTATTGCCTTTTATTTGGCAAAGAGGAAAAGTTATTCAAAGTGTGTTTGCAGCTATTGTCTTTACTGTTGTTTGAGGTTAATCTTATTTCCTTGAAGACAAAACATGATAAAATTACATAAAGAAAGCAAAAGAAAAAATTAGAATGACATAAAATGTAGCTCTGTTATTTTTTTTACGGACTTACTGTACAGCCTTGCTGCTGAAGAAAAACAGAATCAAGGCATTGTCAAAGCATATCAGCTGCTCGAAGGTCTAGGAAATTTATAGCAACATCAGACTTCCTAAATCATTGTTTTTAGCTACCTTTTCACTCCTAATCTCTCAGAGGTGCTGCAAAAATAAGGTGTTAGCTACCCAAGCAAGTTATTTTTAACAGAAAGCAAGGAAGGTAAAGATTTGCAAAAGAAAAAAAAAAAAAAGTGAGGAAGAGAAAGTAAGAGGAAGATGAAGAATAAGGATGCAAGCAGATGCAACTGTGCATTAGACAAGGAGTTTTTCATTTTGTCCATTCGAAAGGAAGTGGATGATAAATGTCCAGTTACAGCCAGACGGATATTAGTGCTCCATGTGATTAAGGGCATGATAACTATAAGAAGGAGATCATTGTTTCAATTCATTTGAACTTCCAGTGCCAATATCACATTATGAACCTCAAGCTGTGAGATCTCTCCCGTTGTTTTTCCTGTCACTCAGATGTAATCTACAGCACCTAGTGGCCACCTAAACATCAGGACTCAAGACATACGTGATGCCATAATGTAGCCAGGTAGTTCTCAAGAAAGGCATGGATTTTATGCAGGTCCTGTATCAAATCACGCAACTTGGAAGTATCAAGTAGGTCTAAAATCACAATAGATTCCTCTGTTTTGATACCTGAATGTCTCCCGTAATTTCCATTCTTTCATGGGCATAAGTGCCATACAGTCTTTCAGTTGGATTAGTGGTAGTTTTGCTTCAGTAGAGTCAGGTTTTCTATCTCCAACTTTCTGCTGATTTCTATGAAGAGCATTTTACAGGAAGGTCGGTTGGGCCTTCAGTAGAGTGCAAACTACTAACTGCAAGGCTGAATATGACCCTCACCTGCAGGGTATACTACTTCTGGCTACAAGCTTCATCCCTGAAACTGGCAACACAGAATCAGGGAACTAGGCTTAAGAGCTCAAGAAGAGAGAAACATGATGAATAAGCAAAGGGTTTTTATTCACAGGCTTTAATAAACTGAAGCTGATTAGTCTCTCTGCTCATACAAGTGAAAAGGTACAGTCTGGGTGGCTTTGGTTGACATTAAACGTGACTTCTCCCCTCTTCTTAATCTTACAGAAATCTCTTCAAACACTGTTCTGGGAGAGGAAGCTAAAAGAGAAGAGCAGAACAAAGAGAAATTTATCTCATCTACAGCCTGAAAGGCAGAAAATTTGTTTTAGTCTTATCAGTTGGGCCCTCTTTTCTTTGTTGATATTGGAGCAACAAAAGAGGGGAGGACAGAAGCTTTTGGGTTACTAGATAGATTACTTACAGGTAGCATTCATACTCTGCTGAAAAGAGCTTAAGCAAAGGAATTTTTGACGTTAAAATTTCTTTTATTGAATTTTTAATGAATGTTGATGGGAATGAAAATGATCATTTTTATATGGTTCAAGATAATCTAGGCATAGGATCTAGTTTTTCTTTTTTCCATAGTGCCGGGAATGCTTAGAATAAAGAAGTAGCAAAAATTATCTCTCCAATACCCCAATTCCCAGTTGCCCCTTATTTTCCAAAAAAGCTTTAGATGGCCATTAGCATTTCACACAACTCACCTTCTATGCTGACATAATTTATTTCTTGTTAGGATGGTAACTCATACTAATTAAGATAAACTGTTTCTAATTAATTGAAACCTGGCATTTGTAGAATGATTTCTAAATGTCTGCAAAGAACACAGAAATCAGAGTCAGATAAATGTTATTGATTTTGCAAGTGTCTGGTTTAAATTCCTGGATATACATTACTCATATGCAAATTTATGTATAAAGGTCTCAGAAATCCAGCAGTAAGTGAAAAGGTCACGTAGTGTGACTTTCAACCCTCAGTGTGGTTGAGAACTAGGGATTAGTGGGACTATACCAACTAAAAAGGACTATCAGTTATGCAAACATGCTTGAGTAAGGTTCATTTTAAGTGGATAAGTGGATGTTGGCTATTTATTTGACAGTAAAAGTGAGAGGACAGCTACTGCCACATGCAGAAAAGAGTCACGATAAATGGATGGAGTTGATGCTGAAATAATTTATTACCCTCTCCCATTTGATTGTTTGAAGCTTAATGTGGTATTTTAAGCTGAAGAACATATTTTGTGGTTTGCCAGAAAGGTCTATTTTAACTCCATTTGATCCAAGTAATGCCTCATTAGAGCCCTCTGTCATGGAATTAAGATTCACAAACCCAAACCCCTAAAATCAACACTGTTCAGGACAGGGCCTGGAGACTGAACTTTTTGTTCAGAAAACAATGGCTAATGACAATTTACCTTGCACATATCATTGTGACAACAAAAGGATGTGCGCTCTTTCAAATCCCACAGGTCATTCTTTTTTCAAACCATGAGGTGACATAGTAGGGAAGGAGGGTGCCTTCCTCAGGGCTGCTATTTTTCTCACAAGGCAAAGTTAGAGACAGGAATTAATCAGCAGCGTGCTTGTTAACTTATTCACTTTCAGAAGTGGGAAAATAAACAAGAAATGCTTAGCAACCAAAGTCATACACAGTGAGATTCTGGCTAAAGAAAATATATGTCGCAACCACTCACTGTTCTTCTCCTACTATTAGTATTAGTATCCCATTTCGTGGGGTTTTTTTCAGGAATGTCTTGAGCACTCCAACACTGCTATCATAGATGAGTCCAGAAATATGCTTTATGTGAATATAGTGGCCTAGATGACAAATTGTAGGTTTAGTGATGCTCAATTAATATAAAACACCTCAGAGTGGCACTCAGGACCTCTTTATCTGTATTTCTTACTACCTTTTCTCCTAGCTGACCTGGTCAGTTAAATATGTCAAACTGTGGCAGCGCTCCAATAATTCAGATTGATAGGGCTAAGCAAGCACAAGGGAGAAGAGAGCTTTGCTCGGGGAGAGCAGACTGAATTTCCTTTTCTAAAGCAAAGAGTTAAAGAAAAGCATTTGCACGCCTGTGACACAGTTCCCTCTCTGGGTCTCTCCCGAGGCACGCACAGGCAGCTAAATCCATGATGGTATTTAAGGATCTCTTTGAACTTGGACTCAAGTCTGTAAATGCCATTTCCCTGCTGCAGTGCCTACTTTTATAACCTGTCAGCAGCCTCCACCGTCCCTGGAGAGTACTGAGGCTGCCAGGCTGACCCTGCACACAGCGACCTCCCAAGTATGTTGTATGTTTGAGAATGTCCCCAGGCTTGTACACCTCAAGCACAGGCAGCTGCCTGGTGACACATCCCAGGGCCACAGATCCTCCTTTGCCTTCCTCCCTGCTATCCCTGAGGTAGACAGGGAGGCAAAGAACAGATAACAAAACTCAAGGCAGAGCCCTGGTTCCCACAGCACAAGGGAACATCACTATCACGTAATTCCATGACCGAAAAATAATGTATGCCTTGGGGGGCGTGGTGGCTTTTGAGTGGGTTTCAAGTTGCAGCATAGGCAGGGGAAGTACACGTACTCATGAGTACAGCAATGATCTCAAGATCAACCCTGGAGAGAAAAAATTGAACTCAGTGTGTTTCCTAAGAAAACGATGGGTTTGTTGATACAGTTCATGAATTTGTAGGAGCCTGTTCTTTTTGAAGAGTAACAAGGTTGACATTATGAGTCTGATGGAGCCATTGAGCCCTGATGTTACAAGAGGAACTTTCTCCGAGTTTCCTTTGTTGTAGAATTTTAAGGAAGGGATAGAACCACAATCTACTTAATCCACTTCAAGTGAAGCTGAGCTCATGCTAGCGCTTAGTCTGCTGAGCTCGGTACGTAGCATACGGATTTCTTGACTTTATTCTTCTCTAAAGTGCTTCCTTTTCCACGAATGTGCTGTTGAGTCACTCGTTTGGCCTGGGTCAGTTCAGCTCTTCCACTCCATAGAACAGTTTGTTTTCTTAAAGAGCCACAAAGAACTAGTTCTTTTATGCTTTAGATAAGCATGAATGAAGAAGAGAAACTGAAGAAATCTTTGCTTGAATAGAGAAGTATGTAGAGTGTTTTAAGCTGTTACTGAAGTAGATAGGAGCTCAGTCATCCTGGTAGTTAAGGTCCACTATGATGACTTTCAGAAAGAACTACACTTCTTTATGGCAGTAGTCTAGTAATCCTTCTGCAAACAAAGCCCCCCCCAAATACCAATGGAAGATTGCCTGAATAGTGACTCCAGCATCTAACCCCTTGTTTTAAACAGGAAAATTAAGTAAAACACCACAAAGACATACAACGTTTCTCTAAACACAGGCTAGATAAACACATAATCCAAAGCATATCTGAAGGCTTCTTACACTCATAACTATGGATTCCATGCCAACCATGTGTACCATAAGTTATTTATGAGAACATAGAACAAATACATATTTATTTCAGACACCAGTTTACAAAAGAGATATATATGGACAGAACACACTTTTATTATGCCCAGATACAATTAATCATGGAGTGAAAACTTTTATAAAATAAATACAAAATCAGTGCCCCAAATCAAGTTTCACTGGAGAAATAAAAGAATGTCAGAAATACCTAATCCTGAATATACTGTAAATCTTTCATCTCATAGCACAGAAGTGTTCCTCTTTCCAGAACATTAGGCACATTAAAAAGAACCAAAAAAGAAGAAAAACCAAAATAAATTTTTACTCTCCCTTTTCTCTGGACAAATGAAGTATTTCTTCTGTGGCTTGTTTTTTTGTTTATTTGTTTTTGTTTTTTAACTCAAAAGTGGAAATGGTGGCCTCTAAGTGAAAAGAAAGCCCATAAAAGCAGACCAGTCTGTTTAGGGATCAGACAGGCCTTCTGGAGTCTATTGTCAGTGTGGCAAAGTGTGCACCCTGCTGAAGGTAAGACATTTGTGTGAGAAACAGTGGAAAAATGAGAATCTAAAGCACATATTTTTTTGGCATCAAGTCTACATAAGATTCAGTCAGTCAGTAATGAACTATCAGATGACCTCATGCAGGGGTGTAAGAGGTTCATGCTTTCCATTGCACCCTTGGGGCTTTTCTCAATGATGAGTAACTCCTATTTTTGCAGATGGTGAAATAGTTGCTCTTCTTAAAAAAAAAAAACACGAACAATGAAATCCTACGAAAATACCAAATCAAATTTGCAGAACTACAGCTAAGCATTTTAAATTCTTAAGCATTCAGAGTATGCCTTTAGCTTAATAGTTGAAGAAACTGGAGTTCATGTAGTCAGGCCCAAGTACAGCTGCAATTTCTGCACTTAGAGGATACAGCCAGAGAGCTCCCTTGGGGTCATTTGCTACCAGGACCTCAGAAAGCAGTGACAGTATGGGAAATTCATGGTCCTCCTTTAGCCCTTGCGTCCTAGTTGGATATCCGAATATACGTCTGCAGGTTGAAGAGGTTACTCTGCTCTGTGGAGGTGGCATAAGAGCATCGGTCCTGAGAGGACCTAAGGAGCTTTGTGACATGTGTGGGAGACTCCAGTTGGGTTTGTTGTCACCAGTTTGAATCAGCACCAGACAAATCCTCAGTCTTTAGAATTTTTCTATCATTTTGTTGTAATCCTAAAATCCTCTTATTAATGGGTTTGTAAATGTAACATATGGTAAATCGCACATGGAGCAGAAGTTGGAGCATTGAGTAAGCTAAATGTAGCAAAAACAATATGCCAGTGATTGAAAGATAGTAATGAAATTGTTTTTTTAAAGAAAAGGTAATATATTTTAATGGATTCAAAAGTACTGCCATATTTTTTACCTTTAGCAGACTTTCAAATACAGGAACTCTATAATGATAAATCCATGCTTTAAGCCATTGCGTAGTGTGTAAATAACTTCTGCTTAAAAGAAGGATACATTTTAAAGCGGTACTTTAAATCTACAGAGCAGATATGGACCATAAGAAAGACAAACTCCTACTATTTTCTCTGGCTCCAGCCCTCTTCAGTATATTCATCAATGACCTGGACAAAGGGATGGAATGTACCCTCAGCAAGTTTGGTGATGACACAAAACTAGGAGGGTTGGCTGACACCCCAGAAGGCTGTGCCGCCATCCAGCGAGACCACGACAGGCTGGAGAGTTGAGCAGAGAGAAACCTAATGAAATTCAACAAGGGCAAGCGTAGGGTGCTGCACCTGGGCAGAAATAACTCCAAGCACCAGTACAGGTTGGGGGCTGACCTGCTGGAGAGCCACCCTGAGGAGAAAGACCTGGGAGTCCTGGTGGACAATAGGATGACCGTGAGCCAGCAATGTGCCCTCGTGGCCAAGAAGAAAAAGGGCATCCTGGGGTGCATCAAGAAGAGCGTGGCCAGCAGGTCGAGGGAGGTTATCCTGCCCGTCTACTCAGCCCTGGTGAGACCCCATCTGGAATACTGTGTCCAGTTCTGGGCTCTCCAGTTCAAGAAGGACAGGGAACTGCTGGAGAGGGCACAGAAAAGGGCCACAAAGATGATTAAGGGCCTGGAGCATCTCTCCTACTGAGAGGAGAGGCTGAGGGACTTGGGTCTTTTTAGTCTTGAGAAGAGAAGACTTAGGGGGGATCTAATCAATGCTTCCAAATACTTAAAGGGAGGGTACCAGGAAGGTGGGGCTGGTCTTTTTTCAGTGGTGCCCAGTGACAGGACAAGAGGAAATGGGCACAAACTTGAGTATAAGAAGCTCCACCTAAACGTGAGGAGGAACTTCTTTACTGTGAGAGTGGTAGACCACTGGAGCAAGCTGCCCAGAGAGGTGGTGGAGTCTGCTTCTCTGGAGACATTCAAAACCCGCCTGGACAAGTTCCTGTGCAAGCTGCTCTAGGTAGACCCGCTTTGGCGGGGGGGTTGGACTAGATGATCTCCAGAGGTCCCTTCCAACCCCAGATGATTCTATGAATCTAATGATTTATGAAGAACTAATTCATTCTTTTCAGTGTTTTGTGGTTCTCAGTACTGTTACCACAATATGATAGTAGAACTATTATCATGCATTGCAGAAGAGGAAAAAGCAAGACAGGCTAAATAATAGCATAGCAGAAGATTCATCCAAATGAATGTACACAGGTGACAGTGTGCATATATAACCTCTCTCTCTAGTATCTCAGAGAGTTCCCTAAAATTAATAGGAGGAAAATGTCTTCTAAGCTAGGTAACCTATATTTGTGATTTATCAGTCAGTTTCATTTATGTTTGATTGATTATGCACTTAGGCTTTATTGATTATTGAGAGTCAACTAGTTTCAATTATTTTACTAATACTGAAAAATGACCAATAAGTGTTATGCTGTGAGGAATTCAATGTTTCTTACATGCTTTAGCATGTCAGCAGTACCAAGAACAGGAACTCCAGTTTAAAGCTGAAAGCATGGCTCTGCCGAGACATACAGAAAAACCACATCATTGTATCATATTACCATTTCCAGGGGAAGGACGAGATCCAGACAAGACATGGTGAAAAAGAAGGGGATGGTTTTGCCACTGGCAGGAAGGAACAAGAGGAGGCCTACTGACCAGTGTCCATCTAGGAACTCCTGAGGCTTTGTCAGCCATGAGGCAGGAGAAAGCAAACACTTTTTCTCACATACTGAGCACCGAGTGAAGCCCCTGAAGCCCCTTGCACATTAAGTAGGATTTTCAACATGCATTTATAATGACCAATGGAAAATAGTGGAATAACAGTGTTGGCAGAGAGTGCTAGGGCTGGAGGTGAATAAATGTACGAGGCCATTCAGTTCATCTGCCTATGGAGAGCATCTACTCTTCTCTCTTTGCTGATAGACTCCTGTCTTCATTCCCAGAAGCTTCTTAAGGCTTTTTCATACTCAGTAATACAGATTCTGCAATTCTCCCAGACAATAAAGTTAAGAGTTTCCTTTACCTTTCTGTTGAAAAGACATCCAAAGACTACCCCTGAGTATTGGTTTAAGGCTATTAATTCTTGTCCACTTCATCTCAGACAGGTAGACCAGATGGTTGACCAGCAACAGTCTTTTAAGTATTCAAATGTTGTTACACCCTTCTTAGTCTTCTTGGACTAATTAAGACTCTTTTAAAATAGTATTGTTCATGTAGGTCATGTTTTCTGAGCTTTTTGTCTCCCCTTGGCTCTTTGTATCACCCAAAGGTGGCTACAGTCATGTAGCAGTCTTCTCCATGTCGATTAAAGCAGAGTATTTCCTAAAGCTTAAATGTATATAAACCAATAAAATTGTTTTATTCACATGGGAAGGCAATTTTTGATCCATGTCCATCTCAAGATACATAATAATCTCCATTTTCCAGTCGGTCTCTGCAATAGTGTAATTTATTGCTTTTCTCTTGACTTTGCTTGGTAAAGAGTATTGACAGAATGGTAAACTAAGAAGAGACAATGGAAACAAGAAAGATAAATTAATGCTTGCAGAAATACTTACTATATAGTTGACATAGAAGAGGCTTTGTGCAGCTTGGTAGCAGTCTGTTTGTTCTGTTAACTCCTTGCTATTCTTTCCTTTATCTGTACGGTTCCACCCACCCCCCGCCCTTTTTTTCTTTTTTCTATTTTTCAAAATTTGGTGTCTTGATTCCTACAAATGAGCATGGTGACTTTCCACTGACCCTTCCCATTGCCTGGATTACTATCAGTCAGAGTATGTTGGATTATAAATAGCAGAAGTCCCTTTGTTTTAGGATAGCAGGTGATGACACAGATTTTTTTCTTCACCTCTACCTTGGGCTGGATTTTTGATAAAATATTAAAATAAAAACCAGACAGTAAAATAAGCATTTAAACTATAAAGATGAATGCCACTGTTTCAGAGACACAAATGTCCTTTCCTATAATGAAAGCAGATGATGAGAAGGCTGTCACAGAAAAGAGAAAGCGAGTAATCTGAAAGGTATTTCAGCAAACCGTTGCCACTCTCATGTATTCAGTAGGCTGGGATTGCACTTGTATGGCAATGGAAAGTGTGCCATGGATAAGATGATAAAATGTTCCAGCGTGATAAAATGTTCTGACGTGATAAAATTTTGGCAGCGCTCACAGTTTCCCTTCCTCTAAGCATAATGATCAGCAACTATTAGTCTCTCCTATGCCATGCTCTTGTAAAAAACAAGGCAACACCCCAACGGGTGAAACAGTATTTGCTGTTTGCTTCGTGAGAATATGTTAAAGCAAGTAGAACTGTCTCTGGGCAGAAGTTGGAGCAAGGACTTAAAGGAATTAAAGTTTTTCCAAGAGGAAATATGAGGTAAGCTGAAGGAACACGGCACAGAGTTATCACTGGGACTTGTTGACAGAAGTAACTGATACAGTGAATCTGGTCCAACGTCTGCACACAGAGCAATATTTGTATGCAGAGCTGAAGCAATCAGACTCCTTTGTGCTCTCTGGTAAGCTTGAATCCCAGCCCGTGTTCATGTAACCTCAGCCTGAGATAATGTTTCGAAATCACCTGACATTCACAGCTTTGCAAGGTTTCTATACACAAAGTGGGTGAGAGACCGTCACTTCACTCGTGTTTCCTACCGGGATGAGTACTACAACCAGCGAACCCCAAGGGAAAGCACCTCCGTGGAGAACGTGGAACATATTCATGGTCCAGCAGGGAAATGAAACACAGTGAAATCTGCAAAATTTCACCTCTCTGAAACACGCACAACCTCTGGTACTCACTTTGCCAAGTAACAACACCACTTTTCTACTATTAACCGGGCAGCAGTTTAAAAGCACCTGAAAAATCACAGAAAAGTGTCAGCCCTGGTTTTGTAATGACTCATAAGAACTGCCTTTCCTGAAAACAAGCAAACAAAGGCACCTGGCCTTCAGCTCCCAGACAGGACAAGTCAGGAATCCCAAGCTGATCCCACGCTGGAATTTTCTAATGCTATACTTGGCAGCACGAAGAGAGTTTAATGTAGTGGAGGTAATCTGTACGCTAGTCGAACCCTTCAATGCATCAGCAGCTGACACAGTTCATGCCTCTGGAGTTTAGTTGTTAAATGCCATCAATTAAAAACAGGGAGGGGGGACTTAATTACTCACAAGTTTCGCTGTGCTTCTGAGGCGCTGAATGCTTTTTATGAACTGCAGAAGGAGGCAAAACATTGTTTTATAATGACCTTTTGGAAGAAAATCAGTTTGCAAAGCAAGGAAACAAATTAATTTTTGAAAGATATGTGGGCCTTGGGGAGCTTGAAGCAAAGAGAAGTGAAGTCTAATTCATTGAAAAAGTAGTTTGGGGTCTGCATATTCAGCAGATACCGGAGCACTCTCGCTATCTCTCACTATGTCTGGGGCTACAGTACAACTTGCTGCTGTTTTGTGCCTCTTAGAGGAAGGAACAAAATCATGTGTGTCTTGTACTAATTTCAAATGTAAGACCTGTACTAAATAATCTGAAGTTTTCCTCTACCATTCTGCACTGCCCAGTGCTATGAAATGATGCTAATGACCAATTATTTCTGCATGGGCTATTTGTACAGATGTAATTTATTTTAATGTTAATATTCCTATGAAAGAGTGCACAAAGTTGTTCTGCTGTAGTATATCATCAAGTGACACTGAGTGGTTCTATAATTTAAATAAGTTTAGCTAGAATGTCTGTGCTTAAATAGCTCTTGTTTCTGTGCCATTTTACTTCATTGACTGAAAAATCCCACACTAATTTCTGAGATGCTTGGGAACTAATTAATTTTAAATCTGTTTAACTGTTATACAAGTTAAAGTAATAATCTGTTGAAAGTAATTGCAGTGGAAAATTTTTAATTTAAAGTTCCAGAAAGCAATACCTACACTTTTAACATCACCAAACTATGTGTCCTATTAATGCACGTAATCTCACAAGAAATGGAAAATATATTGTAGGAAAATTTAATTGACAGCACTAAAATGCAGGACTCAGTTTTCACAGGAACTGTAACAAGATAAAGCAATAGTCCACTAGGCTGCAATGCTGACAGAACCTTTTAAGACCAGGTCTTTACACTGATGCATTCTTTTGGGTTGTGTTCTGTGATATTGCATACTTTACTATGGCTGCTTTTCAGCAAAGCAATGGAAAGAAGAATATAAATAAATCTCCCTCATTTGAAAAACACCAAGTTACCTGCTGAAACTCAGGGACTACACAGTTACCTGCGAGGATGTTAAAGCTGTGTGCCATGTTTCTTTAAGCATGAGACAAACTCTGATGACAAACTTGTCTGGGGAAGACTTTAGATAAAGGAAGTACAATGAAGAAAGGCAGAATATAGGAAGCTTAGGAATTATATCTGTCACCCTTTTCAGATGTGCAGAATTCTACATTACTCTAGGCCCCAAAAGATGGTCAAAAAAACCTCCAAAAACCCAACCAAAATACAAAACACATTTTAAGGACTTTAAATTTTACCCTTTGGGAAGGTAGATGTCACCTGATTACTATCAGCCTCTAGTCTTTTTTAGATTCAGTGGCATGGCAGAGAGGGCAAAATGCACTGAGAGTTTTGCAATCATAACTTTGAATATTAACCTCAGGAAACTGCAGGCTACTACCAGAATAAACTCAGGTGCTTATGAATGTGTAGAAGCAGAAGCTGAGTGGCCACACCTGTCATAAAGGCAAAAAGTCATTTTAAGTTACTTGTTTACTAAAGCCTAAGGTTGTTGGGGAGAACATGGAGAGGGAAAAGCAGGAGGAGTGGATAGAGGATAGTTCAGCTGCCCCTTACTGCTTCTAAACATGTCCGAAAAACCCAAGCCATTGGGCAACCCTGTAAAGAAGCATTTGGTTCAGTTCAGCAGCAAAAAATTTAAAAGAATGAGTGAAGGAAACTCACTAGATGTTGCAGAGTGATATCATTAAAATTTATATTATTTTTTTTTAGCCAGAAAATGAAACAAATAGTTACACATAAGTCTGTGATATTTTTTGATGCTCAGGGAAAGATCTTTAAGGAAATGTTTCAGGCCTGAAAAAATTATTACAGTCAGGCTTTAGGCCTCTTAGAAATGGATTTATAATGAAACTGCTGACACTACTTAAGCTATAGTTGAACAAATTGCTTCTGTCCTGTGTAATGAATAACCTCAGCATCAGGGAGCTTTCCTTTCATACAGGAAGGAAAAAAAAAGTCTGATTTCCTATTTTTAAACTTCCTTTCATCAATCCATCTTTCTTTTTTTTTTTTCTTTTATGCAAGGTATCTGCATACCTTAATGTTCTATTATTCAGCAGTTGTGCAACAGTCATGTGACATTTTATCTCCATAGTAGTACATTGTATAAGACCTGTCTGGTTATTATCTCCGCCACCCAAGGGCTTAAACTGTTGCTGTCTTTTCACACTTCCAGCACGTAGCCGCTATCTGAGGCTCACGTGCACTAGCTATCTCACATTCACAAAATGTATGGGGTTCCAGTAGGATGAGAACAGTCTAAAGAGGGGTAAATTAATCTATTTTCCTCTTAATTAGGTGAACATCTTCACTCTGTAAGGGTCTGAAAACAGTTAGTGTATCGCATAATGGCTAGATTGAGTTGACTGTGTGTAATGTAATTAAGGGTGGGAAAACAAACATCAACATTCCTGTCATTTCAGATGAGAGGTTCAGTTTATTCTGATTTTATGATCCAGTCATAACCTGGCTTTTACAGAAGGAAAATGTCATATTGCAGCTTATTTACAGGGCCTCTGTGTTTACTAGGGAGAAACTTACGCGACTGTCTCTTTAAAGAATTCCTAAAAAATAGGCATTTTAAGAGCAGTTAACGAAGCAGTAACCATAATAATTTAAATAAAAATACACAGCCAGCATATAGCATTTTCCTGATAGGAAACAAACACAGTACACCCTCCATTTTTGGATGCAACATGAAAGCAAATATTATGCTAGCAGTGAGCCACATTCCAGGCACCGATACAGTAAGTAATTCCCACTGTCATTGGTGAAACTGCAGTCATGTGTCTGTGGGAAAACAACTTTTAAGGACCAAAATATGATCTTGTAATGCCACTTAGAGTGTTTGCAATACCTTGCCATCTATTTTTATGAGTCTAGCACTAGATCTGGTGTTTGGTAGGCCATCCTGAAAGAATAGCTGAACTTCTGAAACATTTACTTTGTGATAGTCTCAATTCAAAGGCTTGCTGTGGTATCTTCTTATCTTACCTACCCAGAGGAAAATAGTGGCAATCAAAGTATGTTTAATACACACAGGCAGAATATTAACTTAATTGCAGATCAATCAAATGAGCTCCAAAATAAGTTTTCAATCTGTCCCAAGAGATATTAGAGACATGGTCTTAATCTGTGTGTGAGAGCATTAGAGACTTGCAAGTGTTCTTTATGGAGTTATGGCCAAAACTCAATGAAATAAATTCACATGAGGTTTCAGCTGTCTAGGATTAGGTTCACATGGGAGGAGTTAACTTTTTTTTCCCTACTGGTGGTTAATTTGGAAGTATAGAGAATAAAAGCAGTTAAGTAAAACATCTTCTTGCTTTTGGCTCTAGGACCACATATGGTTGGGTTTTTTTTCAGGGAGTGGGCAGCTAAAACAAACTTTCCTTAGCATAGTCTTTCTATCATTGATCTTGTCAAAGGCCTAAACTGAATAAGCCAAAGGTTTTTTCAGGACTCTGTGATTTTAATCTAGAGTACATATTTTGAGGGTATTGTGGTTGGAACAGGAGAGGCATTGACACCCTTTATGGTCTTTCAGGTTCAGCTGGTATGAAGCGCTTTGCTTCCATGTTGTTCCCATTGTAGTTCTTTTGTGCTGCCTCTGAAACATGGAGCTTTTCCTGAAGTCTGACTCATCCCCAAAAAGAAAAAAAATAAATTCCACATAGGCGTCCTTTCATTCTGTTTAACAAATTGCCAACTTTGTATTTTAGTTCAGTTAAGTCTTGCTCATCTCTTTCTAATGTGCCACACTTGTATGATTGCCTAATACCGCTGAACTAAGACAGCAGCAGCAACTTGTGCAATGCCAGATCTCCTTTGCATCATTAGGGATGGTCTGTGAAGCAAATGTCATTAACTTGTGAGGAAAGGAAGGAAAATTGACAAACCCTCACTGACAAACTTCCCTCCATTTGTTCATCGGTCTTTATTAAATAGCAAATTTAATATCAACATCCTTGCATAAGACAAGCCACTGAAGTCTTTCAGCGTGAAAATTAATGCTGTTTAAAATTAAACTTGCCTTTGGGTTTCATTTAAAAATTAACATTGTAATCTTTGAATGCTATGTTGTGAAGCCAAAATGAATGCTAGATAATGGAAATAATGAGACATGGGGGCATGTGGGGAGGTGCACTGTAGTTCATGCCGTGAAGTGTTAATTAATGTAACCAGTGCTGAGAAATCACAGAATTTATTTCTGCTCTTTTTCTCTCTGCTACACAGCATGAAAAACCACAGAGCAGTGATGTGACACTGGAAACCAGGGTCTTTCCATGCAGATTATTCACTTAGATTCGCTGGAACAAAATCTGAAATAAAAAGTTTCTTGATGCAAATGTATAATTCATTTCCATAGCTGACTGCACTAAAACACGATAAGTAGTAAATCCAATGAAATCTCACACAGGTGCCTTTAAGCAACTACTTCAGAAAACTGAAGTACAGTGTGGATTTCCCTAGTAAAAGAGCATATCTGCTTAAGGAGAGGTTCCTTCTTGCCTTCAAATTCTTGCCATCCAGTTCTCTAAGCTCTGCAGTATTAGCTTGTTTCTGCAACAGTAAGCA
The DNA here is from genome assembly GCA_013399435.1 of Arenaria interpres. Classification (NCBI taxonomy): domain Eukaryota; kingdom Metazoa; phylum Chordata; class Aves; order Charadriiformes; family Scolopacidae; genus Arenaria; species Arenaria interpres. The sequence goes on along the minus strand of VXAK01003771.1, from coordinate 52,547 downwards.
AAAAGAGTCGGGTCTAGTTATAACATTAAAAGCCGGGATTTAGGTCTATCTGAGATGATCTGTTCCATTTCTAATTTTGCATTTCTAATTTCAGTATGTCAAAGACATGTAGTAACTAACCTTGTGTTTCTATATTCCCCTGTTCCTAACCCACTTCACATTTTATTTCAGGAAGATGTGTTGGTATGAAATAAACAGCAAAAGCCCTCACCATTACTTGAACAGTGACAAAATGCTTTGCCCTTAATTTAAATTCTGTTCTTGAGGATTTTGCCTTGAATGTGCCTCTTTCTTCTCCTTTCTTATATACGAGTGGGTAAGAGAGACATTCCCTGCTCTAGGGAAATATGGGTTGGAAGTGGCCAGACGGTGAACTGCTAAGTTGTACCTCACAGACATCCAGGTGTGTGCAAAAAAATGTAACCAAGAATCAAAGAGGTTTTCTACTTGACTGCAGAATAATTGAATCTTAAAACCAGTTATAATGAAAAAAACTAACAACTGTCAGGGAAATTATTTTATCAGGATGGTAGCTCCTTCACAAGCGGAGATGAGACTTTTGGCTAACCTTTGCATATGGAACCAGACCTACGCAGAGAGAAAACTCTGTCTTTCTGGAATATCTGTGTGTGCATTATGATTTGAAATCAACATCTATACTACTTCTTTATCAGACTGTCTGGGGCTTCTGTGGAAAATGAGTAGCTCACACCTCCCAACCACAGAGACAAAAGCGTGTAGCTGCTGTAAAGCTGAATAGTAAATGGAGTCTTTGTCTCATTGACTAGTATAAACAGGAAGGAATTGGATGCTGCACTGAAAATGTACGTAAAATACCTACCTTTCTACTGAAGCCTCCCCGTGACCACAAGTATGTGCAGGAAAAAAAAGTTTTACTTCTAAATGACTTTGAAACTTGAGTAGGAGAGGAGCCACCTGCAAGTCCCTGAGCTTCACTATTGATATTTTGTACTTATGTTTGCCAGTATTACCCGACTCTCTTTTCAGACAACATTTGCATTTCCAAAAGTAAAAACACTGGGCTGATCATAATGCTATGTTAGAAAAATGCAGTCAAACAGCATCCTTTCTCCCCTGTTTTGATTTTTCATGAAAAGAGAACTCCTCTCTGCAGAACCCAGCAAATTCATGAAAAAGGGTCGATTCTAATCTGGTTGATAAAGGCATGGGAAGTCCAAGACCACCCTAATAAATGGAAGTACCATAAACACACCTGAAGAAGGTGACCCAGCAAGATTGTACATGAGTGCAGAAGAGAAATGCTTGCCTATTGAGAGTAATGAAGAAAAAAAAATCTGACTTATCCCCCTTTTTTTACTGTTTGCAGCTGAGGGGAAGTCTGGGGGTTACTCTCTCTTGATTGTATTCTTGAAGCTATTTGCATAAAGTAATGATAAGTTTTGGATGATCATCAGATGATTTACATTGAGAAGATCACGGTCCAGAAAGAACTCCATACACCTACCAGAAATCTGCTTTGATCAAAAGTTACAAAAGAAAATACATGAACATTGTCCCCATTTCTAAGCCCAGTAACACACATGAAAAGAAAACTGAGAAAGTGATTATTCTGAATACAGTCAAGACATCAAATCAGCAAAAACATAGTTCATAGTTTTGTGTATGGGATATTACTATGTACAAAAGTGGACAGTTGTCACAACAGTTCCTCATGATGTTTTGCCTTTAAACAGTGAGTTAATTGCCGAAATGAAGCAGAAAATTCTATGTAACTGTGTCCTTCAGTATCAGGATGGAACAAAAATATATGAACACCACAGGTTTGTCTCATTCTTAATGTGACAAGAGAAAATGTAATTTTCTCAGTGACATATAAATCTAGCTTCTCTTTCTGTCCTTTCCAGAACGAAGATATGTTTTTGATTTATGTTCAACCAGAATAGAATGCTCTGTCTTATGAAAAATTTGGATGGAAAAGGTTTAAAATCTCCTAATTAAATTCCTTACGCCTGCTTATCTCTCTAAGGTGTTTCCATTCAGCCTCTGAGAGAGTGAAACTTCCAGAGAACTAGAGGTCTGCCATGTTAATCAAGATGAAGCTATCCCATTAGGGATAGAGTCCCGTGTGAAACATCTGACTGATCTACAGCCCTTCTTCATGAGAACCATGTATTTCACTTCTTTAAGGGATTTTTTTCCCCTTTTTTTTTTCTCTCCCAAACTTTTTTTTCTCTTCAGGTTTCTTCTTCATGCCTGTCCAGCTCAAATGGGTTTTTGTCACTTAATGGATCTGGTCCTTACACACAGTGAGGACCACCCTACTTTTTGGAAAAAAAATTGATTAGAGCTTATGCAATGCAGCTTGTGTTGTCTTTGAAGAAACTTGACAGAGCAAGCAGGAGGTGGGTCATTACAAATACTGCTATCAAAGTGCTGCCTGGTAAGTGTCTGGTGTTAGCTTCCCTGAGCTCAGTTTGCTGCAGATAGTTTCAGAGTTGCTCAGGTACGACTATGAGAACAGCAGCCATCAAATGCTTGCCTGCAATAACGAAAGGTCTTTTATGCTGCTTTGACACCACTACATTGCCATACTGTAGTTATAACTGTAATTTCCACCTCCTTCATCCTTTTTTATGCTGCTGGTGTGTTGTAAAGCCACCTTGGTGTGAATAAGGATCAGTGAGAATTAAATTCCACTTTTTAAATTATTTTTTTTCCTGCCTAGCCACCCCTGTAAGCCCTCATCGTTCTCTTCGGGTGCCCTTCTCAGAAGTAAGCATGTGACCATTGCACTGCTCAGCGACCTAGGAGATATTTTATGTGATGGATTTGTTTCTGAAAAGCTTGCAATCAACATATAAGCAATTAGAGGCCACTTTATTTCCTGGCAGTACTATGGGCTCCTGCTGTCTGGTTTAGTACTGGCAGATGCAAATAAGGCTTTGAAAGGATCACTGTAAGTCATTCAGACTGATGTAGTCCTTTCATTCCCCACAATGCATTCAAATCCTCATGAAAATTTGTCTCACATGATATCGGTAGTCAGCCAAAGCTCTGTCCTTGGATTTCTTCATTTATGGTAGAAATCACATACTATTTAACAGAAAGAGAAAGCAAAGAAAATGCAAAGCAATATCCTCAGAGCCCAAAGGACAGGAAAGTTCTGTTAACATGATGCGGGAGTTTTAATTATTCTAAGCTTGCACCTTCAGAGCTAGCCATTTCTCAGCCCAATTAACCTGTCCTATTGTACAGTCCATGTAAGGCATCAGGCAATTAACATTTGTATCATAAATAAACTATTAAGGAATGTTTTGATTTCTGGTTACACTTTTTATTATTCAAACTGCACTGCAGTTTCTGCTTACCAGGGATTTGCTCTTTTAAAGACTTCCCATTTCATTACCAAAGGTCTCTTGCCTCTCTTACATCCAGCTATGCATCGGATATAAAAATGAAACTGTAAGAAGGTGTCAGTTCACCAATTTAACAAGGAAAGAACAGAAATCATAACCATCCCTAATCCTTTAGTTATTCTTTTCACTAAGTACTGTTTAATTTTACCAAATCTTTAAAGAAACAGTGAGAATGTTTTCTGTTTTTATTCTGCAGCTTATTGTAACTGAGAACAAACTCTGGTCCAGATTTGCAAATTATATTTACCCCATGCCTTTATTAGCTATGTTTGTCCAGGCTATGAAACACTGCAGTTCTATGTTATTGACATGCATTCTCCTTATTAATATTTCTAACAACACTACAGGTTTTATATCTTTCTATTCACTGGTGAATTTTGTTAGGTTTCTGGGCAACGAGTAGAGTTCTTTACCAGTGATGATCTTGGGTCAGTTTTATGACTCTGATAATGGCAGCCGCTTTGATTAACACCATAATTTCTAAATGGATACCTGTAAAATAGTTGTAATTTATAGGGCCCATAGGTTATCATTATTACACCAGAAATTCATAGTAAAATGTGACACATGGAATCATTCAGGCTGATAATGGAACTAGTTAATCACACCTATTAATGTCATTAGCTTGTTAATGACTAGTTGATAATTAGTTAGTGACATCTATTGAGGCAGTTTATGGTACTAGTTTCATAATGATGTCCCAGTTGGCAGGTTCTTATGCAAGTAGAACCATTGAGGTCAATAACGTCCTTCACAGGCATAAGGGTTAATCTGCAGATTTATCATTGAAAATTACACTACAAAGCCATGGATGAAATAGAAGTGAATTGAGATGAAAGGAAGGTAGGGGTTTAAGATTCATAGATATTAAAAATATTTGTAACACAATGCAGAGTTGCAACTGTCCAAGAATAAAAATTACTTAGAACTACTATTAGGTAAACAATTCCATTAAATATGTAAGAACTAAAAGGAAAGTAGGTAAGAAATATATGCCTTGTAATTATTTCAGTATATTCCAGCAGATGGATTACGTCAATATTTTCTAGCTTTTAGTATTCTGTGGTTATGAAATGGGAATCACAAGTGCCTGTAGTCTCAAGTCATCTTTACCCAATCGTATATTAAAAGATCTCCACAAGTCTTGTGAATTCAATAATTCTCCATTAAGTGCAGCCTGGATATTGAAATTCTCCACTCTTTCAAATAATAAATGTGGTTTCCATTATCTTTTTGTTGTTATTTATATGCAGCATGAAAAATCCTAGGATTATGCTAGCAAAAAAAAGGACACAGAGTTCGAGGAAAAATGTTCATTCAGGTAAGAAATAGCTTAGGTATAAATAATCAGTCTGAAGGAAAAAGCAGAAGTTGTCAGGAGATCACACATGCTCCCTCGTTTAACACCACCTTAAAAAAACCCAGACGTTACAGTTTCCTATTGACAAAATGTACACATACACTGACAATAAAATTAAATAAGTGAACATCTTAGCATTTTTGTCCCCAGGAGAAAATCTTATTTCTTTATGCAGAAGTTATATGATACGAGAGTAGTCTGAGCAATAAAATGGCAAAAGTCCCAATGGACAGATGATATTTTCTATGAGAAGCTACCACTGTAAATCATATCAGCTGTAGATTACTGTGTGTTTGTGTTTATTCTCCATGAGCCATATACATCCTGGAAATGGCTTGTATTTTCAATGTAAATTGTCAAGTGTGTGAATTTCAGCTCATGCAAATATGAAAACCTATTTCATAACCATTATTCAAATCCCTTTCAACATCGTAGTTTTCATTGCTTGCTAAGTGCTTTCCCACACTTCTTCCTAAGCAGGAAAACAATATGAATGGCGCCCATCTGTTCTTGTATGATTTTTATTTCAAGGCAATTTTAATTGGTTTACTGGTTCTGACAAAATGAATAGAGCACATTACAGACATCTGAAAGTTCCCTGTACACTACATATTCTGGAGTCTGCAGTCCATTTTGCAAAGAATCAGTTTGTGGGAAAGCAGATGGAAAAAGGGCGGTACCTCCAGTCTCTGCAGCAAGTCAGCAGGTGCCACACAATAGCACGATTGTGAGAAGAACAAAGTCATGTCCAGTAGGCCAGGGAAGAAGTCTACAATAAATTCCAACGATATTTGATCCAGTAGATAGCAGGCTATTGGACCTTAGATAACAAAATGATTCATTCACAAAATAAACACTGCAACTGCATTCCAGGACCGAGAACTTCAAAGATTGGTATGTCTGAAGTTTTTCCTCTGTTCAGTAAATTTATCTCAAAAACTGGTCCAGTTTGTCTTTGACTCTGAAATGGAAATAAACAAGATTAAAAAAAAAAGTGCCCCCTGTGCTGTTGTTTATAGCAGTAAGTACTGTGCTGTGCACACACGAATACAATGTTCAATTTGTCCAGTGACAAGATTTTATTTTGCCTCTGCCTTTTCCTGTGAGGAACAAATGATGAAACGATATTCCATCTGGTTAAGCAGTTATTCTGTATCTTCTTTCCCTTCATTGTCAGATCTTCCAGGCCTGAGGCACTTTATCAGTATCCAAAACAAAGTATAAATGAATGGCTGCATTAGTCTTAGCAACTGAAATATTAGTTTCTATTAGAGTATGCTGACTCCATGCTACAAGGCTACTCTAATTTTCTACCTGCCTTCCTGTTGTTTGAAACACCGGACGTATTGCTATGGAATCTCAGCTTTCAAAAAAGCTGCGCGTTAATCTGGCAAAGATTTTTCATACCTGATTTGTCAACCAACAAACAATACCAGAAACCAGAGTTTGATCTCTAAAATAATAATAAATGTGTGTGTGTATATATATATATAGAATCATAGAATCATATATATATATGATTCTATATATTCTATATAGAATATATATATATATTCTATATATATATATGATCTGCAAAGAAGCTGACTTAAGCTTTGCAAAGCTTATTATAACTTCAATCAGTTTATAGAATCATATACTATCTTGAGTCAGAAGGTATCCATAAGGAACATTGAGTCTAACTCTTGACTGCACACAGGTTGACCTAAAAGTGAAACCATATATCTAAGAGCATTGTCCAAACGCTTCTTGAACACAGAAAGTCTTGGGGCTATGGCCGCTTCTCTGGGAAGCTTGTTGCAGCGCTTGACCACCATCTCAGTGAAGAACTTTTTTCTATTATCCAGTTCAAAATGCAGGTGGCTGGATGACTTGAAGATTTGACTGTTAAATGATTTTAGTATGTGTTAACTTTACCTTTGCTTGATGGATACAATACTTGTTGGCATAAGTGGATCTTGGTTCAAAATCTGTTTTATGTCCATAAAAAAGTTCCAGTTCCTTTTAATGACTTTTGGCCAAAAGTGAAATCCAGGAAGACACTTAAGCACATACTTCATTCATGGGATTATTCCCATCAAAGTCAAACTGAAAATAAAACTGAAATTATGTTTTTGTACTCAGCTGGAAACAGGTGTTCTCTTAACCACCAATTTCTTCATGAGAGAAATGGAAATTAACTGCATTTCATGGAATATCGGCTATATTATTGTGAAAACTGAATTATTCTAGTCCTTAAAAAAGACCCTCAGATAAATCAAAAAAATAAATCCAAGGATTTTGACATCAGTTGGCTCATGTTGTAAGAGTACCTCAGGGCTGTCAGACTCCTTTGATTTACAGTTACGTAATTTAGAGCAGAGCTGTCCTTTTATCTTAAATTAGCTCTAAGAGAGTGCCAAATAAGATAGCTCTTTTAAATCAACATGTTCAGGATTTACTGTACTGTAACATGTATAGGCTGACCCCAGACTTCCAGCCTGCCGAGAACAAGCATCAGCTGGAAGTTCCAGGTTATGGGGTATTCCAAGAGTTTTTTCCTGTTGTTAACACTGGACCTGATATATATCTGCAATCAACAGTGGAGATATTGAAGCTTACGTTATTTATTAACTTTCTGTTGTACATATCTGGATTGTTCAGATTCCTGGGGCTTATGCTACTTTCTTTGAAATCAGTAGATTAGTCTGTTTATCTACAAGAATTTGATTTACAGATGATACCAGATTTATTTTCAGTGACAGCATGAGAAGCAGTTTCATTGTTAACCCTTAGTTCACTCTCTCAATAATTTCTTTTAACTTGACCTTTTTGAGCACAAATTGCATAATAGACTTTTGCATTCCATCCAGCCCCATTCAGAAGATACTATGCTATTTCATTATTTTTGCTCTGCAGCCCAGGATTCTCTGTTCTAGGGGGTCTAAAAAGACACAATGGCCCCCATCAAATACCTAACATTCCCTTCTAGATGTTGGAAAAGAAGTGTGATCATGCAAAAGGATAGTAAACTAAATATTCTGAATTTAAATTTTTTATACAAAAATACTTCAATTGAAATTCAAATTTAAGTATTTTTCCAGGAAAATGTGCATGCATACAGGTTGCTACTTATTGAAGATAATGGGATATTGGCATGATTCAGAACATGGATACATCAGATAGTAAGGTTGCTACAAGATGTGGGAAAGGTGATGTCAGAAATTTCCAGATGACTTTTCACAGAAGGAGATTGGAATCAGGGTGACTCATGAGACTCTTCCATGCCAGACCTGATTCTACTCTAGAACTAGTCCAAATGCAATCTGCCCAAAGTCTAGCTGTAAATAAACTGGAGAGAAATTAGAGGATTATCAGGAGCAGAGACTTTGTGAAAGTGTCAACTTCTGGAGCCACCTGACATTAAAAATAGTTTACGTATGTCTATGCAGAGCAGCATATGACTCATATGAAAGTCTGAATAACGCTACACTGTGTTACTCATAGCTCACTCCATTATTTCTGCATCCAAAGCATGTGCATGATCCTTGCACAACCCAACTGACTCTTTGACAGATGATCTAGAGCTGTCAGAGTGTTTCTGTTCACTTTCAAACTGCTTTGTATGTTTGACATTTTGATAGTAGATTTCTTAAACCGAGAGCCTGCTCAATTTTATCCAGTTTTTAAAGCTTTTTAGATTTTTTTATCCACAAAATCTATTTGACAGTATGAAGAAAATGCAATAAATACAGTATACGAATGTATCTCAGGTTTTAATAATGCCTAATTGATATAGTTGATATTTCCGAAAGAACTGCAATGAGCTGCAGCTCTCAAGTAATTTGAAATGCTAACTTAGACTGTCCTGGAAATCCTACTCCTAATACCTTCCCGTAGAGAAGTCGAATATAGTCAGATTCTCAAGGCATGTTAAGCTGTTTACTGCACTTCCCTTTTGCTGACATATATTTTTATAGTATTATTCTGTCCCTCTCTTCATTTAAGTTAGGGGAGAGTGCTTTTTTCTGGGAATTGTCTTAGTGTGTTACACAGGGCGACATCAGACTCTGAAATAATTTGATCTAGAAGCAATTTTCCAGGCAAACTTCTACAGCATACTTCATCCTAGGCATGTGAATACTGGTAAAATCAAATTGTGGATGAAAATCTGGGTCCCAACACACTGCAGACTTTGAAATGACAAGGGAAGTGCATTTGAGATTGAGCTGGGAATGATGAGAAGTTCAGCGCTAATGCTAATATAGCCTATCAACTAAAAGTGGTGCTTTATTGTTTGGAGTTTGGATCAGTGATGCCGCTCAACGATATAGGCTAAAGACAAGCTTTGTAAAGGCTTCTTCCCCCACAATGCAAATTTTCAGGACACGATGCAGGATACTGGCAGTTAGGGTAGCAGCCTCAAAATTTCCAGTGCTTCTATGTTTATCTTTTGAGTCACGCACACAAGTGGTCTCAGATGGTACTGCGCTGCTGAACTACCTGTCTTGGGAGGATCATGGTCTAATTCTCCACATTTGCCTGTAGCAGGGTGAAGAATCTAATTCTCACACATGCGGGGCTCTCCAGCAGCCTATGGAGTAAAAATTGTCTCTTCTCTTCCTCTCTGCTGAAATGAATATAGCTCCCTTCATTCCTCAGAACCTTGTATAGAGCCTTCACATTTTGGCTCCAGTCAAGTGTAGGACATTTAATTGTTGCATTGCTGAACCTAAAGGTTTTGATAGTCAGACTCTGTGAATCTTAAGCTGACCCAAAGGTCAGGCAGCTGCCACGTCAAGTTTTGCCACTGCCAAACACCAGTCAGGCACAAAAGAATTACCAGACTGGAACATGTGTCTCACACATCTCAATACAATCTCAAAACAACTTCAGTGCAGAAGCTTGTATCTTAATTAAAAACCTGCCTTGCCTGCTCCTTTGAGATGAGACGTGAGAAGTTTCTCCAAAGCAGCTGAGCACAGGTATACGTACAGTTCCTCTGCTCTGACCTCAGGGCAGTAAACTCTGCCCAAAGAACTGACTACATTACTAGAAGTGGAACTTTTTAAATTGTCGTGGCCAGATTAGCTGGCTTTATAAAATGGGATATGCTCAGCAGATGCATTTATGCAGGCTTAGTCACAGAACTCCATTTTAACAAGCAATACAGGAGATTCCTCTGACGAAAAATCAATGTCACGCCTACCTTCCCCTTCTCCTCACTGCTCCAGAGTTGTATATAGCCCAGGTCATTTGGGTTTATTTAAACTAAATCTATGAATTATGAGATTAATGTAGATTTCCCTTAAGAAATATGTAGCACTGCTGTTGCAGGACTGGAAGGTGTCAGTGCAATCACGTCTATGGAGCCTTCTCATATTCCCAGATTATCACCTTTTCATTCCGACTTTGGGCTGGACAAAATGGACAGTTTTCCCAGATTTTTTTTTTCAAAATGGGAGCTCTAAATCGTCATTAAAATCACATGGTATATGAAGAATTGTAAACTACCTGATGAAATTTCATTATGAAACAGATGATTTGGTAGGACTATTAGACTAAGTTTGCACAGATCATTAAAATGTGGCTTATATCTGTTGCCATCATGGAGACCGTACAGTGTTGTTAGAATGACTTCTCTCCTTTATCTCTCTTTGAAGCTCAGTGGTGCAGAATCCAGGTTGTTAACAGATGTCATGCCTTGGAGCTTGATTGTCATTGCTTTTTAATTATTTTGGACAGGGAACTTAGTCACTGAAGCAGGGCTTTTTTTCACAAGTTTGTGGAAAATTAGTGCTGCTTGGTACTGAAAACATTTATAGAAGGCAGTGTTCTCAAAAATAATGACAACACTGTATGGCTATAATTATCACCAAGCAAATGATATAAAGTGTATTTAATATACAAAACTAGAGTAAAAAGTAGTTCTAAAAAATGTTGCATTAGAAGAGTGGTTCAGTAATTTGTTCAGTCACCAAACGGTGGTGTTCTGGTAATATATTCAGTTATTGTACTTTGACACTAGTTTTGTTTTATATTCTACTGGGCTATCTAAATTCTCTGATGTAACTTAATGAGTAGACGTGAAGTTTCCATCAGTGAAATGGCAGTGAGGAAGAAAGATTTTTCTTTCCCTTGTTACCCATATTTAATTTGACTCATATTAAGAAAATCTTTCCTTTGTGACTCTGAACACTAAGAGTGAGCAGATAGATACATCATGGCCTTTTCCTCCTCTATGTTGCACATGACTATATCCTCATTTATGAATTGTTAAAAAAGAATAAAGTCTTTCATATGCACTGATAGCTAAATAGAAACACTGAATTACTGAGACAAAGGTCTAGTAAATTGAGGGGGCTCATAAGAAAGGAAAAATAGTAAACTCTAGTTGGTTTGACTTTAGTAAGACAAGACAATACATATGGTCTAGATATCTTTGGAATAAATTATGAATTTTAGGAATAAGAAATATAATGTCTCATAAGTAACCTAAAGATGGTAATCCATGTGTGCAGAATTTGTTTCAGAAGGATAAAAATTAAGGTTAAAGTCTAAAGTCTAAAATCTAAAATTCTAGGTCCCTAAAGTCTAAAAAGATAGACTAGGCAGCACATTAGCCAAAAAATGTGGGGGCAGTCATTGTAATAATGAATGAATTAAGCTATGGTACCTGTAAATATAGTGAAAAAGTCCATTCACTTCTTACGTAAAACCTTCAGGCATGGTTTCAGCATTTTATATTACACCAGGAACAGATTTACTGGAATTAATTAGCGTGATTGCAGAAGACAACCAAAATAACCTAAATTCTAAAAAATTACAACATTTGATTAAGGAAATTAGTTCATAACAGAGGTAAAACAAAAGTAAACCAAACCAAACCAAAAAATTAAACTGTAAAAGAAAAGCCAACTCCAGGAAAGTATTGAGATGCATATCTAGAGATCCGACTGCACTTCTTAAATATATTGCTCAACAAGTTCACAGCTAGCTGTTATGAACTCCCTGCACACAAACATTTTGCAATGCATGTGGAGTGTCGGATTCTTGATATGTAATATACAACAAATGACACAAGCAATAATATCTGATGGAGGTGTCAAGATCTTAACACCTGTGATGATAGAAAAGGGCAGCCCAGGGGGGTTACTACCAAATAGATGAATAACTGAGTTTAAGACCCCAGTGGGGACTGGAAAGAGGCTTATGCATATGACGATGCATCTGTTGGGTGCAAAAGGCACAGCTCTTATGGCATCTAGATACTCTCTGGGGAGTACTTGAGAAAAGGATAGTGATTACATACACACAGTTACCAATAACAGAAGAAAGACCGGGTCAGGGGAGCAAAATAACAAACCTTTTTATAGGAGGTGGGAAAGTTGAACTGTCATGGTGTTTTCTTCATGTTCCAAATATGCAAGGGAAAGAAAATCCTTGTAAGGGAATAGGGATTTTAACTTTTCATCTTAGGGGGAAACTTTTTTGGAAGAAACGGAGCCTGCACAGCGAGGAACAGCGGTACAATACAAAATGGAACGGGTACTTAAACTTAGGATAGGGAACTAAGAAAAGAGCAAGCTACTTAAAATTACTTATGTTGCAGTTTTGAAGCCATTTTGGGTGTCTTTACACAAATAAAGGCTAGGTTAGGCATAAAAAAGTCAGTAAAAGTCAGCAAAGAACAGCCAAAAAATCATATTTGAGAAGGATGTGTGAAATAAGGAGTAAGATCAGGACCAAATTAATATGTGGCAGTCTATAAACTAGAGGGGGGAAAAAAGGTGGAAAAACTGTGACAAAATCAATACAACTAACATTTCATAATATTGGTAGATTAAAAATTATATGTGGGCCTCTGTGATTCAACAGGATTTTACATACCTATGTCAAGAGCCAGCAAAGAGGTGATGTTAAATCCATTATTGATATGTGATATTTTCAGTGATTGCAGAGGTGAAAACTGTTAGTCCATAGCCTGTGTCTGTTTCTTGCAGGGTGAGATATCCACTTTGATTTCATGAAAACATTAAATATTAATCATTAAACTGGGAAGAGTAAATCCTCAGTGGATAGAAAGGAATATGGTGCCAGGAGAATCAGTGCTATCCACTAGCTAACTCCCTGGCCCATGACAGGAAAAATTTAGAACAAATGAATTTATTAGAACCTATGATGGTCAGCTGCCAGTTTGCATGTAGAACTAATATGTTGGTACATAAAGCTTAAATAATAATGTGGCACAGGAGAAATTTCTCATGTAAATATTTCAAAACAACGCATTCTTAAATGGATAGCAATTAAAATATGTGCCTGAAGGAAACTGGCATTTCTGCATTGTGGAAAATTCCATTATATATTGTTTCATTCTGAACTGAAATAAAAATAAACCAATTCCTACTAATGAATTATTTGGTGAAAAAAAATATTTTAAGTAACCAGATGTTACATTTTTATGTGAATGAAAATTTTATCACTGATTTGCATAGTTTACTTATATTATTAATATCTGCAATAAATTTTGAAACAGGGTTTCAATAGAACTAGAACAATACCATTTTATGATGTTTGGAACAGCTGATTTCATACTGTTTTGATTTTCTTAAAAAAAATATGTCAAAACTGACAGTCAACTACAAAGATGTAATTATGAGAACACATAGCGTTCTATCTGGAAAAAAATAGTCTCTAATAAACTGTCATCATTTGTCTACTTGTGATTTATTGTGAATAGTTGGAAACCTGGAATCCATCATGTGGATTTTATACTTGTTTTCCTTACCCATTTTTCATTAGGTAGAAATCTGCTGTATTTGGGGAAAATAATCTTAGTAGAAGTAAAAATACTATAAAATAAATCAGAGATCAAGTTTGGTGTTTCCCCTGTCTTTGCCTAAAGAATTGAAAAAATCTTTTTCAAAGTTTCACTGTTCTTGCTGTGAAGCCATTATGAACATATTGTGAAAAACTTAAAACGAAAACCAAGTCCGGTACTCTGTTCAAGAAATGGTATTTCACTGAAGTTAACACAGAACGGTGCAATAACACATATATATTCTTTGCCCATCAGGTTAATAGTTGTACCAATGGATTTCTAGGTAGGGCCATGCCTACACTAGCAACTAGACTGAGATAATAGGAGCTAGTCTGGAGACCAAAATATCTCATACGGAGAACCAGTCATCCAGTTGCCATGTGTTTTGGTGTCTTTGGGGCTGGCTTTCTCCTGGTCACAAGGACTGAACACCCACTTGCAGTCCGAACTCATTGTGCACACTCCTTGGGAGAACCTTTTGGTTCAGCTTTATTCATTCCTGCACCCTAGACTGCCCCACAAGACAAAGCAAAATGCTTTTGTGGGGAGAATTCAGGAGCTTCACTTGAAAGCTGCATCCTGAGCCACATCAAAAAAGCCTGGCCAGCAGGCTGAAGGAGGGGATTATGCTCCTCAAGTCCATTCTGGTTAGACATCACCTAGTGCATCCAGCTCTGGAGCCCTCAGCACAGGAAAGACATGGACCTTTTGGAGCAAGTGCAGACAGAAGAGGGCCATGATGGAGAAGATGGGGAGGAACCCTTTATCAGGGTATATAGCCGTAGGAAGAGGGGTAATGGTTTAAAACTGAAAGAAGGTAGATTTAGAATAGATATTAGGAAGAAATTCTTTGCTCTGAGGGTGGTGAGACACTGGCCCACGTTGTCCAGAGAAGTTGTGGACAACCCATGCCTGGAGGTGTTCAACCTGGTCTAGTGGGAGGTGTCCCTGCCCATGGCAGGGGGTTTGGAACGAGATGATCTTTAAAGTCCCTTCCAATCTAAACCATTCTATGATTCTATGATTCCATGAAAGCACAAGTCTGATCCAGATTAAGATGTTAATGCCTGTCCTTATGAATGCCAAGCTTAGAATGAGATTGTGTATTACTAAGCGACTGTGAAATCGTCCAATGGTTATCCTTCATCAAATCATCCTTTAGCTCAACATTAGCTTTGAATTCCTTGTCAATATGTATTCTTTGTACTGAGGCAATTTCAAGATGTTCCAAACAGAAAACATCCTTACCATTTTCTGACTGCCTACCAGAAAAGATGATCACTGCTCTGAACTGTTAAAAATTATCAAAGATGTGGGCGCAGCCCTTCTTGTTTAGTTTGCTTCATGCTCTCCGTATAGGAAGGAAGTATGTGGGGTTTTTTCAGTTTTGTTTGGTTTTGTTTTTATTTGGTTTGGTTTGAGAGAGGAAGTTTCTTATGCATCCATCGTTTCTTAAGAACACCCCTTCTGTTTGCAACAGCTCTTTCAAAAAGGTGATTTCTTCAGTTTCTTAAAGGAACATTTATTTGTCCTGTGAATCAAATTCAAATTAGATTGAACAATAAAAAAGTTAAAAAATATATTTACTTTTGGTTCTTTTTCTCAAGAATGGTCACAAGGCAACACCTGAAGAGGACCATGAAAATCTTGCAGTATATCTTCAACTAGCTTTTGACCTCAGATTTCACAGAATTTAGGACATTCATTGGGTATTCCAGTTAAGATGCTTCATTTATAAAACAAACAAAGGGATAATGTATTAGGCAGTTTGAAGGAAATACCTCATCTGATATTTTGCAAACAGTTTCATCACTTATGGCAAGACTGTGGTGTCTCCTTGCCCTTTGAGTTATGAATACACTGATATTTAGTCTTGTCTTGCTCCCACTCAGCAGTCAAGAGCACATTGGGATTCAACGACACCTGAATAACAATTTTAAATCTTATTTAATGCACCTCTCAAATTTTTTTTTGGTTGTGTTTTTAAATCTGACTTCTAACCTCTCTTTCCACTGTGATTCCAGCCCAGAGTTGCAGTTTCTTAGCAGATCTGCATTTTATTTTGTGTAGGGTAGAAGTATAGCTTCAGGGTCTTTCATGGCTATATTAAATGACAGTCCCTGGTTACATCTCCCAGGTTTGACAGCTTAACTTGCCTCATCACAATAATTTTGGTTTGGTGCAGTTTCATCTCTCTGTGTGTGTAGGTGTGTGTGCATGTCTGCATAAGCTAATTATAAGCCAGAGCTAATTAGAAGGGTAAGCTTTAGAAGAAACGTTAACATTTGTCTGTGTTGCTTTTTTTTTTTTTTTGACTGTTCATCTGCTCTCAGAATCACCAGTTTCAAGGGAAGAAAGCCAGAAGATTGCCTCTCCCTTGCTCCTTTCCACTGCACTGTACTATGTTTCCTAATATCAGCTAATTTCCAACTGAGTGCTTTTCCACAGTGACTAGTTGAGATTTATGACATATCTTCTACAGTTTACTTCCTTATTAATTGTATTTAACTATTGCTGGTGGTGTTTTCACTCCATCTCCTGCTTTTTATCCCCTTTCTCTTTTCTAGAAGTTTGTGAAACCCTCTCTGCTCCTGCATTTGAACTCCCCGTTTGGGACTCTGCATTTGGCTACCAGCATTTTATTATAGCATGGTGATAAACCAGGTGTCATGCTCTCATTTTGTGTTCCTGGGGCTGAGCCACCTGCTTGGATTGCTGTCTCACGAGGAGCTCCACAGTATAATCACCTTTGTTTGTATTGTCTGTGACTTTGCCAACAATTCATGCCGAAGGCTTTTTGTGTGTCTGCAGCAAAATGATACCTGAATATCTAGGGATGAAAAGGTAGACTTGTATGCTGTTAAAATATAGCTTAGTAATAAAGAGATACAGCTAAACTTCTGAAGTGTGTTTCAGAAGGAAACTTTTCTTCTACTGTGCAAAACTGAAACTTTACATATTCTGGTCAAGTCAAAAAAACAGAAAAGTATTTCATTCAGGTCAGAAAATATGTTCTCTTTCAATAATTTCAAAAAATCCTTTTGAATTACATGTGTTTCTATAATTAGATGAAAGCTCCAAGTAGAAGAAACCAAAGCCAATATTTATTACTTAGAAAATGTTGACAGGGACTATTCTGACAATTTCAAAACCTTAGAGACATTCCTTACTGACAGTTACATTCTTCAAAGCCAGCCATTCCTTGCAAAAGTTTCTGTTTTGGTTCATTTGTTTTTCTCACCTGAAACAATTCTGTAAAACAGTCCTGATTGGCCCTGTAGTGGAATTCCTTTGCTTTAATTTTTTTTTAGTGTTACATTTCCCATCAAAGTTTATAATATTTCTGCAATTATATGGCTTCCTACAGGTTTTGGTTTTTTTTTCTGTATTTTGTAAATAAACCAATATACTGCCAAATGAAGATATTCTTTGCAATGTAGTGTTTCTAAAGTATGTGGTATTTATTATACAAATTCTTTTAGAAATATTTGTGTGAAGAGTAAAGTCAATGATCCAAAAGCTCATTGAAATCAATGGGAGACTTTCCATTAAATTCAATGGGCTTTGGTCCAAGCTGCTTGTAATTATAGGTTGACATTTTGAAAGCCGCCTAAGGGAGTTGGAAGTCTAATACTCATTAAAATTAACTGGGCATCTAGCTTTACTAGGGTGCTTTGGAACTCACAACTACAGTTTATATAAATGAGTGACCTGTTTATGAGGCTCAGTAAGCGACATTAGAGCTCCAAGGAATCCATAAGCATGTGTCTTATCTTCTGTATCAAAGAAGCGTATTTTAGATTGTATTACTTGATAATGGCCATTTTGATGCAGAAAAGTATTATGTATTTTTAAAAGACAGATGTATATATAAAAAATGATCACAGAATTGACCAAAACTGACTTACAGAATGGCTTGTTTGACAGCTTAATGCTTTTTAATTTTTTTTAAAAGAAACATTCTTAAATATTTGAAATTTATTTGTAATGAGAACTAGATGAAAATACTGAGCAACTAATTCAATCCATAAATTACCTGACGTGTTATCCTTTTTCTATTTGCTGCAAGAAATATCCTTAGTTATATCTATGTCATCCATATCTATATCTACATCTACATCTACATCTTTATCTACATCTATCTTTTTACTGTTTATACATCCCGAAAGTATTCAGCAACTAGACCTTTATTTGAAAAAGTTGCTTGAACTGTGACTGACAAATGTTGGCTATAGCATTTCCTGTGGATGCTCCGCTATATTAAACCAATATATATATGGTAAGTTACTTGAGCTACAGTTGCTTATACACATTATGCAATACCAAACCAAATTTGTGAACTCTAAATGTCACTTGTGAGAGAATAGCATGTGGTTCAGTAGTAATACACTCAAACTCACCTTTGATTTTAAACTCACCAGTAGTTTCATTCATTCGCTTATAGTTGAACAGTTCACCATTAACTGTAAGAATTCTTAAGGGATTAGAAATATTCCAAATTATTGGAAGCTAGAAGTATGAAATTTTAAAAAAATTTGGGAACAAAAGGACAATATTGTCATTTGTAGGGCTTCTGAATTATGAGATGTATTAAAATAAATTCAACAGTTGTTTAGATAAAATATGTGCACATGATCTGCAGTTCAATAACGAACTTGATTTTATTTAAATTAGTTGTGAATCATAATATTATTTCCCAAGATGACATATTATAGATTACGATTTTATGACGACAGTATTGTTGCTATGATATCATCACTCAGGCAGCATAAATGTATGCAAAATATTGTTGCAAGAAAACACAAAGTGGTCAGCTGCAATCAGACCAATTATTTAAACTGATCTCATGTACAAATTAAAATGAAATAAAAAACATTTAAAAATTCTATTTGGGGTAAAAATAAAGGGCTGCATAAATAGCTGGTCAGTTGAAACTAGTCAGCCGGTTCCTGCAACTGTGAAGTTTCTACAAGTGGAATTGTGCTCCCGTTTCAGAGAAAGAGCAGCCGCCTTCTTCCATCCTGGTGGGAGGCTTTGTGTACTGCTGAATGAATGGTGATAAACTCAGATTCCGAGAGGAAAAGTAGCCATTGCTTTTTTTTTTTATTAAAACCATATTACTTGCTGTTTGCTGCTTTCGAGACAGCTCTTGGCCTGCCCTCTTGGCTGAAGAAAGGCTCTGATTATTTAATTACAGATTCAAATATATTAAAAAAAAAAGGGAAGATATTTCTTACAGTTCAAAAAGCCCAAAGCAAGGCAGAAAACGCCACACAGTAAAACCAACACTACAAGAAGTAGAAATCAACTAATTAAACTGAATTGGACTGAAGTGCAATTGCTAACATCTTTACTGAGCTATTTTATGACATTGTCTGCCATCAAACATACACTTCTGTGCCTGGGTAGTTAGTTGTCTAATCGTGCAATTTTATCAATGTTAGTGGGGATAACAGAAGTAAAATATACACATTCGTGTTGGTCCAAAATCCAAAATCCTTGTAGGTTCATTGCAGGTAATTGTTTCTCTGGATCTCTTTCTAAAACTATTCTCAAAATAAACCATTGTATTTCTAACCTCCTTGTACTTGAGAACATTTTCTCCTTAGGACTCATGAAGATTCTCAGACGCATGCCATTGGCAAATTTCATCAGCATTTTCTCATTCCTAAGCCAAGATCACAGCTGAAAATACTAGTATCAACCTCAGGTCTGATCATGCATTTCACTGTAGCTCCTCTGTGCCACACTGTTGTCACTGATCCTTCAGCTTCTTATCCCCTTCTCAGTTCTTATCCTAATCATCATCTTCTCTAGTTTAACTAATAATTTCCTATTAAGCATCAAATGTTTTCCTGGCTTCCAAGTAGATTAGATCTAGATTAGACCTATTTTCCTTGTCTAGAAAAGCAATTATCTCCTCAATGAAGGATATCAGGTTAGTCTGGCACAATCTGTCTTTGTCAAACCCAAGTTGTGCTTTATCACATTTTCTCTGTACCTCTGTGCTTTCATCCTTTCCTGCTGTGAAACACAGCTCAGACCAGTCTGACAGAGTCACGGTTGTGAGGATGACCCTTTTTTACTTTCTTAAATATGTATAACATTTAATATTTTTTCTGTTGTGTGGCGTTTCCTAAAACCTGATGGATTTCATTCCTTGACTATAGAAGCTGCAATACTGTGCCAGTACCCTTATGATTCTGCGATACTGACAATCCCTCTCAGTTTCCAGACATGAAGTACTTAATATTTTTTCTCCATATCAAATGGTAATTTGTATCCCACATCTTCCCTGTAACCTCACTGAAAACTGAACTTCAGCATAAAACCACACATGGACCTTTCTTAATCCTTATCCCGTCTTCACTACACGCCGCTTTCACTTCATCCCCGCTGTCTTTTATTTATAGAAGTAAGAATATGAGGTTTGGTTTTGGTTTTTTTTTTAGATCTAGCTCACTTAGACTCTGGAAACTAATAAACTTTAAACCATAATTTTCTAATGAGCTCCATTTTCATTTACTTTAGGCTTCCCAGTCTTTTTTTGGTTATCCCCAGTTGTTATTTATTTATTTAGTTATGTATACATTCATTCATTTTTTTTTTACTTTAGTTCCACAAAGTTTCTGCATCTTTGTGTGTTTTTTTGTTTGTTTTTTTTTTAAATAATATTTAGTTTCTTGCTATAGTGGAAAGGGAATGAGAAACTAATTTTCACATTCTGCCTAACTTGACTAAATAGAAAATTATTTTATTGAAGTCTTCACTTTGAACCAGAAGCTTTAAAGACTAGTTTGTGGTTTTCTTTCTATTTAATTTAAAGTGAATTATCTCCTGATAATTCTTTCCAAGGGTATTTTCTACAGTTAATTTTTGTGCAATATGCTTGCTACTTACCAAAGTCAAATAAACAGAGTCTGCAATCACAAAGTATGATCCCATCTGGCATATGAATTTGTAGGTTACTGAGTCCAAGACCATAGAAACCTTAATTTCTTTTTAGCATTTGTTCTCCAGTAGGTATCTGGGAAGTTAAAGTCACTCCTAGTGACAGAGTTTCTCGTAAGATTTCCAGATGTCTTTCTGTATGCAAATATGAGCTTGTAATTCTATAGTGGACTCCATTCACTGTTTTTCTCTTTCTCCTCCAACGATGTAATATTTTTTCCATTTTTTTAAAAGCTCAAAGTGACGATTCATCTATGCTATTCCAGTTTATATCTTTAAAGTTATCACATTATAACAGTGCAGCATTACTCAGTCAGCCTTACTCTTTATTTCTATATGAAAACAGCTCGTGAGAGTTTATGTACCTTTTGTGTTTTCTTCTTCTCTGTATTCTCATTATCCTTTTGCTATCCAGCTTGACGCTCTACATCAACATTGTAAGTTTCTTCATGTTGCCTGCATTTCGTATGCTGGAATTCAAACATTTCACTTGTTTGTAGAGATATCCAATAATTTAGTCGCAAAAGATTTAATTTTAACTTTTAAATATTTGACAACTCATTTCTTTTCTAGTAATTACAATTAATTAGTTGGCTACTATTTAGTGGGGTTTTTTTTAGAGGTGAATAATATTTTTATCTTCTTATTTTTCTTTACTCTCCAGAGTTCCTTTACTCATTGTTTGTATTCTCATTTACNATATAAAAAAAAAACCAAAAACAATCTACCAAAAGAACATGATCCAAATAACAAACTTGTCTAAACTTTCCTTCTAGCACCAGCTCCAAAGTCATCCATTGATCATTGTTACTTCATCTCAATTGCTTCTTTTTTTATTTTTTTTATTTTTTTTTAAAGAATTGTGCAGAATNATGTTGCCTGCATTTCGTATGCTGGAATTCAAACATTTCACTTGTTTGTAGAGATATCCAATAATTTAGTCGCAAAAGATTTAATTTTAACTTTTAAATATTTGACAACTCATTTCTTTTCTAGTAATTACAATTAATTAGTTGGCTACTATTTAGTGGGGTTTTTTTTAGAGGTGAATAATATTTTTATCTTCTTATTTTTCTTTACTCTCCAGAGTTCCTTTACTCATTGTTTGTATTCTCATTTACCATATTCTTTTTTTTTTTTCCCTTGTAGGTCTGTTAAAACACTAATTTAACCAAAAAAATGATGGATGTAACAATGAGTTACTGCAAGATTCTCAATGCTTTTTAGTCTCATGATACTGTAATCACTTATGTTGGCCATAACTGAAAAATATATAATATATAAATATATTATATAAAAAAAAAACCAAAAACAATCTACCAAAAGAACATGATCCAAATAACAAACTTGTCTAAACTTTCCTTCTAGCACCAGCTCCAAAGTCATCCATTGATCATTGTTACTTCATCTCAATTGCTTCTTTTTTTATTTTTTTTATTTTT
>VXAK01003771.1:7341-30581 GCA_013399435.1 Arenaria interpres | reverse complement strand
TTTAAAGAATTGTGCAGAATACAGCTCAAGATCACATAGTTTAATATTTTCCCTGTCCCGGAATAATCATCTTGAATCTGTTCCAGCTGAACTGTAGTAATGCCGTGTATGTGGCCTCAAAGTCTGCAGCATTTGGGACTTTCAAAATTATAGACTCTTGAAGTGTATCTCTTCAGGAGAGTAGATTGCTAAACTAGTTCTAATTTCTTTTCAGCATCAAGCTAAATGTCCTTCCCTCTGCAGTGCTCAAATTTACGTGGGAAAGAAACACAGCCATATGGGCTGTAAGTCCTATGGCAGCCTGATCAGAGGAGGAAGGGAAGAAGGGAGATCGGGACTTCACGCACACCACCACACATACTGTACCTATAAAGTACACCATGAAGGTATGGGTAAGATGTGAAATATCTCTGCTTCAAATTGAGGCTACTCTCTGTAAAGAAAAAAAAAAATATTTGGACTGGAGACAAATGTGTTCTAAGTTCAGTGCAAGACTGTGTACACCCCAAAGAATGCAAAATCACCTCTAGCTCCCCATGTTCTGCTCCTTGATCTTGTCTTCTCTAAAGCAAGTGAACATACATGAACATTCAGTCTTGTTTAAAACTCCAAAATAAAACCCCTCAGACATTTCTCCTTCCAGGAAAAAGAAGAAGGAAGAAAACAGGTATATCTTAGCCACTTTACTTAATGTTCTCTGTAATAATCATACCATAAAAAAACTACAGACTTCAAAATTTACTCCTGAGTGCTTCACAGTTATAAATTATGTTACTCCAATAACCAGCCTGGGCCCAGCAAAAATGGGAAAAAGATTGATGGACTGAGAGTTGCCTTTAAATACTGAGGGTTCAATTGTCCTTGTTCAAGACAAACAATGCACATTTTCTACCAAAAGTGGCATCGTACAGCTCCTGCTATATTCAAATATATTCTCCAATTACCTTCAGCTCCCAGCGAGGGAGTTCAACAGTACTTCTGCAAAGCAGGCCACAATCCCAAGTCAGGCAAAGGGAAACTGGGAAACTCATAGCTTGTGGCCACCTGTGAAAGGTTAGCAGAGGTTTACTCTATTCTCCAAGGTGGCATTGACTGAATTAATCATTAAAACATTCTTTTTCCCACCCCCCTACAGTCTTTGCTTCAACCACTGTACATATTCTGATTTCTGCTGCAAATGGGGGATCCAGGCCACAGCCATCCCCTGTACTGCACAATCTTGTTTTGGTCCCAGAAGCCTCCCATCTTGGGTACTGGATGAGGTATGTGTGTGCTTACTGAAGGAAAAACAGCATGCTATTATGCGATTTTATTTTCTTTCCTTAGTGTGTGCCCATAGGGATTGGACAATTAAGGTTGCTCAAGCAATTTTTACTAAAGTATTACCAAATTTGGATTTATAACATGACTAATTGCAATATGTCACTGGAAAAGTCTCCCACAAATTTATTAATAATACTATATATATGAATGGAAATACTGAATCGTTATACAGTCTACTGATAGCTTGAGCTAATACAGTAAGAGAGGCGATCAGGAGTACTGGGATCCTTTCCAAGTTCAAGGAGATAGTATGTATTTATTGTCACCGATTCTCTTGCCAATTCCTCAAAGACTTTGCTTGATAATCTTATTCTCTTCTAAACCCTTGGGTTCTCGTTTAAGCCCCATCTTCTCCACCATATCAATTGCAATCTTTATTCCTTAAATTCCTCTGACACATTCCCCAATACAAATTCCAACTTTTCCCTTCTTTTTACATTATAGAGTCCCAGTTTCCCTGTGCCTGATTCCTTTGATACTCTTTCTCACTGCACCCGTTCCCCACAGCTCCATCCTTTGCCCCTACATGGCTGAAATAGGTGTTCATACCACTGAGCTCAACACACGCTGGTTATTTTCTCACCTTGTGCCTCTGGCTTTAAAATGTCACAGAGCTGCATATACAAGAAAAATGCTACATAGCCATAAATGGAACCCCTCCACTCCTTCCCTGACTGATATTCTCTGCTTAAGACATAAGAAATCTCTGCTGAGCCTGAATATTTTTTCTCCAAAACCTTATAATTTACAGTGGCAACAAAAGCCAAATTTCAATTTTCATCCCACATTGTTATCCTCAGCTGCCAAATATCAGTCTGCAGCTTCAAATTATATTAACTATTTAAATAACTTCTTCCCTTATCGTCTTCCTCCCTCCCCCTTCCTTTTTGATTTATTATCATGAGTGAAACAACATACTTCTTGCCTCATTCTCAGAAATGACTGGATTTTTTTGGCAAAGAAGACATTCTAACACATGTTTTAGCCACCTTTTAGCAGACACAAAGGAACATTAGAGCCCAAATGTCTACCAATTGGCAAATTGAAAAGTACTAAAATCAGCATTTTAAAACGGAAAGTGTCAGGAAACATTAATACGCATAGCTACCGGCCCATTTTTGGCCTTCATCAGTTTATTCAGCTTTTTCCAAGTAGCACAAAATCCCTGGCTGAAGCAGTCAGCTGCATGGAGACTTTAGGTTTCGTAGGTGACATGCCTCTGCGTTTTGCAGTTTTGACTCTCTCTCACGTTACTTGTGGGAATCCTGCAGAGGCTCTTGCAAGAAGCACTTCAGGCTGCTCTGCACTGGGGTAGCATCAAACCAAGTCCTACCCAACAGGTCTACAAACAGAACCTTTCAAAAATCATTTGTGTACACTTTTTTAATTAGACCTTTACCTTGTTCATCAAATACAAAATTTTTTTGGTCTTACATATAGACATAATGTCACCCAGTACCATGTTATTCAGATGTCTACTAATTCAGATTTCTACTAATGAAAAAATGATGTTACCTAAACCAACCACACGAATCTTCTCTGTTTAAACAAATTTAGGATAATCTTTTGCAAAAGGCTTGATAGATAATTTAGCAAATTGGCTGCAACCCTAACTGGTAGATATTTTCAACTGGACTGATCACATAGGTGAGCTGTGTGAAAAACTACTGCTGATACTGTCAGCTGAAATTGAACATGGTAAAGCCAGGGATTTGTACCTTAAGAAGCATTTAAATAGGCAGCAGTGCTGTAAACAAAACAAAACCTCCACATCAGTAAGAAAAAAAACAACCCCAAACATGAATACATATATGTTTACCTTCCCACTGGTGACTGTGGGGTTTAATAGATAGTACATAAAATTTATTACCAAAGGGTTTAAAAATAAGATTAGGGAGTGCAAAGGAATTATAGTCCCTTTAGCCTGTGGATCCTAGAATACTGCTTATAGCAAGTGGCACAGTATGAATATGGAAGACACAGGAATTTTCCCTTCTGGAAAAAGCTATTTTAATTCCCTGTAGTATGCCACTATATCATTTACATTTGATCTGTTTGGAACATCTTCCATGTAATTCTTGGAAGAATACAACTAAAATAACAGCCTTCAAGTACCTTTGGGGGTGGGAATTTGATGGAAAAAGGAATGGATAGTTTATCCCCTTATGTGACATTTTATCCCATCCAAAATCATTACAGCTGAAAGAAATAGAAGATAGTGTGAATTCATACTGCTTTTTAGAATTGGTATAATGTATGCAGTTAAAGCTTTGCTAACCACACATTTTATAAAAGTGATTATCAATTGATTAAAATTGCATATTAGAGTGCATAACTTTAATTTTGTATTCATGTAGTGAATCTGCAAAGTGGCGTAGAAGAAAAAGGAGTCATGGGAAGTTATATTACTCATTGAATATTGCACTCATTTCACCACATTTTACAAATTAATTGGACCAGATATAGTTGTGGTGTTGTCATTCCTCACTGGGGCAAACTGGTGGTGGTCTGAGACAGGAGAAATGTAACAATATCCAGACCCTTCCTTTGGAGTAAGTTGATTCCTATCTTAACGATAGGGAGGAGTCTCACTGCAAATAAGGGAACTGTGACTCACAGGCAAAGAACAACAGGAGCTTTTCCACTCTCTTGTGTTTACCCCAACTATGTAAATTCATGTCTTGGCTTGCATCCGTTGTTCATGCCAAGTTCCCATCGAAGTCAGTGGGAATTTTGAACATGTAAGGAATAGCTTACATCTTTAACTTCATCAAGCTTTCTGATTAAGTATTCCAAACTTCCCATTCTGCTATTCACAGATCTGAACAACAAAATTTCCTTAGCTTTCTTAGCTTCCTTCTGATGGGGAAATGTTACTCTTTATATCACCTACACAGCCTATTTTCATTTTCCCTGCTCCCTTCTACCAGCTGTATGTTTTAACCAATATGGAACAGACAGAGCAGTTCAAGGCTGTTAATTGTTGAGGTTTTTTTGTGTTGCAGCATGCCACTTCCACCATTTTACTTGGCCAACATAATGAACTTTTCATCTCTTCTCATTTAAATGTGAAATGTGTTCACATAGATAGCATTTTCTTCACATCCTTGCTTCAGCAAGAAAAGTAAAACATAGTAAACAAACTATCCCCTCCTCTTTCCCTTAAATAGTGAATTACTACTGCAAGGAAAGTGTTTCGTGTTATCTTAAATTAGCCTAGAATAGGATGAAAATGTGTTATCTTTTCTTTCTTAAACAGTGACTCAAAGAGCTTTTCAGAAAGTGGTGGCTGCAACAGTGGCAGTGCAAACTGCACTTAGCAGCAACTCACAAAGAACTCTAGTTAATTTCTGAAAGAAAATTATGAACTAAAATTAGGTTACCTTCATTTAAAAAAAAATCACTAAGGAAGTGAATCAATTGCTGCATTATTCACATCCCTTTTCACAATCACAGTTACGGGACAGCAGTGGCCCTCTTAAACATTTGGTCTGAAGGCTGAAGGTGACTCTTCTTCTCTGTAGGTTTTATAGATAGTATAGCTGATACCATGATGTAATAACGATTTTGATGTATAGTTAACAAGTCTTAGATGTATTGACAGGACAAGAGGCAACGGGCACAAACTTGAACACAGGAAATTCCATCTAAACATGCCGAGGAACTTCTTTACTTTGAGGGTGGCAGAGCACTGGAACAGGCTGCCCAGAGAGATGATGGAGTCTCCATCTCTGGAGACATTCAAAACCCACCTGGAAATGTTCATGGGCAATCTGCTCTAGGTGGACCTGCTCTGGCAGGGGGGTTGGACTAGATGATCTCCAGAGGTCCCTTCCACCCCCAAATCATTCTGTGATTCTGTATAAAAAGGTATTCTGCACTTACTATTTTATGGAATAACCATTGAATCTGAGCAAGTGGCAGACTGAAGCAGACAAAGTTCCAGAAGTACCTCCTCTACCACCTCTACATCACTTCAGACTTTTGAACACCTCTTGCAACACTACTTCATATCTCCACCCAGAAAAAAAAGTCTTTCTGCATGACGAACACTTGCTGCCTGGCAGAGGATCCTCTGCTGCCTTCGCTAGGTAGGAGCGAGGAGCAGAGTGCTCCTGCCAAACATTGTCTCAACTTTCCTACTTTGCTGTGCAGCAGCTGCTCCATTCAGCCTGGGCGAAACCTTCCTCCCAGATGGTGGAGGAGTGAGACTTTGGAAAGGGAATAAGAGGAAAGAGGGAGTTCAACCATGGCTGGGCAAGACGCATACTCTATTACAAGTAAATGGAATAATGTTATGTGCAGTGGGGTTACTTGATGTGGGACAGATAGTTCACAGACCACTTAGATGTGCCTGTGAATGTGTGCACTTACAGTTGAGAAGAGTGGAAAATTAAATGAGCTGCTAGTTTTGGCACAGTGACAGAATGTATGTATTTGCAAAGCAATCTCATCACCAACAACTCCTTAAAAGCAACTTTGCTTTATGATATTGAAGAAGCTTGATACAGAGTTTTGTTTTTCTGTTTAACTGGGGTCTAAAACTAAGAACTTGCTCTGACATCATAATTTTTTTTTCATTCAAGGTATGTTTTGTATTTGACCCATCCTAAACAGTATCAGAAGAACTGGGGCAATAATGGAGAGTAGCTCATGAAGACCAGGGTTTACAGCTTGGGGAACTTGGACCACAGTATGCATCAGACAAGCTACAAACTCACATAGAAGCAGTTTAATGATGTTTTGCACTTAGAAGATTTATTTGTGTCTTTCTTTCTCTTCTAGATGTACATATTTTATACTGGTTGTACTGGAAATGCATATGCATGATTGAACTCAAACATTACGCAGCCTTAGTTATTATTAAATACTTTGAGTGAATTCTGCTGGCAGACAGTCTGTTCGGGCTCATCTGCATTGCATGAATTTATGGTTTGTTCTGGCCACCAACAGATGGATTTTGAAATAATTGATAAGTGGTTTTAACTAAGTATAAGTAGTTTATAAGTCCATGGTAAGTGGACCTTGCTTCCTTTAGTACTTCCCTGAGAAGACGGTTGATTAAATACTGTGGGTGAATGCTTTTGGAGACTGGTTAGTTTGTCTTAAATCCATGCTGGTGCCAGATACTGAAACTAATTGGCAGCTTTGCTTATTAATAGTGTATTGCTAAAGAAAAAAACAAAAGATGTTCAGAATACTGAACAGGAATCTTCCTATCTCTGTATTCCATTCCACTTTTTCAGTCTCTTTCTTCTAAATCTATGAATGATATTACAATGACTATTAGGCTGTTGAAGTGGAGAGTTTTGATTTCCAGATTAGCCAGTCTCAGTGTTTTACTGTCTCTGGCATTTCACTGTAGAAGGGTGAAGTGTGAAGCATTTGTTAACCATATCAAGCAATCTGCAGGTGTGCAAGGAAAGAATATACTTACTGGAGCCCTTCTTTACAGCTGGAGCAGCTTGCCACGACAATAGGTGAGTGTGGGTGAAGAGGAGCCTTGCTGCTGCACAATGGAAATGGAAATGCATGACATGAGGTGATAATCAGATATATGAGCCAAAAGATATAAGACCCAAAGTCACTCACATTGGCTCTTGACCAGAGCCAACCAAAGTTTTTGCTGGTCTCCCTTTTGAAGGTTTGTTTCTACTGCAGTCAGTCTTAGCATTTTAAATAAATGCTTTTGATAAGTGTGCAATCAGGTATGAGACACAAAACAAAATCCAGATTCTTTCATTCCTAAATCTCTAAGCACATCGCAAAGCTTGAAGTCATGCGGAATACCATGTGAATAACTAATAGTATTTTCTCTCTTAATTTGTCAGCTTGTTCTAGGCTAGGAAAAGGTGAATTTTATTAAAAGACCAATGATTACTTAAAATCTGAAGGGGAGAAAGAATGTCATGTAGAACATTAATAAAGTTTAGGGACAAATGGGACAAAAAGAATAAGAAAAAAATCATGTTTAATTGATTGTTCATTTGTTATGCATGAAATGTATTCAGAGACAGTAATGAAATTTTCACTATCTCAGACGGACAGCACTAGCAGAAGAATTAATGAAACTACACACAGCTTCAGCAAAGTACTAATAGTTATAGCTCAATATTCTGGTTGCCTAGTGACCTGATTGATCTTCAAAGTAAGAAATAAGAAAACAAACCCTGTATTGTGTGTTATGCTGTAGTGAAATGTGTACATAAAGTATTACCTTAGCTGCCTGGTATGTGCAGTTCAGCCAAATTCTTCATTAATTACCCTTATAGTGAACAGGAAACCAACATCATTATTATAACAACTAGAGAGATTGTAGGATTTTTTCCACTAGCTCTTAAAGTGATGAATACTGCCTACAGTGTTGTTTATAATGCTTAGACTGACTTCATGATTCCAATGTAAGAATAGCATGTTAAATAGTTAAAAGTGCAGTCATTGCAAAATTAAAAATAAATTAAATACAGCTAGTGTATTGCCAAATTATTAAATATTTATACCAAAGCATTGAAAAGTGCTTCCACTTTTATGTTCACTGCCACAGTATTTTTAAAAGTTAGTATAACTGAATGGGGATTTGGAGAATTTCTAGGAAACTTCTTTTAGAAATACATATAGTAGAACAAAAGATTAATGTTTGGAAGTATAAATGAATTAAAATTCTGAAATAAAGATCCCATAAAGTGAGCTTACCACTGGCTTTCTAACCATATCTCTTATCAAGGCTGTGCAAAGCTTAGTAATGAAATCAGAATCTGATTATGTTTGCTGGGACTTGTGATGCGTCTGACTTTGCCTGGCTTCCCTTCAGTTATGATCAAGGATGAAAAGGATATGAGCCTTTTAACATCCCCTGCCAGCCCCTCTGTTTTTCCTTTCTTCAGTGTTCCTTTCTCCCTCCTCCAAGCCCTTTATCACAAGGAGAAGAAAAAAAAAAAAACCAAAAAACCAACTTAGCAGATTGGGCCCAGAGTTGTGGGGTGTTTTCTCGCGGGGGGAAGTGTGGCGAGGTCTGTAAGGCCCTTCCGCCGGGCGTTCGGCAGGTCTCATTAAGGGCCGCGCAGCCGACATTCCTGCCGTGCCTCACAGGGCTCAAACTGTGCTTGGGATGCAACAAGTCTCAGCCTTGCCCTCAGCGTTCCAGGCACAGCCCAAGCCAGCTCACAGATACCTACATTCCGCCCTCAGGTTCAAGCGCTTTGCTTACCTAGGTAGCTTTTAATCTAAATCATTCACCCATTTCTGTAAAAACACAGCCTCTATCAGGTGACTTCAGGCCTGTGGAAGACAGAAATGCCAGAAAAAGACCAGTTGTTCTGCTGTCGCTTGTGTTTGTGCACAGTAATTATGTGCGCACAACTTAACCTTCTAATCCATTTTTTATAATTCTGAATTCAGAAAAGTGCATTATTGTTAAAGTTCTCCTTCAGTGCAGTGCATGACGCTATAACGACTTGTAGGAACAGTTAAATTCATATTTAAATGATTTATTGGTTTTAAAAATAGATGACAGATGTGGAAATGAGAGATATGTTTATCATGATGAATTCTTGTGTTGGAACCAAGTTAGCTTTCATCAGCTACTTTGTACTATTTTATTACACCATTGATCTGAAGTCTGATTTTTGTACCTTGACATAAAATGAGGCTTGAAATATGTTTTCAATATTACCTATCTATAAATTCCATCAGACTGGCCTTATTTCGATTGGTGTAAGACCATCTTGGAGTTGCAATTAATATAAAATCATATACTGCTTTCTCATTTTATTTCTATTTCCTCCAGCAATTCAGAGCGATGATGGATGGTCACTTCAGGATGTACTCTGTGTTCTGAACTGTAAACAATGTTTTCCAATGACTCAGAGATTAAAGTTTGTTTTACAGTGTTTTATTTGGAGCACTAGATTCTTATATTATTACATTTTTCCTGAAAAACTAAAACAACAAAGGAATTGGCCTATTTCATATTCATATTGAATAGGCAAAATCAATCTTTAAGTTCAAGACAATGTCCCTGACTTTTCATGGTGGTCTATGACAAAAGAGAGATTAGTTTGCAGAATATACAGCAGGGTATATTCAGGACATATTCAGAACATTTAGAACACATATTCAATAATACAGGCAGATAAGAAAATCTGAGACAGTTTACCAACAGAACTTCAGAGACATTTATCTGGGTAGGGTTGATGCTAGCAGGCTTTCAGTCTAACGGTCAGTTGCTATTCGCTGTATCTTGGCTCCAGTACTTGAACACAAATGTGTGTAGGTATGCTGCTTGCCTAATAATCTATTGTTTTAAACTTAAAATAAAACCTTAAACTTACTAGAGAATTTCACGAATCCTCTTGATGAGATTCAGCTTTTGTGCCTCAGGTTCCTCTGACATAAAATGGAGATCGTGATGATTTTATAAAGCTTAGGTAGATGTGTTAAGCAGAGTTTGTGTATGACTACCACTACTACTTAGTAACACCAAAATCATTAATAATAGTAACAAAAGTAGGATACCAAGAGGTCATTAAGCTCAGTGTGCCTTTGGTTTATTTTATGGAGACTTGAAACAGGTCTCCAAAGAGGTGCAGATAGTCTAGTATTTAGAAGCAGCAAACATCTTTAAATCCAGATTTATGGTCTCACCCGTGGTCAGTAAGGTCCAATACCACCTTATAAAAATTTTGCTTTGTTGGGCGCAGATACCACACCTCACAGCCTTCCAGCTCACTTTCACAAACTCTTCCCTGGTAAACTCAACTGCTCTGACATTGACAAAGAGGACCTCTCTTCCCTGTGTAATGAATTCCTGTTTCACTCACACGACATCCCTACCCATCTTGAGTTAGCGGTATTTTGATGAACTTTCCATTTCGCTGCCATAGTACACCCTCAGGAGTTCAAGTGCTGTGTGGCAGTTGGTATTTTCGAACTGGAGAGGGCCTCAAGCTTCTTGGCAGTAACCAAATTTTGAATTCCACTACCCCAGAAGTCAAGACAAAGAGGTGTGTCCACGTGATGGCAAAAAATATTTTTGTGAATATAAGTGGTCTGAGTTGAAGAATGGAGCTGAGATGGGAGAGTGCCTCTAGGCAGCCTCAGAGGAGTCAGATAGTTTGGGGATACTGAGAGAAGGAGAAGTCAATGAGACCTTGAAGCTTGATGTGAGGAGAAGGAAGTGCAGGGGTTTTGGACACTGAGATGGAGGCTGGCAGAAGTCACTATTTTGAGGAAATGAAGGTGCAATAACTTCCTTGCATTCCCTTTGCTAAGCTGGTCTGACCTCCAGGTGCGAGGCCCCTTTCCTGTATCCACATGCCTTCCCAATGTTATGCAGAAAATTACCCTGCTTGCTCTTGTCCCTGAACCCAGATTTTCACACTACAGAGAGAAAAGACAAGTTGGGCTATGTGCCAGGCTGGATATCAGGTGGGGAAATCAAACTATGATTCTGCTGTGATTGGGAACAGCAGTGATTGCTGCTGCTAAGGAAAAAAAAGGCCAAGAAACCCTTCAGCCACACATCCCTTCTATCTGCCCAGTAACTATGTCCATCTGTTTTCAAATTGCCTATTCTCGCATCTTCTTGCATGACAAAAATAAGGGGGTCAGGGTGCAGACCCTATGGTCTGTTGTGCCAAGCAAACACCTATTTTTACTGTCTAAGAGGAGCACCAGTGCCAGGTGCTGAAGTTGTAGCTCTGTTCGTGACAATTTAGGAAAGTTGAAAAGCTTTACGCAAGAAATTACAAATGCAGTCAAGGGCTCAAGCAATTACACTCTTCAAAGTGTTTCTCCTATCTCAGAGAACAACTTGAGTTTCTTAAGGGTGTATTCATTTCACACTGGAGGGAAAAAGGTCAGTCTGGTGGCTCCCTGTTTTCTCAATTTAAATCATTAGGTTTTCCCTCATTAATTTAAAATAGAGACTAAGGGTTGCAGGAAAAATTCTTAGGAAATGTAGCATTCTGTAGGAATAACAGCAAAAGTCAGAGAAAGCTGATTTTTTTAATTATAGTTTAAACTTAACCTAATTCATTCTAATGGTACTAAAATCTCGACATAGATAACTTTGTTGATACTGTATCGCTGCACAAATACACTTACCTGCAATTTTGACTTAAGGCCTTCTGTACCTTAGGTGTGCCCTACCTTCAAGAATGCAAAGTTAGTTCCAAGCAAATTAAGGCTAGAGAAATGACTTTGGACCAGTCCAATTTTACATTTCCTAGTGTTTGATTAAAGTTGCAGAAATACTTGCTGAGCAACGGTTGATTCATGTCGGTAATTTCCACCAGGCTTAGTTTCTCCATTGTTGGTGTTTTGCTTGCTTTGTCACTGCTACATTGCCAGTTCATTTTTTCCCTTCCATGACTCATATGTTCAAGTTAGCTTTTCTCAATATCGGGGCAGGAAAATATATTCTGGACCAGCATGATGTTCCCTTGTTCTTTGAGACTCTGCTTTTAGTTTGCATAAGAAACTGTGACTGAGTGGTAGGTGTTGCCCCACTGCAGGTGGTTAGTACGATTAAGTCCCAGTAAATGTCTCCTGTGCAAAGCCAGAAGTTTCTCCCTAGCCTTATTGTATGAACATAGTATCCCATCCTAGAAACAGCAATACCTAGAAAATATTTTCATTTTCTTTTAATGTAGGAAGTAGGAGAGTTGTCTCACCACTCCAGATACTGTAGTACATTTTCCCCAGTGCATTATTCCTACAAGAGGATAATTAATTTCCCTGATGGTTTAGTGGCTAGTTCATCTCTAAGGTAACTGGTGAATAGTCTGGGATTATTTACGTTTCTGGAAAGAACACCACCACCGTACAAAGTTTTCTTTCTTGCTGTTCTTCATTGTTTGCATAACATGTACTTCTCCGGGTAGACAAGTGTGTTTTGTAATTCAAGGTCCCTGGAAAACTACAAGGGAATTATTCATGGAGGAAAGAATTCACTAAATTTGAACTCATGTTGCGAGTTCATAAAACATTTTCTAAAATCTGTGACATTTGGAAAACATTGAACATTAAAGAGCTTTCATTCCCAGACCTTTTTGAAACTTTTATGCTTAGTTGACCCCCACCCAAAACGATAAGGCTTAAGATATTTTTGTTGTTTAAAAAGAAGACCTGAGTTTAAACTGTTTAAGCAGCTCAGATTATCAAAATAACAATTCTTGGTTTAAAAGAATCTGTGAAAATTTGTTGATTTAGTCTCATAAATTCTACCCGATGATTTTCCTCAAGGTTAGACACTGATTTTTAGTCTACTTCCTAAATTTATCCACTGAAATGATTTTATATGCCTGAAACTGAAACAATAATCTACTTCAGGGTCAAATGCATAAAGCATGTTTGTTTTAAAAGGACTTGGATTTTGCTTTTAGCTTTGGCGCAGGCTATGTTGCTCTCAATCCCACAAGGTGTTATCTTTTTCTAAGAAAAACAACCTCACAGAAATCTATGGTTTATTTGCAAATAAAGGCTATTGTTATATATAAATATATGAGTGACTTTTTTTTTCTTCTTCTTCTTCTTTTTTTTTTCTTTTCTTTTTTCAGTATTGTAAAATTTGATTGACAGTTGGAAGGGAAAGTCAGGCTCATACAAATTTCTGAATCTGTCTAGTCACTCACCACGGCTGCTGATGAGCCATGTCTGCTACCCATTGCCCTCAGATGCTGTTTTCTAATTCTTTTCCTCATTCAAAGAAGCTTGCACAGTTTTTCCCCATTGAGAACAAGATGTGTGCAAGCCCATAGGGGATTTAGATCATATGCATGCCAGTTTCTTAATGAAAGGGAACTTGCTGCTCTGCCCCTTAAGCATTCATATTTTCTCTTGTGTATCAAAGCTGTTTTGTGCCTTAGGGGTAAAAGTCACAGCTTCTGTACCATAAAATCAAGCTGCATTCTTTAGGGAGAGAGAATGTTGGAGAGAGTTTTAGTTCTGCCCTGAAACAGTTTTCTTGTGACAGGGAAGCAAAAGTCATGAAGCAAAAGTTGTGTTCTCATTCTTGTTTCTACTACTGATTGTTTAGTTCATATGGCTGTTTTCCTGCCGATATTTACCATGGAAATGCATATGCCCCAGGTAACATACCTGCATTCCTAATTTCTTCAGATTTCTCAGGGCCCTTATTGAAGGTCATAAATCCGTTTCCTTTAGAAAAAAAAATAAATCTAGTCAATAAAATTCCTTCTACTTGCTTCAGGACAGGATACATTGACAAAAGGTTAGTGGTTTTGTTTTATAACAGTGTTTAAAGAGCATAATATTCTAACTCAATTTTGAAGCGCTGCTAACTTTAACTTATTCTATCTGGACACATATAGATGATAGCAGTAAGACGTGGACAGAATGTGATGAAAGTGAGAAAAAGGAGACTTGCTTATTTGTACCTGTGAAAGTTTCTGCTGTTTTTTAAACTGATCTGCTGCTCGTGTTGAAAGGTACAGCTCAGTCTTGACTCTGGACTGAATAAGAATGCAGTCTAAGATCTCCTGCTTGAATCCAAATGTCTCAAAAAATTAATTTAATTAAACTTAATTCCTTTTCCTTAAGTAAAGTAGTTCAATCTAGGAAAAGAATATTACAAATATTACCAGTCCCTGTCCCTATATCTCTTGCAAAACTTTTCATAAAAATAGAGCTATTTTTTTACTATTTCAACTGGTTTGAAGAGGAAATTCTCATATATACTATAGAAGTCCATGTGTAGTAAATGTTTTGTATAGACAAGGCATTTGAAGAGAAAAGTAACTTCCTTTATGAGGTTACAAAAAATTATTAAAAATTGTGTAAAAATGATTTCACAGCTATAAAAATCAGACTTACAGTGCCTTTAATAGTGATGAACCATTGAAAAATAGCAAGTGCAAGTGGAATGGTGATAGATAATTTGGAAGAAAAAAGAAAAAAGAAAATAGATGTCTTGCAACACACGTGCCCATTCAGGATAAGGCAGACCCTCATTTCTTGATTTCATTCTAGAAAGTGGTTTGTTGGATAGAGGGAGAAATAATGCCACTGTGCTAAACAAAGTTTAATATATGAATGAATATAGAGCTTTAATAGCTGCAGCTGCTGATCCACGGCTGGAACAGCATACAACCTGCATGCAACAGAAATTCAAATACATGAAATATTAACGATGATTTTAAGATGAGTATACCTTTTCAAACAATGCCCAATTTAGTGTTGTGCGGTCAAAATCTTTCTATTTCCCACATAATTGTCTGCTTCTAAATTAAAATAAATATGCTTGATTTAAAATGCATGAAACCCGAGGATAACGGTCTACAAATTTACTCCAGATGCATACTAACTGCTAGAATAAACATTTCAGAATACAGTTTTACATAATACACTTATCTGTTTCATTTGGCTGTCCCCATAAACTCACTACACTCCAAGCATAAACAGGTTGTTAAGTACATTTAAGGATTTTAGAATGAACACCAGAGCTGCCGTTATCATTAAAATGAAGTGCTGTTGTTGGAGTCAGGCCACACAGAAGTGTTTACCCAGTACTGAACTAGAATTTCAATTTTTTCCTCCTCTTCGGCACTGGAGTATGGATGGCTCTGATACCTCAGCCTGTAACCCATCATTTGAAGATCGAGCATCAGATGCATGTACAACAATCTAAACGTGCAGCAGTCCGTTTCTACATGATGAGAAGACACTATAATGTTAATCTGTTATGATATGAATTCTGTGGGTTTTAGGTTTATTTTGCTCGTAGCTGGATGCTAGATGCCAGCTCCAGTGCAGGGTCACATGCATACTCCTGACCTGTCAGTAATACTCTGTTTCCTGCTTGCAAAGCATTGTGTATGTTCTTTGATTGTTCCAAATCACAAGACTGAGATAATCTCTGAACCCTTCGATGGCACAAAGGGAAGAGAAGGAGGGATGAGGTGGTGCAAAGCACAAGGAATAGAAAATAGTGTGAGTTGATGGTTGGTGTTGATCATATTCTTCTTTCAGAAAGGAAGCTTCTGCTTCATTTCACGAATTATTTCTAAAGCTGTCATGTTAATTGATTCTTGAATATTCTACTTAATGAAGCTTAGTCAAATATTTTCTACGAATGTTAAGTTTGTGTGAAGAAACACACAAGAGAATGGCATAATACATTTTAAAAAGATCATTTACTAGACTGAAAAATATCACACACATTAATGTGAACACATGGACTTTTTCTTCTTTTCTTTTAGGTTTCAGAGAATGCAGAATAATAAGCAACCAAAGTAATAACATCATTGCAAATAACTGCCATTAGTTTCCACATTCTGCTCTGTGTTCTAGGCCATACTTGGCAATAGTCTGATAAAACTGATCCTTTGACTCAGTTCGCATCATCAGTAGTTTGCCCTGCCTCTGTTCTAACATGGGAATGAACTGGATTTATGGTTGGGGATGTTTCATCCTGTTACTCCGCTTTGCAAACAGAGTTCTTCATAAATCACAAATTTTTCAGAACAGGTGATTCATATTTTTAAGGATTTATTTAGTGTACTATATAATTCTATACTATATAATTATATGTATTACCTATAATAGAAATCTGTATACAATCTGCAAGGAAGAAAAAACTGCAAATCATCAAGAAAAGAAAAAGCACTTCAGTAACACCAACCCTGCAAGAAAAGATGTTGTCTTTGCTGTGTCAAGGATTAGGACTCACCTACATAAAATTCTTCAGGGCGAGAAAAAAATCCTGACTGTCTTTCAATACTTCATCATCATTACATAACACATTTCCTACCGGTACTGCACTAGGTTCACCAGAGCTAATACTTTGATGGATGTTTTCTATTTTTCTACTTCTTCTTACTTTTACTTAAGGTCAAACCCTTTTTCTTCTTAACAATAGATGAAGAAAATAATATGAAACACATGAGAGAAATAATAAAATAAATAGTGGTGCAGACGATACAACACCGCAGCTCTTCTACAGTCGAAAAAACCCATAAACCCAAACCAGAAATCAAAATGAAGAAACTCCACAAAGAATTAACATTTAATGTAGCTGAAAGATTCAGGAGAAGACAGTAGGGAGTGCTGATCTTAGGAAAGAGTTCCAAGACACAGGGAGATGTTCATCTTTGCCAACATATGGTGCAATGAGGAGTTTAATGTGTGAAGAGAAGGAAAGGGGAAAGTAAAAATGGAAAGGAAAGCCAGAAGGGAAGAGGGAAAGGAGGAAAATGGAAAAATAAAAAGGAAAAGGGAAAAGTGGGAAGGGGGATGAAAAAAAACCACATTGTATTTTAAATTCTGAAGTGGCCCATCATCTGTGAAAAATCATGCTACCCACTCGTATTGCTTTTACAGACCACCTCAGGATTATACATAGTTAGATATCGGTGTTACTTTTGCAAACTGTGAGATGACAACTGCCTGAGCTCTCTTGTGTGATAGAAAAGTGTTGTATTTCATTAGTGTTTGTGAATCTTTTTTTAGATTTGCGACATGAATTTTTTTAAAAAGCATAACCTCCATAAGTGTAACTGCTAGTGGAAGGTCATGAATTTATTTTCATAGAATCATAGAATCATGGAACCATAAAATGGTTGGAGGAACCTTTAAAGGTCATCTAGTCCAACCCCCCTGCAATAAGCGGGGACATCTTCAACTAGATCAGGTTGCTCAGAGCCCTGTCCAACCTGACCTTGAATGTTTCCAGGGATGGTGCATCTGCCACCTCTCTGGGCAACCTGGGTCAGTGCCTCACCACACTCACAGTAAAGAATTTCTTTCTTATATCTAGTCTAAATCTGCTCTCTTTTAGTTTAAAGCCATTCCTCCTTGTCCTATTGCAACAGGCCCTGCTAAAAAGTTTGTCCCCACCTTTCCTGTAGGCCCCCTTTAAGTAATGGAACACCACTATCAGGTCTCCCCAGAACCTTCTCCAGGCTGAGCAACCCCAACTCTCTCCACCTGTCCTCATAGGAGGGTGCTCCAGCCCTCAGATGGTCCTCATGGCCCTCCTCTGGACCCACTCCAACAGGTTCCTGAGTTGAGGACTCCAGAGCCAGACACAGTACTCCAGGTGGGGTCTCACCAGAGCAGAGCAGAGGGGCAGAATCCCCCTCCTCATCCTGCTGGCCACGTTGCTTTTGATTCAGCCCAGGATGTGGTTGGCTTTCTGGGCTGCAAGCACACATTGCCAGCTCATGTCCAGCTGTTCACCGACCAACACCCCCAGGTCCTTTTGGCAGGGCTGCTCTTCATCCCTTGACCCCCAGCCTGTGCTGATACCGGAGGTTGCCCTGACCCAGGTGCGAGACCCTGCACTTGGCCTTGCTAAATCTCATGAAGTTCACAGGGGCCGACTTCTCAAGCCTGTCCAGGTCCCTCCAGATGGCATCCCGACCCTCAGGCATGTCAACCGCACCACACAGCTTGGTATTGTCCACAGACTTGCTGAGGACGCACCCAATCCCACTGTCCATGTCACGGATGAAGATATTGAACAGGACTGGTCCCAGTACTGGACCCCTGAGGGATTCTCCCTGGGAAAGTATGAAAGGGCTTCCTCTGGAGACCTATTAGAGTTATTAACATAGCTCAATGCTTTATTTTTTCAGTAACATTATTGGCTTTTACATTATGACAAGTCCAAGTAAAACATATACAAATATACATCTTAAAAATATGTATTTTATCTAATTTAATTCATGCATTAAATTCTTTTTGCAGTTGCTTACAGTACTTTTGGCTTTCTGACTTTCAGGCACTTCTCATCCACTGTAAAATAAGTCTCTCATAAAGAAAGTAAATGAAACTGAAACTAACAAATAAGAAAAATTGATTTATTTTCCTGCTTGCTTTGACACACCAGGTATGACAGCAAATCATGACAGAACTGCAATTTAAAGGTTAATTTCCTTAAGAGGGCCTCTGGGCTTATCATAACATTCAAAGATCTATTTCAATTACTGAAAAAATAGACTTTAAAGTGGATGAATGCACACTGTATATTTGCTCTTTGTTAAAATATGACTGAAAAAATTCTTTTCTTTATCCTTTTGATGAAAATATGCTCCTGTCTGCCTGATAAAATGTTTCCTGTTTGTATGCTACACTTGCTAAACACTTCCTCTTAAAACTGCAGAGTAAATAAAGATCTTTACCAGGGTACATGGCAGGGAATTAGAAGAACTTCCTTGTAAGTCTTAACTGGCCTATAAATCTTAGAAAGTGATTAATTTTGACATTTTAAGAGGACTACCAAAAAAAGAAGGAGAAGACTGAGGGGAAGAGCAGAGGCAGAAGTGATGGCACTAATACAGGAAAAAAGAAACAAATGGGTAATCTTTGCATGCCTTGAATATTTGGAAAGTTTCTAAAAGCAGCAAAAAAAATCCTTATTCTGGTATCAGTCTTCTATCCTATTCCTTAATGTAACCAAATGCAGTGGGAATTTCTATAGAACCAAGGGACATTTCCAGTACTTCCTACTAGAAGTTGGGATGAAAATACTTTCTTTTTTATTGAAATGCATCTTTTCAGATTTTTCTTTCTTTCAGAAAAACTTTAAAACTCCAGTTTACTCAATCTTTAGATTGTTACTTTTGAAGTTGAAGAGTCTATTCTCTCATTCACAACAA
Organism: Arenaria interpres; assembly: GCA_013399435.1. Classification (NCBI taxonomy): domain Eukaryota; kingdom Metazoa; phylum Chordata; class Aves; order Charadriiformes; family Scolopacidae; genus Arenaria; species Arenaria interpres. The sequence goes on along the minus strand of VXAK01003771.1, from coordinate 11,640 downwards.
TAAACCTTATGAGCTTGTAAAGAATGAAATTGGAAAAGGTAGAGTCAGTAAACATTTCAGAACATTACGTCCTTATCTGAACTAAATGGTGTAAACGATGTTAATGGTTGGTAAATGCTAAATGATGGTAAATATTTTTAATTTTCATCATAAAACTAATTTAGAAAGATTGAACTTTAGACAGACTGAAACTTGCAGAAATTCTGGACAATGGCCACCTCTATCTTTGTGTATAGTTTGGGACTACATAGGGAGTCAGAGGGAAACATAGTTGTCACTGTCTTTCATAATTCTTGAATTCTCATTAAAAGTAAAATGACTCACGGCTCTTTTTAAGGTAATTTGTTAAGAGCAGAAAAAGGCATCAAAATTATATCAATAATCGTCAGCAATTGCTAATAACATCCTGGTGAAATGGATGTATAAATTCCTTTTGGAAAAGTATACCTCATTGTCTGCTCTTTTAGTTCTTTACTGATATTGCCAATAGCGATATAAAATTCTCACAGTGTCAGATGCTGTGTTTTCTGCAATGTGGACACCAGTCACAAGGAGCTCAGCTGAGACTAACAACTTCTTTAGCATAGGTCGCTGAACAACTATCAAACACTCAAAAATCCCAGTCACTACTGAATGCAGAAGATTCAGAGCAGTGAGTTCGAGGTGAAAGACTTCATAAACCATTTCCATTCCACTAAGCCAGCCAGTCTCCTCCTCTGCTCTTTTTCATTATATTTGACATTTTTTAGATTTAATCTTGGTTTCAGACTACTAGTTTGTAGCTGTGGGCTGAGGGGATGAGACTTTTCAAAGCTGTAGAACATATTAAAAGGGAAAAATATGAGAGGTATGTGGAAAATGCAGGCCATACGGAGTTTAATAGAGTTAGTTGCTAAGCACAGGCACTTTCAGGAAAGAGTCCCATTTCTAATGCTGTTCCTGATAGCCAAACCAACTCTGTGACAAGGGAGCTGCACCTTCAACAACTGTGATTACTCTGTGAAACACTGCATAACGTTGGCACCATGGAAGGGACAGAACTGTCACTGGGTTTTAGTCAAAATTGCTGAATTTGCTCCTCCATGGGGAAGGAGTGATTGTATCTCTCATTATTTGCAGAACAGGCTTTATTTCCTCAGCTGAACTCTCTCTCATTCTCATTCTGCACACATGCAAGGTCTCAACCACACAGTCAACTGGAAAGATACAAAGAAAAGTACAAACAAATGTGAGATGTCTGGCAATGAGTCAGAATATTTCTCCAAGAGGCAAAAAAATGAATAGACAATGAAAGAGATACAAATTTTTATTATTTTTGTTTCATCTCTCAATACAATATGTATGCACTTGCATAAATTGTGTTAAAATATAAGACTAGACTACAGAATAATTTGTCTAGTTTAAGGTATTCAGAACAATACAGTAAGTGATAAGTTAAGTCCATACTTATTCTTAGACCCAAAAACTGAAGCAGTAATCCCAGCCTGCCACTTCAATACTCTGTGGGAAAGTGCAAGAGAAGCAGTCCAAAGTGCTTAGGAAATGCAATTAGACAGTTTTCTTATTATTATGAAGATCTTTTTCCATTAGACAATGTTTGTGAGCACGTGGCTTTACAGATTGATAATTTCTTTCTGAATATAAATAGATGTAGTCACACATGCTCATACATATGCAAAATAAAAATATGGATGATAGAAATACATTAGTTAGTATTTATTGTATTTGTTTGTATATATACATTTCAAGTGTAAACATAATTGGACATATTCTATGCTGTATAACTGCACATACAGATTTTTTTATAAGAAAGTGTAGGAATATCTAGGATACATGGATATATGTGTGCATATTTGACTGTTAGAAAGACTGCAAGAATATTTGAAGATGGTTTTCCATTACTCAACTATGCTTGAATAATTCAAATTTACCCCATATTGCAGAATGGGCTCTAAAATACATCTATTCAGGTATTGTGATTTAGATACTGAATTTTAGCTAACTACACTGAATTCACTTGGGATGAATGAAAACCACAATGATCTATTATTGTCCGCCCGTTATGGCAAAGGAATGGATTTGAAATATGTTCTTTATATTACAATATACACCTTTCTGCCCTAAATAATAAGAACCTAACAAAAGGCAACAATTAGTACTACCTTCATCCTTGGCTGCTGACTGCATGATGGTTAAAGCATCTGCACAGAGAGCAGATGCTTACATTTGTACAAAGGCTGATGCACATTTCAACATTTATACTTTTCAGCACTGTGGGATCCTGCAGTGTGTCTTTTGTAATGAGAAAAATAATATTTTAAAAACCTGTCCAGGTTAAATTTTTTCATTTGGTAACAACAGTGTAGTGTGTCATATTTTTGTCAGAGAACATGCATATAGACATATAGGTAGTCCGTAACTGAAACATACACGACCTCTGCTTTACCTTCAGTTTTTTCCACAGGGACAGTCCCAAACCTGTCCTTAACCAAAAGCAGAATAAATTGCGCTCTTTGAGCTTCCTTTCTACTGGTCCCATGTCTGACTGCAGTCATAAGTGTTAGACCTCCCAAGCCTTTCTTCACCTTTTGCTGTGAGACAGAGGAAGAAAATGCATCTGATGTGGACCTGGTCTCTCTGTACTCATGGTCTTGAACTCGCAGAGGGCCATGCAAACTGCAGAGCTGCCACTGCTCAGTACCAATCTTTCACCTGTCCCAGCCCTACAGCGGCCAATGGCTCAGAGGCACTTTAGTTCTCTACTTTGGAGTAAATATTGAAAGTGAACATGAAAAAAAATAGAAGCATCTGGTGTTTGTTTTGAAGATGTGGTATATTGTAGTTTTCTCCAGTTGACATTTCACCATAGCTCAAATGGAGAATGTGAATGTTAAAATATGTATATTTTCCATGGATCACCAGGCCTGTGTTAAAAACAAAATCAATAAGCTCGCCTGCAAGAAAGATTTTTAGATTGTTAGAGTGTAAAGATTGTTTTCCCTGCACTCCTCTGGCACTGCTAGGAAAGGCAGAGCATGTATCCAGTACCGTGGCTGAGCACACAACAAATGCAATCTCAGATTTCCTCTGGGAAAAAAATCATTCATAGTGTGACTTCAGATTATAAGAAAGATCCCTCACCACGAGCACCAATTATCATGGATCTTATAGAAGAAAATATTGTAATACTTAAAACTACAATTAAACATCTCTGGATTATATTTCTATTTCTATATTAGCAAAGTTTTCTTCTGCCTATTTTACCTACATTTTATCTTTGAGCCAGGAGGAAAAAAACATAGAAGATAAAGAGGAATCTGTCTGAATATAAACACTTAGACAAAAAGAGTCAAAAAATTCCAATAATTCAGGAAGCAATCACTGCCTAAATCGCATAGTAAATCGTCTGCAACGTTGATTCATAAACTGAGAAACTTGTTGAGTTATTCCAGCGCTTGCAACTTTTGCTTTCTGTTTCCACTCACTCCAAAATTGATCAACATTAAATATATTCCAGAATCATCTAAATAGTGTTGTGTGAGATTCACAATTCTATTTTTTTTTTTCATTAGATTTTATGACTTCGTTCGGCATTGATCTAGTCTCTAACCCCTGAATTTCACTGGTTCCCTGTTAGTCTTACGTATACAAAGACAAACCAAGAGAATGATTTAGAAACTGTTGTTATAACCGATCAAGTTGCCTGGGTGACTGCATGTTTGTCTGGGGCCTCCGTTTGGGTAAGTTTGTAATAGCCTTTGACCGAGTTTCAACCATGACTAGATCCGATCTCTTCAAGCAGTGACTTGGTTCGCGTTTATGTGTGTTTGTTTCTCTTTCTTTTTTGTGCGTGTTTTTTTTTTCTCTTCCCCCTCTCCCCTCACACTTCCCTGTCGCGCGCCGCAGTCTGTGGCGGCGGCTGCTGCTGCTGCGGACTTCCGGGTTCCGGCTGGGGCTCGGGCTGTTAGTGGGGGGGTCCCTGAGCTCGGAAACCCCTCCGTACGGTGCGATCAGACCTTCCCCGCGAGCTCACCTTAGTTGTCGTTGCTGTCGCCGGTGCTGCCGCCCCCGCGTCGCCAACCGACCGAGCGTCTGCTCCGACCGCGTTTAAATCGCCGCGGCCGCGCCCCCTGCGCGCCTGATTGGCTGCCGTGGACTTCCGGGTTCCGGCTGGGGCTCGGGCTGGGATTGGGGGATCCCTGAGATCGGGGACCCCTCCTTACAGCACCATCCGACCCTCCCCGCGAGCTCACCTTAGTTGTCGTCGCCGGTGTTGCCGGTGCTGCCGCCTCCGCCTCA
>VXAK01003766.1:0-20758 GCA_013399435.1 Arenaria interpres | reverse complement strand
ACTGGATATTAGGAAAAAATTTTACACTGAAAGGGTTACTAAGCATTGGAATGGGCTGCCCAAGGAACTGGATGAGGTGTCATCCCTGGAGGTATTTAAACATAGCTTTTAGTGACGTGGTTTAGTGATGGTTTTTATCAGAGTTAAGTTGACGGGTGGACTAAATGATTTTAAACCATGTCTTTTCTTGTCTTCCAACCTAGACAATTCTATGATTTTATGAAAAAAAAAAAAAAAAGCCAAAAAAACCAACAAACTAAAACCAAACCAGCAAGCAAAGAAAGACCAAGTTCAGGAAGAGCAGCAGCTTTTGAGCTAAAAGAAATGCTGGCACGAAAAAAAGTATTAAACTGGCTAAAACTAAACTGAAGCTGGAAATTGGTGGAAGAATCCCAACCCTCAGAGAAATGAGATTCCAGAACAGCTTTTCATTCACTGTTGGGGGAGGAGGAATTAAAATCCCTATTAGAAATGATGGATACAGTATGATTATTTTTGTGACCCAGGAGATGATTTTCTGTCCTGGCTTCTCACCTCCTTACTCTGTAGGATCATAGCATTTGCGTTCTGTCATCACTGTTTACACCTTCAGCCTGGTAGGTGTCTGGGACAGGATTGTCTTTCAACCTCTGCTGATAAACTGTGTAGCACAGCAGAGCTCTGGGCTCTACTGCAGCTTTTAATCTATTACCAGAATGCCAAAAAAAAAAAGGGCATCACTTCCTGGGTGCTAACTTGCATGGTTCTATAAGTGCAGTATCTGACCATTTCACAATTTTTAATGCATTTATCCTTGCAGTGCCTCAGATGCAGCAAAATACCAACTGGGTCATTCCACAAATAGTTGAGTAAGGAAATTTAAAGACAGATTTTGAAAGTTATTTAGATACCTGAATATTCAGTGTCAAACAGAAATTCAATCAAATTGAAGTGTTAAGGCCCTTCTGAAAACTAGATGTTTCTGAAAATAGGTGTTTATTTGCATCCTGAAGTATTTAAACACCTCTGAAAAATTAGTCATGCAGGATGTAGCAGTGACACAGTGACACAACCAAGCAGAGTGAAAAGCTGAGAAATATGATGTCCCAGCATGGAGGCTGACACTTTAATCACCAGACTTTCCCACTTCTCCCAACAGACAGCATACACTAGTCTTGCTTTACGCTAATTATAAATGTGTACAGAAAAGTTTCCTGGCAGTAAGACCAGAAGCCCCACTCTCTTCCCCAGATTACTGAAAAATCATCATCCTTATATATTTGTTTGTCCAATATATATCACTACCAGAATTGTGACACTTTTACAGCTTCTTCACATTACTTGGTTGTGTAATAACTACACTGAAACAAAGTAGTCTTTCATAAGTACATTTTTAATTGTACTTCTGTGGAAAAGAAACCTTTACCTTATCTTTTTCAGTTGTAAACAGCTTCAGAGTAATCAAATTGTTTATCATGTCAACATGGCCTTTTTCAGATGCCAGAAGAAATGGCTTTTTGCCTTTCTAGAAAACAATTATGGAGAGAAACACAGTGTTATTAAAAGTAAAAATATTTTGCTTCCAATTACTAGATATATGGTGTCCATGTGTGCATATCTATTCTGCATAAAAACTTGTATGTCATTAGATATATACAAGAAGAGTAAGAATTAAAAAAGATGTAATGTTTAGTTAGAGTAAAAAAATAGATTAGACATCGTACACATCCTGAAGGAAATATTTGAAAACTGTTCAGAAATTGTAACAAGGTAGAAAATGTGCTCAAAATATGTACTTCTTAATTCTTCTCAGTATGAAAAAAATTATCAAAAGAACTGTGTCATTAAAAATCTGAGGATGGTCAGAAACAGGCAGTAAAGAATTTGCAAGATCAGCAACAGCAGTAAAGATTTGCAAGATTTATTTCCATGGGGTAATGTTTGATCTGAATTCTGAAAGCACAAACCAGAACAACGATCTCTCAGAAGTTTCATCCAGGAGGCCTGAATTTAGTCCTGTGTATTGTTGGAGGATTTTGGTGGTTGTGGTCAAGGTAACAACAATTTTTCAATTGTTTACAGTTCAACTGCAGAAAGTTATCTTGACACAAAACCCTACCATAGTGAGGCCATAATAGGTTAGACAGCCTCACTGGCTGCTAGGGGCCTGTATTAGAAGTCTGACAAAAAAATGCAAGCAATTAATAGGTAATTATGAAATGACCTCAACATAAAGAAGATTCTTCTTCATCTTTCTCTTTCCAAGGCCTCAAACATAAAGGTTTGTTTTCTTAAATTAACTCTGCTCTGTCAGCTTTGTCACATGTAGAAAGAATTCAGAATTTCACACCATTGAGTCAACACAATTCAAGACTCGAAAAAAGAAGAGGGGAGCTTTGTTCTTTTGGCGACAGATCCTGCAAGAACAAATATTCCCTGTGTAAAGATAAAGAATCTTACTTATCTAAGTATGCCTTCAAAGCAAGATCCCAGAATTGTAGGAAGGAAAAATAAAAACACAGCAAACCTGATATGGGCAAACCCTGGCACTGATGAAGAGTTAGTGCACCTCTATAGGACGGCTGCACATAGTTTTATGCTCTATGTTGGCAAAATATGCCTGTGTTAGTCGTAACTGGCAGTTTTTGGTAAGGGCAGGGGGCTGCAGGTTGAGGAGGTCTGAGACTGCCCTGCGCTGGTCACAGCCATTTCCAGCTGGCTCCACAGCAGACAAATCTGACCCACCACATGTCACCACTTAACGCATCAGAGAAGGACACGGTACCTCTGTGAAAACGTATTTTGGAAAGGGTGGTCACTACTATGGGGAGGATGCATGAGGGGAGATACAGGACGAGACAGGAAAGGACGCAAGCGGGGAGATACAGGAGAAGGTGTACCCGCAGGGTGACTACAGCCCATGAAAGAATCCTTGCTGGACCAGAGGAAAAGAGTGAGAAACAGAGAGTGGAAAAAAGGAAACCACTGCAGACTGACCTCAACCTCCTCTGCCTCCCACCACCTCACCGAGACTGAGCATCATGTGCAGGAAAAGCAAGGGGAGCAGGGGAAAACAAGTGTGTGAACTTCAGCTGAGACAGGCAAAGAGGGAGGAAATGTGTTTTCCCTAAGCACTTGTCTGGCTATTTGTTTTACTTGTTTCTCAATACACAATCGGTAATTAAAAGTTTATATAACTGGCAATACATTAAAAAATTCATTGAAGTTCCACAAGTCAAGATTGTTTTGTCCACAACAGATGCTTCATGACATTAAAGAAATAAACATAAAGAAACATACTGTACCCCATCAGGCTTGTTCAAGTCATTCAGATGAAGATCTTGGAGAAAATAATCAACTATTTTAACGCTGTTGTTCTGAGCTGCAAAGTGCAGTACATTCATTCCTTCCTGAAAGATACATAAGCAACTCTGTAATAAAAAGTTTGACTTTTTTCCAAGATAAGTATGTTTAGAGTTGCTAAAAATTTGTCATCAACAAACCTCATTCTTAGCCTTTTGATCAGCGCCTGCTTTAACCAATTTTCGCATTATATCCAGATTTCCAGTCCAAGCTGCAAGATGAATCACTGTCAGGCCATGCTTCAAATAAAATGATAAAGGCAGAAATTACCACCAGAATACCTCATGCCAAATTTCTTTAAGTCTTTTTCATTAATTCAGTGTATGAGTGGGTTCTGCTCTGCAGGCTCTTAGAAAATCAGTATTAGCACCTGGCAGCGTGAGTAAGATTCATCTCACTTAAATTAAGCTAAATATCATACATCAAGACCTAGCTAAATGCTCAGACTGATCCCCTTCTTGACCGAAGTTCTGGTATCTTCTAAGAAGGACTAATCCTATTTTAAGACCAGGAGATTAAATACCACCTGGGAATTATTCCCTCTCTCTGGAGTCCAGGTAGGTGGTTAGCACTGGGTGCAGTGGATGAAATTTCAGGTGATGATGAGTAGCGACTATATTTCCAGGAGTCACCATAATTTTCCAGTTAGCCCTCTTTTTAGGGTTTTCTTTTCTTTTCCTAAAAGCTCTTCTCTTATAGGAAAAAAAACCCAACTCTGTTGTTAACTTCTTAGACTCAAAAGGAATACAGATAAGGAACTTCCAGCCAGTGCCTCCCATCTTGGCCACAGATCTCTCTAGCTTTTCCACATTTCTTCCTCAATTTGTGTGTACTGTGTCCAGATGCAGCATTATGGCTCATGGATCATTGTCCACAAGATATTTGTACTTCACCATAAAAGCGCCTAGTCTAAGAAATGGAGTAGAGGAAATGGAGTACAGGAAGCAAGAGGATCAAGGCACTTCTGTAGCAGTTACAACCATTCCCCAACTGCATCTTGGAGTGATATAATTGTGAATTAATATTATTAACAATAGTGGTGTGTTTATTATCCAATTAATGTATTATTGGTTTCTTAGAGATGTGCTGCTTAATCAATAAACCTTTTAACTGTCTCCATGAACTATGTCAAGTCTCCAGTCTAAAGGTGGGAGTACCACATTGCTAAGAACACTCTTGTGTGTTTTAAATCAGCTTATTTTTTGTACTGAGAAATATTAAGAATGCTTAAGACCTTGAGCTTATTAATACAAAAAGTATGTCAGAAACTGAAATGGGGTAAGAAATAAAGTTATAATATCTTCATTCTATTTCTTACCAATTGCAAGACCAAACTGATTGCCAGAGTACATGAATCACTGTCAAATACAATATATAATGTCATAATATTTAAGCTCTGTGAGCTAATTATGACGGAGTGCTTCCAGTGGTATTTCAATGAAGACGATTATCAACATCTAAGAATTAAAGACAACTAATAATTAAAAGGTAGTCCTTAATTAGAATGAGATTCTGAGTGCTTGATAGAACCCCAACATGAGAGGAGGGTTTATATTTCCAACCTGGCTTCAATGCATCCTATCAGGGTATTTAAAAGCCCCCTAAAATGTTTTGAGTCACCTTATTGCCTCAACAAATCTGGATGATAGCCACTGAAAAATATTTTGCCATAAAGAATAGTTTACCATAGTTACAGAATAAAACTACATTAACACTATATTCAGAAGTACTCTGTAAAAGATCCAGGAATCCATTTCTTAACTGTTGCTATAGCGAGCACTACAACTTAAAGAAAACTGTCCACTTCTTGCAGAACTACCCTTTTAGCATTTACATCATAGACTGTTAATTTTGGAGTGCTTCATTCAGGCAATGTCTTTCAACTTGCCAGACAAAAGGGGAAACATTGCTTACAACAGTGCAAAATTTCCTTAGGAGCTGATAAGGTGGGGAAAGATGGCCGTATTTCTTCAAAGCAGCTTGTGAGGTATTCACTGACAGGACAGCTTGGGAGAACATTTCAGAGCAACTCAAGCAGCACTAACAAGGAAATTGTTACATACACTGCAAGAATGTGCCCAAGCCAGGAGCCCCTGGTAACTGGAATTGACAGGTCTCTCTCATATTCATTGCAACACAATGCAAAACCAAAGCAACTTTCTCCCTCCACAACCTATAATTTATGCTACCTACAAATTAAACACTGCCGCATACGGTGGGTGAGGAGAAAGAAACAAACAGAGGAAAAAAAAGTAAGTGATTCATCTATTTTCATTAGTTGGTTCACCAGAAAAGTCCTAGTTTGAGTAGCTTGTTTACTAATAACATACCATGCATTTGGTTTTAATATCTGAATCAAGTCTTGCACTGTGGGTCACCATCTGACCCAACCACATCAGCCATACACCGCTAAACCTCGAATGTCATGGAGGCCGCAGAGCAGCTGACAGTTTTGCGTTAAGCTACTCACATAAAAATGGAGGGAAAGAACACAAGGAGTTACTTTCTGAGCTCCTAGTGAGACCCAGAGCTAGGTTTTGCTTTTATTGATCTCTCTCATACAAACCACACAATGATTAATGCACAAATACCACAGACAGCATATTTGTACAACTGACTTCAACCACCCTTGCACTCACTCAACTATTCAACGCAGCCAGAACCCTGGGAAATGTGTTTTTCCTCTAATAGTGGGGGTTTTTCATACAAATGTGTACAGTCTCAAGACACACTAAAGCCTTTACTGCAAGCACTTTGCAAAACAGGCAGGATAAGGCAAATAGTCACTTTTACCCTAAGTTGTTCCTATACTGTGTGAAAAAAACATGTAAACCAGCTTACCTGATCCGCCATATCAAGTCTAGCTTTGTGATGGAGAAGAAAATCCACCACTGATATATGACTTCTTGCAACAGCAAAATGGAGCGCAGTACGCTTCAGCTGAAACAAGCAAAGTTTTGGTTTTCAGGTCCATAATACAGTTCTTTTTCTTGTGCAGGTGATCGGGATTTCTGAATTCTCTTTATACATATATATACATATATATACATATATTTCTTCTTCAACAGCCATGCTTGGTCTCTATGTGCATTTTTGTTCCCTTGGATAGAATTTGGGTATTGATCTTAAAGATTTCTTGTAGAACCAGAATGATTTAGTTACTCTATGTAGCGTCACCCCTTCACTGAAATTCACTGAAATGTCAAAGCGCAATTAAGTAATCACATGCTGCCTAGAGGAGATTCATGCAGGACAAGAAGCATCCATGTTTACTATTTTATTATATGGTTTGATTTGAAAAGCTGAGGACTAAATTTATGCAATTAGATTTTCTTTTTACTATCTCTCTGCAATGCATGACAAAATTCCTCCCTCACTCAGTATTAGTCACCCTCCCAGACTGAGTCATTATCTATGTAAATGAAAGATTCCACCTTGCAAACAGTGAGTAATTTTACACAGGTGAATAAGCTCACTGTTTATCAGGAACACTTGCTTAATTTTTCATTAAAGTAATTAATAGTGTGAATTTGAAAGGGAATGGTTAAATTGAATTAAACTTTAGCAGAGAGAGTTTTGCTTCCAGTTAAAGTGAATATAACTAGGTTTAATGTAATTCACTGAGAGTTTCCATACAAGGTTATGGAAGTGATTAAACTGATTAACTTTAAAAATCAATTTGGATTTCTTATTTTATGCTTCTATACAGATCAGCTGACTGATCCATGCATAAGTCCAAGCTTACAGCTGCATGTGTTAAAAGCTGTGGGATTCATGACATGCATTTATGCCAGAAAAAAGCTTCTTGCACAGAAATGGTTCTATCTATCAACAAAACTCACCTTTTGGCAGGCTTGCTTATTTGGCTTGGGAGTACAGGGGCAGAAATGACCAACACAAACAAAAGAATGGTTTCCCCAGTATAAGCTACATCCCCACCAGGAGAATCAATCAACACACAACATCCACATAGCTATGCTAGTAAATCTCTTGTACTATAGGTCTGAGTTAAGGATGACAGAGTAAAGATTCAAACTACTGGTCTGCAAAAGTATTTAGTTTAATTTCCTGAATTTTGGAAAGCAATAAGGAAGCAAGAACTATTTTCTAAGTGACTTTTTAGAGTATGATGTAATTGATGGGAACACTCTCATTGTTCAAGCGAAGTTTGCTCAAAATCAAACTTTTGTCTTGTTCTCTTTTTCACAAACAGAACAAAGAATGCACCTGTACTATCTCCTCAGTGGCAAAAAAGGCACACAGGCATGGGAAGCAATTTATTTTTCAGAACCCATGATTAAGTAACATTGGATGATCATGGGCAGGTGATTTATATGTAGCCACAGAGGGCAAACTGTTCTCCACAACTCCCAGATAAATATCATGACCACCCCACTGCTGTTGAACTACCTCTCATGTGGAACAGAGCCCTATATTTTGTTACTGTGAAGTATACGCCCTCAGATTTTAGGCCTAGAACTGATGTCGGTATAAAAAATGTATTTGCATCTATCTATCTAGGGTAGATCTGAACTCTAATCTCGGCCTGGAGCCAGAGGACATGGTAGAATGCTCCCCTGGTTCCATAAAAACTGAACAATTACACTTCACTCTTGAAATCCGTAATGTTAGCAGCATAAATTAATTCTCAAAGTGACTGGGAGGTTAAGTCCTTCTGCTCTGAAACATGGGGAACTCAAGAAATAAGTCACCCCAAACCAGAGTAAATATTAGAGGAGGCACCACGGTTCAGAAGTCCTTAGTTGCCAGTGTGATGCACAGACTAGGCTGTGGCATTTAGACTGGCTAAATGCAAAGACCTGTGAGTTACACTTCACAAATCCTACTGTCCATACTGGATGTGCAAAACATTTCTTTTTCAGGTCCCAGAATGGACTCTTGCTGCCTTACCACCTTGCATCTGACAGTGCTAGAATGATGGGATCCCACCGTGCAACCCCAAGGAGTCACATTTCAGATCAGTCATCTGTCAGATGGTTCATACTCACAGTATCTACTGCATTTATATTAACATTCTTTGTAAATAGCTTTTCCATGGTTTCCAAATTGTTCATTTTAGCAGCATGTTGAAATTCTCTCTCATCTGGCAATACTGTGGAAAAACATAATGAAAAAATCATCATTACTAAAAAAATAGCCATAACTAACATTATGACGACACTGTTCTTACCTTCTGTTATTTGTCCTGATTTCATATGTTATGCGAACCATTTGCTTCTCATAATAGAATTGTTCCAGGATTGCATTTTTCTCCATGAGGGATATCTGGCTGATATTTCCAGTTTCCACTCTTAAGTGCAAATACAGGTAGACTTTTCACAGCATGGACTGCCATTATGTGCACTGCTTACAGGAACAAGAGTTCATTTATGAAGCTCTCATCATCTAAACGGGTCCCAAAGTATTTTATAGGCATAGCAGTGAACAATACAAACTGCAGCATTTATTTCCTATTCTTGGAAAAGTTGCTCTGTTTTAAAACAGAACACATCACCAAAATACATGAGGATGTATAGCAGTAACCACATGGTATGACCCAACTGAAAAAAACCCCAAACAAATCAACAAACCAAACAGGAGTTTTAAAGGAGGGAATGATGGGGCGGGGGGGAGGAAGATGTGTACTTTTACTCAAGGTTTGGCGAAAATGTGGAATTTACTATTAAATTGGGAGTTTCCTTTAATGTCTTAATCCAAAAATGAACATCTCTTTGGTCAACTAAGGTAGCTACACCGTGCATTTAGACACAATATTCAGTAACTTTGGAAAATAAAATTCCAGTGTCTGATAACTGGTTTAGCAAACTTAGAGGTCTGAGCATTTCTCATGTTTCTACCTTAACATCTAATCACTGAGAAGAAATTAGTGTAGCAGTTAAATCAGTTGCAAAAATGTTAGTAGATATTTTTAATTTCCTAGCATATCACATTATAAAAGTCAATCACTCAGATATCTTCTGTCCAGAATATTTTGGCCTGAAAGCTGCTTGTCCAATGGCATCACCAAAGAGGACAGCACTCTCTGTTGAACTAGAAACTGCAGCAACTATCTGTTCCTTAGAGGTCTCTCATGTGAATTCTTCCTACTGCATTACATCTAAGTTCATTAATGCCTAATGAGAATACAGCTTGAGGCAGTATGACTACAGAGCATACTAAAGAAAATCAATGTGGCATTCACTTAATTGCATTTTACATATTACCCATATTACCCATGATTATAATCTTAGTGGGAATAATCACAGTTATACTGTAGAAAATGACTAGCAAATCTGTTTTCAATTTTCCTATGACATTATCCAAGCACCTCAAAGACAGAAGCATCCTCCCAAAATTCTCTGGAAGTCACGGAATATTACTCTCTTGTTGTACGACATGAGGGCACAACCAAAAAAAGAACCCCAACAAACCAGTTGCAAATAAAAATGCACCCTTGGCATCTGTGACAAGGAGTGTGGCAGACAGCAAAAACAGCATCATGAACAGGAATCTTTGCAGAACAAATACCTCACTCCTACTTTTCACAGGCTACACCCTAATGGAGTATCCAACTGAGCTTTCCACTACCTTGATTCCAAACATGGGTAAATCAATGGTCACAGGGTATCTTGCTTAGGGCAAATTTGTGGCAAATATGGAAACAAAATGTAAAGCACCAGTTACCTGCAATTAGTTACAATTAGGCCACATTCATTCCTATCCACTGCTGAGGAACACTCTTGTAGGATGCAAAGGTAAGTGCTGTGGCAACTTAGGACATTCAGGAAAAATTCCAACAGTTTACTCACACTGCCTTCAAGAAATAAGAGAAACTTACGTTTCTTTACTATATCTGCATTGGCAAGGACAGTTTTGTTGTAGTTCTGACAAAGAATTAGTGACTGATCTTTTTCTCTCTTGTCCTGAAGCCATGCATTTGTCATATGCTGTTAAAAAGAAGACCTTCTGTTCTGGGAGTGATGTTTCTTAATAATCTCTATCTCTTAATACGTTTTAATTAGGAGTTAAGAACAGTGGCAATCTTGACATACTACAGCACTGACTTGCTGCACAACCTTTTGCTGCTTTTGCAGAATGATTTTTGTCATGCACGAAACTACAGGAGTATAAATGTCAGACTACAGATTTACAGAAACTTTTTATCCAAGCTAGGATTTGGCACTCCTTCCATTATTAGCAAGCACTCTATTTTCAAGCACAATCAATTATCTATTTGTGGCTCTTAGTCTGTTTAATTTTCTTTGGCTTCATAGAAAATGTTTGGCTTATTGCCTACAGGTTATGTCATAACTATATACTTATATATATGTATATTATAACAATAAAATAGTTATATCCGGTTTTAATTTTGAGCTAACTAAAGGTAGTACTTTTATCAATTTATTTCCTTTGTGGAAACCCCTGCCTATGGTGTATTAAAAATCCCCACATTTCCCCTTTCTTGAAAGGAGAGGGAAGTAAAAAGATGCAGAAAAGTAAATCACTTTGTTTACCTGAAAACAGAAAGTCTTCCTCAACAGAAACTCAAGCTTTGAGGTACCTTCCATTTTTCTTTCCTCATATTTACACCTTATTTTTAGTGGCTTCAATCTGTCTTCTAGTAATAAGAATGACTTCCAATGAAGTAAAAATGTGTACCAGTGGTTTCAGTAGTCTTTGACAACGGAAACCTTTTCTTCCTCCCCACCCTACTATTTTTAATTTCCTGTTGTGATAATCCACAAGATGAAATTTGTCAGTGCCTCAGAAAGCACATGGAAAAAACCCAGGAATTTGAATTTGCTGAAGAGTTCAAGGAGGTAAAATACAAAACCAGTAACAATATTCAGGTTCAAATGACAACACAAATTACTTTTACTCTATTGTCTCTAAAAATTAAATCATATGTTTCGTGGTTTGGTGACATTCTCAATGTTTTCTCTGCATTTCCTTGTTTGTTACCAGAAATAAAATGACTAGGGCAAAGTAGGTATTTTGCTAAGTCACAAGAATCTTTTTCTAAAATAACCATTTTCCCATTCAAAGAAATCATGGGAAAAACCACCTATTAAGTCCAACAGTGATATTTTATTTTTTTCTTTTCTTTATCTGCCCTCTTTGCCAGCCTGGAAGCAGGAAGCATGGTCCAGGGGAACCGCTCCTGGCTGTCACGCTGTGATCACAGGGCACAGCCGCAGGCAGGGTTTAACAATCACCACTCAGTTTCCACAAATAACCTGTTTTCACTAATTGCAGCCCATACCAGAGCAGGCTGTTCTTTCATGAACCGGTTTGTGGGACGAAAGCTGGAGACCCCGTCTCTGGGAGTCATGGAGGTCAGAAGGTCCTCCAGTTTTAGTGGGCCCCCCCAGAATGGGGGTCCTGGAGCGGGTGTGAAGCTGTCGGCTGGTGCTCAGCCTCAGGGATGTGACCAACGCCAGTGAACCCCCTCGGACGGCTTCAGGGGAGAAGTTACAGTGGGGCCACTGGGCAGTTTGCAGGACCTGTCCCTCAGAAGAGGGATGTGCCAAACCCCAGCTCCCAATCCCACATCCACACATCTCCTTTCTCTTCCCCCCACCCCCTGCTCACTTTGTTCTTTGGTCGAGGCAAGAAGTGGGTTGGGGTGGGCCCCACTGTCCTGGCAGCCCTGACAGGGCTGTCCCACCGCCCCTGGGCCGCCTCGCCCCTGACCCCCACACACTCACGGCCGTCATGGCTGGCTGCCCCCGCTCCCACCACGGCGTCCTCCCCGGTGCGCAGCAGACGGCTCAGCCCCTTCATCACTGCCCCCGGCTCCTCTTCCTCCTCACCCGAGGGAAGGGGCCCCAGGCCGGGGTGCCGAGGGAGGTGCCCAGCCCTGTGCTGGCCCCGACAAACCGGTTCCACTCACAACCGTGCAGGCTGAGTGGAGCACAGCCGGCCAGGGCCCAGCTGGCGGCGCCCCGGCCACATCATCCCGAGAGGCAGAGGTGCCGAGCAGCTGGAGGAGTTGATTTTCAATGAAACCAGGAGCTGAAGCCACAGAATTTCTTGAGGCTAGCTAGGCATCAAACAGGGTCGCCCTTGCGTGGTCTCCTCTTCTGGTCTCTAGCGGCTGGCTGTATGGGCAAACAGCAATTTGCACCTACAAATGCACACACACGAGACAAAAAGGTGGTCCTGTTTGCTCCTGAAGTGCTTCCCAAATCCCCACGCAAACAAGAGGCACTTTTGGAAAGCAACGCCACAAGCGCACCCGTATGGAGATGCACAGAGACATCGCAGCTTGCACGGGACCCCAGAGCCAGGTGCCTTTGCTGCCGACTGCAGGGAGCTCCAGAGTCACCGGCTCTCTCTGCGGCCTGAAGGACACTTTTGGGCAGAAATTCCTCCTGGAATTGTCCTCACTGCTGTCAAGCAGTGTTCACTGGACTGGAGAGGGAGGCTGTCCCTCCACCCCACAAGCTTGATGCAGACTTGGGATGTGGGAGACTGCGGTGCTGCTGCCGCCGTAAATTTGGGCAGAAATACACCCGTGCAGTAGCAGTATTGATGCAAACACAAGACTTTTCATTTTCAGGTAGACAATACTTTCATTTGCTTTGGCCCAAATCCAGTCAAAATGGATGCACTCATCTCGAAATGTTCAGGTTTTGTGAACTGACACATGCACCTAATCTACCTAATTCTCAATTTATCATGAAGTCCACTATTAGTTTGGTTTACTTAAGCCAACATTGATTATTTCATTTCATGTAGACAATTATTATCTCAGATAGGGCACAAAAATTGTTTAAAGTGACTAGGTTAAATTTCACTGTAAAAACAGCCTTTGATATTGCTAGCATCTCAAAATATATATTGGAAAAGTAGCTCCAAGAATGCGGGACCATCAGTCTTCAGCCTTACACAACAGAAGACACATTTGAGTTCCTTTGCTATAATTTTTTCCTTGTAATTAAATTACACAGTCACCGTAACTTCCAAGATTATTAACACCATGCAAGTCCATAATAAAATGAATCTGAAAGACTCAAAAGAGTTTGCAACAAAACTATTTGTTCAGATTCTGATTATCATGTATGAAAAGCTTTCACAGTTCCTTTCTCCTTTAAACATTTTTGCCACAGTCAGGTTGTGATGTATAAGAATCTTTACACCTGATACAGCTTGGTCTGATAAGACAGTTTCATGAACTGTACTTCCAGATGAATGTTACTCAGCTGAAAAAAAAAAACAAAAACCTGTGAAAATAAACCCAGAGTGAGAAGAACAAGTCACTGATTTAGCTGTAGCTGAATCAGGTTTCACTTTAACTTGCTTCCTGTGAGTCAAATGTTCCAGCAAAACTTCTTAAGGGGAAGAGTTTTATTTCTGTGTGGTGACCGGGCTAGTAATACAGACCCACTGTTTACAACATGAATGCTCATTTTTGAAATCAGAGACAACAGACAACTGTGGAATGATGGATCAGGTTTGACTACAAAGCTGGCACCAAAGGAGGAATGTGTTTGCAGCCTCACAGAGAGCACGAGTTATATGGAACAGGATCATAATTCTACACACAGTCTAGAAACATCAGCTCTCAGTTTCCAGTTCTAATTACTGTCATACACTACTACCTCACAGCATATCCCTCGTCTCTTCAGTAACTTTGCCTGTACAATTACACTTTATGTGCTAAAGCTTCGCAAATACGAAGTTTACCACATTCTCTAACCACTTTCCGCAGTCTTGACTCTTCCAAACGGCCCCAGTGGCCTGCAGAAAAGGCTGATGCAGAAACCAACAGAGATAAAGGATCCAGAACAAACGCAGAGCAAGGGAGTACTGAAGTATCTTCTTTACTTGCCTTAACAGAGTGCTCTCTCCACCAGAACTCAGAGCATTTTTTAAACATGTAAAATAAAAGTAGTAATAAATACATAAACAAGTAGAAACAACATAAAGAAAAAAGATAACACGAAAGCATGTTGAATAGTGCATAAAGAAGAAAGAGGAACAAGCAAAAATTATGTTCTGTATGTAGTGAGTACTACTTTTTCATTAAACTGTATATTAATCTCTATTAAGCTGCGTATTTTTATTGAAAGTATGAAACTTTGCAGGCTTCTGAATCCCATGGTGCATGAATTGTTATCCTCCCCCCTCATGCCTTATGGTTTACAGCTACCTGTTGCCACTTGCCTTTGCTTATGACTGTAATTAGAACAATGAAATAGAGAGGTCAGTCTCAACAGGTGCTCACGTACATGACCAGCAATCAGAAAAGACAGAGCAGAGATCCCCTGAGCATCAGCTGGCCAACAAACTCAGGCACCTGAAGATTGCTCTCTAGGCTTACTTGAAGGCATATGGACCTGGACAGGGTTGAGAGGTGGGCCCGTGCAAACCTCATGAAGTTCAACCAGGCCAAGTGCAAGGTCCTGCACCTGGGTCAGGGCAATCCCAAGCACAAATACAGGCTGGGTGGAGAATGAATTGAGAGCAGCCCTGACGAGAAGGACTTAGGGGTGTTGGTGGACGAGAAGCTCAACATGAGCTGGCAAAATGTGCTGGCAGCCCAGAAAGCCAACCACATCCTGGGCCACATCAAAACAAGTGTGGACTGCAGTCAAGTAAAGTGATTCTACCCCCCTACCGGAGAGATCTGGTGAGATCCCCCCTGGAGTACTATGTCCAGCTCTGGAGTCTACAGCACAGGAAGGACAAGGACCTGTTGGAATGAGTCCAGCAGAGGGCCATGATGATGATCAGAAGGCTGGAGCACCTCTCCTATGAAGACAGGCTGAGAGAGCTAGGACTGTTCTGCCTGGAGAAGACTCTGGAGAGACCTTATAATGGCCTTCTAGTACCTGCAGGAGAGATGGGGAGGGAGTATTTATCAAGGAGTGTAATGATAGGACAAGGGGTAATGGTTTTAAACTGAAAGAGGGGAGATTTAGATGAGATATTAGCAAGAAACTCTTTACTGTGAGGGTGGTGAGGCACTGGAACACGTTGCCCAGAGAAGTGGTAATGCCCCACCCCTGGAGGTGTTCAAGGCCAGGCTGGATGCGGTTTGAGCAATCTGGTCTAGTGGGAGGTGTCCCTGCCCATGGCAGGGGAGCTGGAACTAGGTGATCTTTATGGTTCCTTCCAACCCAAACCATCCTATGATTCTATGATTTTTGATGGCTCCAACCTTTTGCTTGGATCTGCATACTACAATGTGAGAAAGAGAGACAGAGATGTGATAAACCATCCCTCAAAATAATTCCAACACGGATCAAGCTACAGGCTGACCAATTCAAGCCCGAGCTTTGCCCTGCTGATGTTCCTGCCTGTTACTGACATTTCAAAGTGGAATATCAGCAACTCTAAGAACAAAACAGCATAAGCCAAAGTATTTCTCTATTTCCAACAGAAAAGTTTTTAGAAATTTTGAGACACCCAGGCCAGACAACCAATAACCACAATTGGTCACCATGACATTCAGCCACAGCAAGACATTCTGTAGGCAAGATATTTCAAAACTCAAAAGTAAATAAAGATATTACTACAGATAGAAGCAAGCAGATTCAATAGGAAAATGCTATTCTACAGCCTAAATTTTTGTGTAGTGAGGATTTACAAGACAAACTCAAGCAAGTCCTGTTCTTATGGTGGCGTCTCTATGGCTGTCCCAGTTATGCCAAACATCCTTATGCTTTGTGGCCAGGCATATGCCACCTGCATTCCTTTCTTCAGAAGTGGTGGAGAGAAGAACATGAAGATCACAGAAATGTCATCCTTTTTCTCTATGATTCATAACTAAAAGAGGAATTCAAGATAATGTATGTATCTACCTTAAACAAGAGAGATACTTACACTACACAAAAATTCTCATTGGCTGCCAACCTAGTTCATCCACATGCTTCAGAACTGTGGATATACTGAGTGCAGAATGGGTCACACATAAGGAATAGTTTATAAATTAAGTTAAACACAGCTATAAAGAAATTTCCAGATGCTAATGAAAACAGATTTTAAGTTAAGGTCAATTATATAAGACACACACTGAGAAAAATGCAAAACAAAACCATTCTTACACAGTCTTACACTTCTTATGCTTACCATAAGGAGTGAGATGAAAAATTGTATCACAGATGTTTATGACAATATTTGATCATGTACTGAAGGCTGCCTTCAGATAAAAACAATAATGTAATATTTGTAATAAATGTAGTATGAGAAAGTATAAGGAACAGGGAAAAAAAGCTTCTGTTTTGCATTGCAGTAAATAATTTACATGGAAAACATTAATATAATCTCACTGACCACTTTCTGTAAATGCACAGAATCACCTTTCAAGACAGTATGCTTCTACATACATCTCAAAAGACATAATTTCTGGCTTTAGAATCATACTGTGAGTTTTATTTGCACATTATTTCTAACATACTCCACAACTTTAATTCATGACACTCCAATAACTCTATGACACTTTTTTTTTTTAACAGATGGTGAGACAAATTCTGAGGCTAAACCAAACTAATGCCATTTGTTCAAGCACTTCAAGTAGTTTACTTTTTTGCTAAGTAATGCATATGTAAAAATATGCATTTTAAAGAAACACACACTATGACAAGGTAATACTTAGATTCTACACTTTATTGAATCACACAGATACAAACTAACAAAGGGAGAGGTGTTCGCTTTCTAAGCAGCAGTAGTAGCTTAAGTCATTGTTAAGTCTCAGTTGCTTTTATGACTTTCCTACCAAAAGCTTCCAGCTCCCACCTCTGTCAACAGAACAGCTCATGCTGGATGCTCACTGACCTGGTTTAGAAAAAGTCAACTGAGTCAGTCACATAGTCTGAACTAGTCCAGCTGATTTGGTCTGAAGCAGATAAGGGAGTACTGACGTGAATTCAAATGACAGAGCTCTGGGTACTGTGGCATCTGGCAAACAAACAGATGAGCAGGCAGAGATGGTGAAATCATTTCAGCAAGTCAGGAAACCAAAAAGCACATTCTGGACTCAGCCTGAGCATCCGAGACATACCAGGTACACATTTGCTTGTTTAAAAACAAGCGAACACCAAAGTACTTTCAATACAGTTAAACAACAAAACATGCTTCTATAGTAGCTGCTTCTTCTAAAGATTTTGCAATTAAAAAGCAGTTTATATTTCATACAAGGTTTGACATTGTTTGTACAACTTATAAGAAATATGTTATCATTATAAATTATTTGCCTGATAAATATTTAATTATATTAAAATTTCTGCATTTAAGCAATTTGGTGTGAACAGAAAAAACCCTAAACAGCCTATTTTAAATATTTGCACTTCACAACTTCCTCCTTTCACATATGTAACGACAAAATATCAGTTATTCAGAATTACAAAATATTTTTAAAGAGACAGGTAAACAATAAGAAGATTCAGAATCTTATTTGCACATCATTCATATTATTATTGCACCATGAGACCTTTCATTTAGAGTAAGTTTAGTCCTACTGACCATTAACCATTTCACAATTGTGAAGACAATTGAAGTTCTCAGTGTCTTTGGAAAGGCCAAGGATCAAACAGCATTTATCTGACTAACCTGGAGGAATCCTCTCATCAACAGATTTATTTTTTAAATCAGTGAAGTTATCCTGTATCTCAACACAATAAGTCCTTCAGGGCTGGTCCATTAACTCTAACTGAAGTAAATTTCAGTGGCAACAACGAAAGCTTGGCTGTGCTCTAAATTCTTGCTCTTCTCATTTGAAACTGTGAGACCAATCAATTTTTGTGTCCACTGAGAAGACAGAAGTTCGTAAGCTGAGATCAAGCAACTTGGCTCTTCTTTGTTATCACACAGCTAACACCACAATTAAATTTGGTGTTGAATCGTCCAAGGAAGCGTCAGCCTGAGCTACTATGGCTACCAGAGGCAATACAAACAAGAGAGAGAAGATGGCAGGGCAGGTGTGAGAAGAGGGCCTTCAGTAAGCACAGCACGGCACCCTGGCTAATGATTCCTGCTTTC
Organism: Arenaria interpres; assembly: GCA_013399435.1. Taxonomy (NCBI): domain Eukaryota; kingdom Metazoa; phylum Chordata; class Aves; order Charadriiformes; family Scolopacidae; genus Arenaria; species Arenaria interpres. The sequence continues at coordinate 2,431 of VXAK01003766.1, read as the reverse complement.
CAGGGAGCTCTCCCTAGAGGCTTGCTCAAAGGCAGCTCTAATCTCCCTGTTCTCTTTGTTGAACAGCAGAGAGAATTCATGGGGCTGCTCATGACTCTAACAAAGTTCCACACGTTCAACAACAACAAAGTTGAAGTGCTAGCAAATTCTGATTCTCAGAAACAACTGGGAAAAAAAAGCATTATTCTCAAAAAAACTCCAAATTACCTCAATTGTACCTCCTCTTCTACCTCAAACATGTTCTTTTTACACAAACATGCAATGGCTCCAAAGTAACAGGTACCTGAATCCTACCACCAATTGCCAGATTTCATAAAACACTATGAAATACTTCATATAGAATATGTTGCTACATAGTCATTTAAAAAACATTTCAATTGTATGCTTGGAATTGCACGACTTGGCTTTTTTTGATACTGACTGTGAAGTTGTTAGTCCAGACCTAAAGTTAAAGAAAGACAAAAAAATGGTAAGAGGGAAAAATATACAATACATACCTATACAACTTTTACAACACTAAATATTTTTTAAGCTGTATTATTTTAAAATACGTTGTGTACTCAAGTTTCCAGAAAACCCTTACCTTTTTGTTCCTTGTGATGGATTTGCACACTGCTGTCCTCTGCTTAAACCTCCTGAAAAGTAATTGGAAACAACCAAAATAAATTATGTCAAAAAAGAATGCTTCAGAAATCATATANCCCCCCCCCTTTTTTTTTTAAGGTAACCAAATTTAATCTGTCTCAGGGAGCAGATAACATTTTATTATGTGCAGTTCGAGAACTGTAATTTATACTAACATTTTTAAAAGAAAAAAACAACAAGCCTTTAACCTCTTGAACTCTAAGAGACTAATCTGAATCTTGTTGTAGTTTTCAGAAATACCTCAGTGTAATGCAGTTGATTTTCAAGACAGTTGTTGAAAATTATTTTCTTTATCCTGCAGGAGGGAAATACTCTTTGCCAACAGTGAGTTTTTAATTTAAAACAAAACCTGTGTGCACATGTAGCAACAACATGGCTTATAAAATTTTCTGTGCAAAAAGATTGATACTGTAAGCCTTAATTGTGTTCTGATAATTCTAACACACCAGCATTTTCATTTCCTCTTAAAAATCTCCCAAGTTAGATTAGGGACAAGGTACTTCATGCAGATACTTAACTACCTACACATGTCCTCTAATCTAGCCAAAAGTTAACTCTTCCTCAAAAAGAGAAACTACTTAAGTAAATATGCTACTGGTTTCGCGTGTTACAGGTGCAGTTACATGATATATTTTATTAGACGTAAAACAGGCACATTCCTGCCTTTATGCTTTAGTTCACCACCTCTCTGTTTTTGCCAACACATTACATAATGGAACTTTTCTCTCAACTGAATCTCTGAAACAATCCAGGTTGAAGGTGTTTTCATTGATTCTCACTTAAATCTTGGTGGCCTTACAAACACTTCTCCGAACATGCTTGGAGGGTAGCAAACATACAATTTACAGAAATAAGCACTAATTCCTATGTCACCCTTGTGGAAAATGAGAATGCACTATTTAATTACCACCACATCCATAAATCTAGTTTTTCATGAAAACTGATTTGATATTTTCTAAAGTAAAATGTTCACCCTTACACGGGCCTTACTCAAATGAACTTGTTGAAAAAATCTCAAAGCCCTGTGTCCTGTGTTGAGGTTCAAATATACCACTACCAAATCACTTTAATGGTACAAGTAGATAATTTGAATAATCAAATATATCCTAATGTGGATACTTACCAACTCTGTTTGAATTTTCCGTATTAGAATTCTTAGCAGGAAAATCTTTTTTCTCTGTGAGCTCCTGGATAAGACCTTTATTTAAGCAGACATCCACATGTCTGTTAAATGACACAAGACTGGTGGTTTTCTGTTGTAAATTACAAACTGGACAAACAAGAATGCTGTCTTCTTTGGCTTCAAAGAAACAAGATGAACTAGTTTTTTCTGTATGTTCAGTCTTTTCAAAATGGTCTCCCTTGTCTTGTGAAATTCTTTTGGTGAAAAGACACTGTTTCATACACACATTTCTAGCAATATCACTGAGATTGCTAGGCTGTCTTTCTCTGTGAGGTTTATCAGGTATTATCTGAGTGAATTTTTCTGTGCTACTGCTAGCAGAGTTGTCAGATGTACCCGCAGACTGGTCTGTTCCTGCTAGTTGATCTGTTTTATTTATTTGACATTCATCAACATTTTCATTTTCAAAGTCTGGAAGAAAGTTCAGTGTATTTTCTCTTGAATTGTCATTCTTGGATATTTCCATGGCATCTTTAACAACAGTGCCATTGAGGCATTCATCAATATGCCTATTAAGCTCTTCCAAATTATTGCTGCTTTGCTCCTCAAAGCAAACAGGGCAGGTGAAGGTCTTACACAGATTAGAATTCTGTAAGTCTGTGA
>VXAK01003764.1:0-23469 GCA_013399435.1 Arenaria interpres | reverse complement strand
ATGGAGATTCTCCCGAGTCTTCCTCTTGTTACTTTCATATAAATCCTTTTTATTGTTCTTAACATCCAATTTACTGTTAAATAACACCAAATTAGTGACTACTCTACTGGAGTAAGGATCTTAACAGTACAACCAAAATACCAGAGCCCAGCTGGACAATTTAAGTAGTCAGAAAGTACTAGTAGTCCTCCTTGCAAAACACAATGTAGGATAAAACACCAGCTGACTTATCTGCTCCAGCTCTTCTCAGACCTGTCAAGCCTCTTCTACAAGTAGTTTCTGGGAAGCTCTTTTTTTGGTTGTTGGGTTTTTTTAAGCGGACCGCCATTTTTTGGAGCCACCTTCCTAAGCGACCAGATACACTTCTCATTTACGGTTCGCTTAGATGCTTGGTTTTTTTGTTTTCTTTTGGTTTTTTCGACAAGATTCTGGATTACCTGTCTTATCCGTAAATAACCAAAGCATGCTAAGAACTTCAGTATCACTTCATCCTAACTGCTAATATGGAAAGGCAGCAGAAAATGGAAACATCAGACAAGTTCTCCGGGAGAAATATGCTAGACCTCAAGCGCTATTTAAATTGAACATGAAAACTATTGGTGTCTCAACTAAATACCTACTTATATGCATGCCGGGAGACACAATTTATCCCTAGTTTCAAATAACTCATTTTTAAGTCTACAAAGAAAAACCTTTCACATTCATAATACAACACAAAGAGATAATTTCTTTAACCTTAAGAAATCTGGCATTTAAGAAAAACAGGCCAAACGATGTCAGAACATTTTAGTTGCTTTACCAAAGTTCATCAGTCTACCTGAAACAGGATGCTGTGTCTCAATGGCCAGCATCAAGAGCTTCAGAGGAACATCAAAAGGGTTTCCTCAAGGCAGCCAAACAATAAACCACACAACAAAATCTCCCTTCTTAAACTCTTAAATTAAAAATTTTTCAGGCATGTAGTACAAAGATTATACAAAACTTCCCTTATTGTTTTACATATTGGATACAGTATAATATATTATGTACAGTTGGTGTCCACATAAACTACTTGTGTTTTTATGAAGGTAATACAAGCGGAACATTATCCAGAGACGTTATTTTCATAAAGTCTTCTACGCTTCTAACCCCTCTTATATAACATTTTATATTATAACATTCTATATTATGCGGAGCAAATGTCTAAAAATACAAGAGCTTTGCTTATGAGCAAAGGCACTGAAACACTATGATTATTCCAAATATTTTGAGATTTTTAGGCTTTGCTTTTATTTCCAGTGTTGTCACACCGGATATATAATAGGATCTTCTGTCTATCTCTATGAATAAGGTTTGGGTTTTTTTTAAAAAAATCTCACTAATCTCCTAGCTTCAGTAAAATCTTGAAACAGCTAAAAGTATGTGCTGGGGAAAAATAAGTAATTTCCTTCCAAATAAATGTTAGGTCTCATTTAAATGAATATCTCTGCCTCCTGTTGTTGTGGGAGAAGGAACAAATGCAAGGGCCCCCTCTTGGCTTCACAATAACAAATGATAGAGACCTTTTCATATCGTGTTCTTATTTACTGCTTCTCCATAGTGAACAGTACCAATCTTCTCACTCTTTCATAAAAAAGTTTTTCCACATCCCTAATCTTGCTTGTTATCCCTCCTTGGTCATTATGCTTTAATCTGGCAGAAAAACTCATTATGAGATCCAAAACTAGATGAAATTACTTGGGAGTGCACATTTTTATACTATGAGAGCAGACACTTGCACAGCTTCCAGAGGGATGTATTGTGCTTTCTCATTTCTACATCATGAAAGGGTATTTTCAGAGATAATTTAGTTAAGCATTACCAAATGAGGCTCTTTGGCCAGGGCTATAAAGGACATCAGAAAAGATGACCCTAATGATGCCTGAATGTCAAAAATCTGTGGCATCATCCTCAATCTAAAGCAGTCAGCTGGGAAACCTGGATACAATGTACTTTGTCTTCACCCTAAAATTTCCCTAGCTATTCAGGGCAAAGAGGGGATAAAAGTAAAAAAGTTTCCACCTAGCTACAAGAATTTTCAATCTCACTCAATGTGGTGTCTTTCCGGACAAAATTTTAGGAAGCAATATGAAGCACTCCTTCATGCTTTAAAGAGTGTTGAATCGTCCTTGCTTTGTTTGTGACACCCAGAAGAATTGTCCTAACCAAGCTGATGCATAAATGTGAAAATTTACAGAAGCAATGACAGGCACAGAAAACGCAGAGAATTTTCAGTGCTAGTTTGAGGGAATTAACAGCGTAAGTGAAATCATTAGAATCAGTATTTCCCAAACGCAGAGGTAAGAAAGGAATTATTCTAAGGTCTTCGACCACTGCAGCAGGGGAGAGAGAAGAAAATTAAAATTTTGTATAACAAAGAGTTTTGAGGACTACTTTGCCATAAGGTAGCTTAGCCCATTTGTGAGATAAGGACAGCCTCTTGCCTTTGGAAAACCTCCTGCTGATCAAAATGAGAGCAGAAACCAAGGGGTTTAAGAGCACACCGAAGTACCTTCCCAGGAAGGGAGAAACTTGGGCATGTGCCTAATTGCTTCACAAAACATTTGTTATAGACAGGGATTAAAGATTGTGTAAGTAATAAAGTCATCTAGCTACTTAAAAACATCCAAGCAGCACACTGTGTTTATCGGTGAACATATTCCAGATTGGCTCTACAGTTCCTCACGTTTCGAGAAGCAAACCCCACTCACAGCACTGGAAGAAGGTACAGTCATCCTTAGGTCATACCCTGCATTTTTAAAGACACCTGTTTGGCTTTTCCCCCACCCCTCTTTTAGTATTGCATAGAACCAAAGGGTGAAAGGAGGCATTAGGCCATTTGGGACCTCGGCAGTGAATCCATCAGCGCCCAAGGACATTACTTCTTAACCATCTTAACAACACTATTTCTGTAGCTAAACATAACTGCAGGGGCCGAGATCCTAGGCGGTATGGTGTTTCTGAACGTGAGGTTTAACCTTCAGTATGCTATCATCCCTCCTGCCAGTTGTTTTGACAACACAAACATTTTGAACACTAGTGTCATTAATAATACTTCAATGCTTAATTACATTTTTTTCTGCTTTAAGCTTTTCATAAAATTAAGTGCTAATATGATTTCTTTGTTTTCTTTAAAGAAAAAAGAGACCTTTGTACGAACAGTGGCTTCATTTAGACAGAGATTACGTACTCTGAATTTGTAAGAAGATGAGAAGATAAATATTAATAAGATTAGTCTATACGGGGAAATTAAAAGGATCTATGAATAACATTGCTCTGTATAATTTAACACAGCGATCTATCACGCTATTAAGTGAATCTGATTATGTCTAATTTGCAAAACTGGAGAAACTGAAATAATCAAACTGATTAATAAATGAAGTTGGGCAAAGTTCCAAGCTACTTGTTCTGTTACACCAAAGTCTGGCATTTCCAGTACTGAAATGCACAGCTGCCTCCTCCTGCTAAAAGTATTTCAACGACGTTTGCCCATGTTAAATAAAGATAACATAATGTAAATGCTACCAAAAAAAAGTACACTATGTAATGGGCCGGGTTGAAATACAGCTAGAATACTCCATTCTGTTCAGTGGAGTTAAGTCATGGGATGTTTTTGATGTAACCCAAGGTATATTAGAAGAGTTGCATACGACTTCAGCGTAGCCATTACAAGACAGGTCAATGGTAACGGTAGCTGTAAGTGATCTCTTCAGAGCAGACATTCCCTGAATCACACAAGCTCGGGCATCAACTGACTAAATCCAGGCGAGCAGCAGAACAGACTACCACGCATCCCTAAAAAACCAAGCAGTGGTTCCCCCTTCTAAGAAGGGGACATTCATTTTCTTTACAAGATATTGAATGTTCCAGGCAACAATTAAAGCGTGCGTGACTACAGCAGCAAGGAAAAGGATAATTTTCCATTATCTTTAAAATGAATTTAGTTTCCCAAACTTGGTTTGTATTTTATTTAATTTACTGATAGGCACAATCTCCAGTGATGCAATCCTCATGCTTCTAAATTGAAGAAGTTATGCCAGGTATACCATACTCTATACTACAGGTAATTTCTTAAGAGTTTCCCTTTCATGGAATGTATTTTCTGCATGAAAGCAAATGAAAATGTAAACCTTGAGGGAAGGAAACAAAATAGTTAAGAAAAATGTTACCGTTCCAGGGGCCATTAGTAATATCCTAGAATCATAGCACTCATGTGATCCCTCAAACACTCCAAGCAGGCCAATTTACAAAGACCCATAGCATCAGGAGGGTCTTTAAGCTAAGGCAGAGCATTCATATTACAATCTTCTCTGTAAATGGATGGATTCACTCGCGCACACTTCTGGCATTTCTCCTGATTGGCAATTCCTGCAAGTAGGTCATCCCTTCAGCACGCTCCCAAACCACAGAATTGGAGGCTATACAGAAAGGTAAACGGCTACCCACAATGGTCACTGTTAGTAGTAGTAGTAGCATGTCACTGCTGCTACTACAAGTTAACTATAACTACAAGTTATAGCTACTCTTTACTTAGTACACATGTTGCATGCCTTGATATATCGGTATCTGGTAAGTACATATACTTTATCACATTCTTCGATGTAACACATATGGACACTGGCCTCTATACTTTTTTTTATTACCTATATAAATTCCAAATAAGAAGGTATTATAGGAGTCCATTTTTATGTAAAATTTAATGGCACAATGTGAAAAAGATAGCTACGTGCACATATATATATACACACACACACTTTTTTTTTCCCCCAAATAAGATCTTTGGCTTTCTAAGACCCTGTCTACAAAGGCACAGAAGAGATCCTGCTTTGAGAGAAGTCTACTTCAAATAACACTGTTGTCTGTCTGTAGAAAACCTGCCTGGCTTGTTACATGTGGGTATTGAATGAGTAAGATGAGGCCAAGAAGGAAAATGGTGTCGTGCTGTGAAGGCAGTTGTTGAATGATGAAAACAGCGCAGGGAGGGGGGTAGGATTCAAAGATCCTTTTACAAAAGACACATTTCACAAAGCGCCACAGAGTTCTTAGCGATGTGGGTGCCAAAATTGCAAGAGGGCTGCAGCAAGTGGGCCTTTGTTCCTGCAGAGCTTACTTCAAATATTTAACAGTAACTTTTGCTAGATTATCCTGGAGACAGCACTGTATTAGTATTTTTCCCTTATGCTTTGCATATCAGAAAATTAAATTCATGAAGCGCTTCCATTTCATAATTGCATAGTATCCTAATTTAGAAATCTGCAAACATTTATGAAGAATACTATAATCTCAGAGTATAGGAAATAGTGTTTGAAAATTTTAGTAGGATCCCACCTTCAGCTACTAACAGCCAGTTTAGAGTGATGCTGGTCACTTTTCCTGTGCCATGCGCTCAACAAAATGCTAGAGCTATTACAGAAAGAAAAGAAACAGTAGTGAAAAACATCTGTAGTGTGTGTAACTGAGGCGTTCTGCAGTGTACTACTGATCCTCTACACTATACGCAGGAGTTGTCTATATTACTAGTTAACAGTATCTGGGTTGATAGGTTGTGCTCTGAGGTTGCAGGAAAGTTTCTCGTTATTTGCTCACCAATGCTGAAGCTGAACAGGAGAGGAGGAGGGTGGCAGGAGGCTAGTCACACTGGTTATGACCTCAACCATACCCAGGGAGATTGTCTTTTCTTCTTCTTTTCAGACACCACCTTTTTCACATTCTGATAGCGTGACTTATATAAAGTCCTTAACAAATTCTAATAACCACATAGGAATTAAAGCTCTCTGGGATACATACTGTGTTTTCTCATTTACTCAGGCTTTGTAGGGTGCTGGCTCAATGAGGCTTAGAGCTTTACTAGTGTCTTTGAATGTCACACCAGTACAAACAGAAAATGCAAACACAGTCACTGCATAAACATTAAGCAGGCAAGTAGAAGAATGACCAGGCAAAATGAAGCCTTACTAGCTATCAGCAGAGATGGGGAAAATCTATTACTCCAGTTGAAAGGGTTCAACAGTTCTGAGTACCCCAACAGCTGCTGGAACCGTGTAACAGGATGAAAAACTAAGCAGAATGAAGAAGGAAACAGATGCAGCAAGACATTGAAATAGATTCTCCAGAAATAGGAACAGGAGAGAGAGAATTATACCACTAATCTGGAAGTAATACCAGCAGCGAAACCCAAGGACAGTGAATCTGTACGATTATTGAAAGTATGGTTTAGAATCTCTATCATTTTGCCAGCCTTGCTTCTGCGGACAGACGGTCTTTTGTTCTTTATGTTCCTGGGAGAAGGTAAAACACAGATTTTGGGAGATATGACTGCAAAGACTGAGGATAACTCAAAAATTTCCTTAAAACTTACCTGTGTAACCATGGCCTTGCTGCAGTGGTAGCTTCACTGGTTTCCAAAGTGTTAAGATTTCATTCAGTGACATGAGAATCCTCACTGATGGTTGAACAGTAATGCTCTAAACATGGCTCCCCATGCCCCTTCTCGAAGCAGGAGATCGATCTAGCCATACATTGGACTACTCTCAGCCTGACGGCCATGCTGGGAAGAACATACAATCAGGAATAAAGGAAATGGGCAGGAGCTGGCTGCTGCCGCAGTCAGACCCAGTTTACAGAAAGAGGGTAAGGCCAAGGGTGTCTGCCAGTCTGCCCAGGGTCTTAAAAGGATCTTCTGACGTGGATTGCTCAGGCTTCCACATCTGACATAATCTGTGCTTCTCTCTCCCTCCCCATCCTGGTAAAGTTTTGCTTATTTACATACATTTATATATTGTGTGCATAAGCTTAGTGCATAAAGCAAAATCCGTTCAGTCCCTTTCAACTACTGGAGTACTGTGTGCAGGTCTGGAGCCCTCAATATAGAAAGGACATGGACCTGATGGAGCGGGTCCAGAGGAGGGCCACCAAAATGATCAGGGGGGTGGAGCACCTCTCCTATGAGGACAGACTGAAGGAGCTGGGGTTGTTCAGCTTGGAGAAAAGGAGGCTCCGAGGAGACCTCATAGCAGCCTTCCAGTACCTGAGGGGGGCCTACAGGAAGGCTGGGGAGGGTCTGTTTACAAAGGCCTGCAGTGACAGGACAAGGGGCAATGGTTTTAAGTTGGAGAAGGGGAGATTTAGATTGGATATTAGGAAAAAATTCTTTACCATGAGGGTGGTGGAACACTGGAACAGGTTGCCCAGGGAGGTGGTTGAGGCCCCTTCCCTTGAGATATTCAAGGTGAAGCTCGACGAAGCCCTGGGCAACCTGGTCTAGTTGGGGGTGTCCCTGCTGACTGCGGGGGGGTCGGACTAGATGACCTTTGGAGGTCCCTTCCGGCCTGGACCAATCTATGAATCTATGAATCTATGAACTCGAAGAGTTTCAGAGGACAGGGAAGCCAAGACGTAGAGAAATCCGCTGCTAGTATCTAGCACAAAATCAGGAATAGTAAGCAAAAAGGACAGACCGGCAGCCATTAACACGTTTCTTTTCACGACTTATTTTACTAAGCTAGAGATATTTCTTATAAGCAGTGATACAATTGTCATAAAGAAAAAGAGAGCTTGCCATTTGTGATAATGTATGAAATTATCACAAATGACGCCCAAATGCCTGGGTGAAGGCTCACCCTAATCTGAGCCAAGAGCTTCCAGCATCAGGGTACAAAAGCAAAGAACCCTGTGAACGGAGGAGGGAGCTTTACGTAAGTGCCTGCTCCAAGGTATGAGCTGGGAGAAGCCGTTACGGGGTCACTGACACGCTAGGAGACTGTGTTAGCTCTCAGTGCTTCGTGCCCTCTTGCTAAGAGCTGAAATCAGAAAAGCTGTTAGCGAGGCCGGTATGGCGAGCCAGAGCGGTGGGTGGCAGGGAGCAACAAGTTGCTGCGAAAAAAAAGCGGGTCACCATCCAAAAACCGACAGCTTAAATCAGGCCGTGCTATCCAGCAAGCTGGAACGATCCCAAGCTGGAGGCAAGCGTTAGCACGGAACGGGAAGGGACGAGCTGGTCCAACACTTGTTTCAGCAGAGGAAAGAGCACTGCAAGAGCCTCATACCCGAGGAACGCAGCACCGCACGCTGCTCTGCCTACACATTACAATGGCATCGTTGCCCTGCAGTATAAATCTTGTTTGCCGAGCTAATTTAAGCGTACAAGCACAGGAGATTAACTCGTTGCCATCAGAAAGCGCGGTTAATTTTCCTCCAGTTTCTAGACAAGACCTCAGCTAATGCGGTCACAAGGGCAACCCTCAGTCTGAAGCAGGCGTTGGTCGTGCACACCACGCAGTAGCAGAAAGGCCACCCTTGTGACTAAATTCAGAGCACCCAACCAGAATTGTTATTTTGCTGTACTTTCCAGCGGGAGAGCTGAACTGAGTAATTTTAATCAGGATTCCCAGAGACCAAACTCGATTCTGTTGCTGATGGCCAATGCTGAACAGCAGAATATGAAAAACAAGACTGAGGGAGAGGGCAGAAGATATGTAATTTTATTTTTTTTTCTTGAATCTCAAGCCTAACTTCAGAAATCCACACATTTCTCAGAAGATGGTGACTTGGTGTCACAAACCTCACTGCACAATTTTAAAAGAAGCCTTAGTGCCTGCCTACAGAAGGATGACACAGCTTTCATCACTGTTACCACTTCTCATCCCATCCGCTCATTTCTGCTTCACTGCTGGGGGAGTCGGTGAATAAATTAATTCCATTTTCAAAACCAGGCCGTGCCATTTTTCTTGAGTGCTAGTTCCTCATGGTATTTTCCTTTTTGTGATACCACTATCAATTTCAGACCCAATTCTGAAATCAGAGAAATACAGAGAGGCCCTCTTTACTGAAGTCAGTGAAGCAACAGAGATGTATAATCAGAATCAAGCCTGTTATATATATATAAGATCAAACTTTGTCCTTCCTCTATGTCTCCTGAATATAATGTACCAGATGGAGGATTTGGAGCGTCTGAAGAAATACTCTGGTTCAAATGCAGCCCTGACAGAAGCAAAAATCCACAGAGTTTATGGAGTACAAAAGGTCATTTTTGCTATTGAGACCCACAGACGCAGCTTCCAACCTTCTGTTGGCAAATCCCTGGGGTTCACCTGACTGTTTTCAAGGGATTCATAAAACCTTCAGAAGAGATCTGAGGAAAGCAAGCGATGTTTGGGGAGAAGGTGCAGAAGGGTACGTACAAATCAAAACAGGTCAACAATATTTGATTGGTTTCATTACCTCATATTTTCACAATTTATGTAAAGGTAACAGCTATAAGCAACAACTGTATGCATAGTATTAAAATATTGTATTTATGTATTTTAGTAATTACATACATTATGTAGATATTTTATACATTTAGGGTTATATATATTTATTCTGCTACTGTGTTTTACTTTGAGGAGGCGGCATATCCGAGACCCGTTGGAAAGCAGTGTGGTGGTTATTCGGATTGAGCTCAATTCAGGATTATTACAGTATACAGCTACAAGCAATTCAGCAGTTTGATATTATAAAGCCACACAGAGTTAAATTAATCCGTAGCCTGGGAAAACGTTCAGTGCAGCCAGGAGCTGTAGGCTGGAGTCACTGCCAAATCCTATTCCCCAAAAACCCTACGCCCTCCAACTTCAGTGATTCCATGTGACTTCCCTCCAGATTCACTCTGCCACACCAGGGAGCAAGAGGGAGTTTTCAGATCTGATCCTGTTTATAGTTCAGGCATAACACAGTTGACAAATTAACTGCCAGAGGCCAACACAGAAGTAGAGATCTCCTTCCTCACTTCGGTTTCTGTCAAAGAAATAAAGCGTGAGGACATTTCCTACTGCAGTGTTGTCACGAGTGGCAGCTTGAAGCTTTTGTATGACTTTGGCATCATGCTGGAAGGTGTATGTAGAGAAATAGCCATAAAATAAGACATAATTTCAAAACTTAATGTAGGGCATAAAAGCAGTTCACGAAAGCAGCGTTGCTTTGGTTTAGTTCTGTAGGGCAGGTTGTTGTTTGGATTATTTATTTTTTGAAAAAGAAATATTTCTCAAGAGTTACAAGTAAGCTTTCCACCACAAATGGAAATTACCTTTTTTCAGCCTAAATCCATTCTTTTACTCTCCGTAATGCAGCTGGTACCAAATAGGTCTGACTGGACCAAAGCGCCTGTCATTTGAAGAAAAGTTGCAACATAACAACACCCACCATCAGCGGTAATTCTTCTCAAAGCTATGTGGGCTCAAAACTAAAGTTTTAGTTCAAATCCCCATCAGACATGTTTTTCACATAATTTCATTTGTATTTCTTTGCAGATATACAAGTCCACCAAGAAGTAAACACAGTGAGGAGTCTGACTGCCTTCCTGACACAGTGTTAGTCTAAACCAAAAACTAAAAAAAAAAAACTCCAACTCCCTTCAAATACTGATCGTGTCTCCTCTGTCACTGACCTTGAGGATGACTCAAATCACTTTTGATGCAATCAATGCTTTTTATGCTGTCAAATGTAATGACAGCGTAGCTACAGTGACGATACTTGCTGACGGGTGCTGCAGGATTTGATCTGCCACGACAGACACATTCCTACCGCACAACAGGCTGCGATCAGAGCAGATAATGTCACCAAATTCCAGTGAGCTTTCCAAATCACACAGGCAACAAGCAGCAGCAGACAGAGTGATCTTAGCGAAACTTTGTTCACAAGACTGATGTAAGCCCACGGTCAAAGCTGCCCTACATACTGCAGCGGAAGACTACAACAGCAGTTTGGCATCCAATCCCCAAACACACTTAAAAGGCAAAAACCTTCTACAAAGATATAATCATTGAATTGTCCAAGTTGGAAGGGACCTTTCAGATCATCTAGTCCAACCATCAACATAACACTGATAAACACCATCACTAAACAACGTATCTTAGCACTACGTCAACCTGTTTTTTAAATCCCCCCAGGGATGGGGCCTCAACCCTTCCCTGGGCAGCCCATTCCAAGGCTTCAGAACCCTTTCCATGTCAAAATTTTTCCTAATATCCAATCTGAACCTCCCCTGGCGCAACTTGAGGCCATAAATAATGGCCGTAAATGATATCAGTTGAGGAAGAACACGTGTGAGTCCCCAGTTCAGTCGTTTCTCACTCTCACTGGGTCTTCTGTAGGGGAGCCAAGGTTCACCTCTGTGCACCTCACGCACTCGTTTCCAAAAGGCAATGTTGAAATCTGACAAGTTCAAAAGTGGAAACAGTCTGAAATGCACGTTTTCCTCAGGCTTCATTGTGACTGTCATTACATTGCCAAGAATCTTTAGCTTTAAAGCATAAGCAAGGCCAGTTAGAATGATTGCAAAGGTGTTAGCAAGGCCACAGACAAATTCTGATGAATAAAAAGATGGTGATATTGACAAAATGGTTATGTTTGTCAGTCAAATTTAGACTTTGCATCTTGTATAATCCAGCACATATTTAGCCAATCAGCACATACAATGGCATGTGACAAGCTGTAAGGGAGCGTGTGATTGATTGGTGTGACATGCCAGGGCAAAGGCTGGGGAAACGTAGGATTTTCCGAAGTGTTACATATGCCTTGAGTCTGAACTGCCAAACTTAGTCCTTGGCAACTCTTTTGAACCTCAGCGATGGGTGTTCTGTTATGTATGTCATTTGTTAATTAGAATACTTTCGTGCAGTTCCTCTTCTCAAAGGCAATATGCAAAAATCTGCACAGCTACTCATGCTGTAGCGCACCTGAAAATGCAACTAGTTGTCACTCAACAGCACCTTTTTCAGGTAACCCTGTATGGCTGTACTCACTGACTTCTACAGTCAATACTAAGGAGAAAGGCCTTCCTTGAACTATTACTAAATACTCGTCTAAGCTTTAATACAATATTAAATGTGTGCCTCGAGGCAAATCCCATTTAATCGTTTGTATGTAGGTACGCTGCTAAATAGTGGTTTATATGTATTTCCATTCATTCTATAAGACACTGACCCTCAATTATCAAGCAAACATTTGCTGCTTTATAACAGTATTTGAAACAAATGTAAAGAATAAATTGTTGGAAAATTTCAGCAAAACAGCACTGAGTTCGATTAAGACAAACTATTCAAAACAACTGTGTTTGCCTTATTACAGGTTATGTCTTCCCATTTAAAACGGCTGCCTCATGGGAGAGTGGAGAGAAAACAGAGTCAGAATCATCTCACAGGCGTGCAGCTAAAAGACAGGGAACTACAGGCACCAGGTATGGCAAAGGAATTATCCTTTTTCACCAGAGTGGTGAAACGCTGGAGCACAGTTCCAGAGCGGATGAGGAATCTCCACCCTTGGAGATACTCAAAGCTCACCTGGACAAGGTCCTGAGCAACCTGATGTGCTTAGACTGCTTATAGCAAGGGGATGGACTAGAGGCCCCCAGAAGTCTCTTTCAACCTCAATTATTCTTCAATTATAATGCTTCTAAATAGAGTTGGGAATAGGAATACAGAGAAAGAATATATTTATTGCTTTATTCTCTCTTCCCAGTAGTCACCTGAAATTAGAAACCATAGAAATGCATTGCTTCCTTCCAGAGTAGGTTTGAGTCAAGTTGCAAACTATTTTGTACCCTAAATACTTTTACAGAATGTACATATGTGAGGAGAGGATAAAAAAAAAAAAGAGAGAGGACAAAATGTGTACATTGATAGCATCGAAGTAAGACTGCTTACACAAGACTGCAGCTCCCACTGAACTGAAATCAGAGCACAGAAATGGAAAGAAAATGCCTTGGGGAAAAAAAATTGTCAGAAATCTGATGAGAGTTGGTAGTATAAAGAAAACAGTTATATCATAGCTATTAATAAATGAGGAAGCCTTTCTGGATTAGTTTTTATACAAGAAAAAAATATTCCTCCTCTTATAAGACTACAGACAGGTGTGAGGGATGGATAAAAGTGTCTGTGAAACACCAACATTTTAAACTGGATTCTCAGTGTAAATTGGAACATTGTTGTCCTAATCAAGACTGCCTAAAGACCAGCCTTGAAACATCCCCAATTGCCCAAGAGATCAGTGCTTCTCAGGATTTTAGAAGCCCCATTCTGTGAAACATAGCTCCACAACTACTTTCAAAATAGGCTCCAAAATCACGCAGAGCTTTTAGAAGTATCGTAGGTGCTTCTGAAATACAAAGTAATACTTCTAGCACTACCATTCATACTCAGTCAATTTTTTAAAAAGACAGGGGATTTGCAGAAACAGCTAGAACTTCCCAAATTTAACAACAACAACAATAATAAATATCTCCCCTCATCTAATACGGAAAGATGTTAGACTTTGCTAGTTCAAAAAGCCACCACCCAGAGATAGGTCCAGACCTCTCTGCAGAGCCTTGTTTTTCTTAGCCTTTATGTTTCAACTGATTAAACATTTCTATAGTTGCTGCTAAAATCATCCCATTTTGTAGTACGTTGTCAGCTAGGAAGAACACGTTATTTAAGGGGTTGTGAATCTAAGGATTCTTGTGGTTCCTGAACCTGAACATGAATTACAAGTCAAAACTAACATTTTTATTCCACCATCTAGTATTTTCTTGCAGGTCTCAAACATCACAAATTATAATACACTCAAAAAACTGCTGCCACAGACACAAAAACAAATACATGCTGTAAAGAACACAGTATGAAGGAAAAAGGCTAAAATTCATCTCTTTGATAAAAGACGTTCCTTGAGGTGCACACCCTCTCTCCAAAGATGAAGGAATAAATACAGCACCTATTGACCTGGGGAACGACTGCAAAAAAGGAAATGAAAATAAAAGCTTCATTTAAAAGTCAGTGCTCTGCCTTTGCTGTTCCCGGCACTGAGAAATAAGGACTTCTAATTATGGCTTCTCGAAACAACAGAACAGAGACTTAAGCTCAAGTCAACAGCACACCAGAGACTAAAATAAAGTAGGGGGGATTCTTAGCTTAGTTTTTCTGGGACCGTCCTCCATTTTCTCTTCCAGCAATTCCTTCTTTTTCTTCTCCTCCTCTCATTTGTCACCATACCGGAACAAACATAAGCATTAATTACGACTTGCAGATGGAAGTGTAACTTTAAAGAATACAGTGACTTTCTACAAATATGATGCCTTTCGTATTCATTTCTTATACAAAATAAATGAGTTGGCATCAGACAGCAAATGAACGAGTTGATAGAAGGTATGGTCCTAGTCTTAAACAATGGATGGTGGCAGAATAAGACAAGCACCTTCCACATTGAAGTAACTCTGGCACCCTGACTGGATTACTCTTTTTTATAAAGACAGCGTTTACTTGCTGTGTAAGGGATCACTGTTCACGCTTTCCAAGTCAAGAACCTGACAAGCCACAGTCTCTTTGCCACATCTGCTCAGCAATGGACCTCAGCTCACCCATCCTACAGGCACATCAAATAACTTTCAATATGAAAAGAAAGCAACTTTCAGCCCCAGTTGAAATAATATATCTTAACCCGTACACTCTCCCCTGTATAATCTAGCTGAGAACAAACAAACAAAAAGCACCCATGGGTTTGATTTTTTCCTGGTGTTGCTTCTTCAGTGCTATTGTCCTTTTGGTGAGTTTTTTAACACCGCTGGGGGCTTGAGCAGCACATTCCCTTTCCAGCAAGACCTCTTCAGAAATCAATAGCCCTATTCAAGGGATTTATAGTGTGATTCTGCAAAATCCTTCCCCAATTGCCCACATAACTTGTTAGGGAAACTGTGTGCAGCAGTATCTTTATGAGTCCTCTCCTAAGATTTTTATTTTTTTTTTTCAATAAAAATAAGGTCAATGAAGGGATAGTAGCACAAAAATATCTAATGAACCAATGTAAGATTTTAAGATAATTTTAAGAACAACACACTGAGTGGGAAATTCTTGTCTCTCTGGCTTCAGTAAAGGAATTGCCATATAAAGCTAGAATACCACTTTATGAGACTGGGAGTACTGGATTCTATTATTTTAAGTTCAGTGCCGCTGTATCAGACAGAATATGTTGAGAGAACACTAAGATTTCTGGTCAATAGCTGTCATCAGCAAATTCTCAGTGTGACGCAAATCGAAGGGATGAATGTGGTAATAAAACATTTAATAATTTGCTCTAGTGAAGAATGAAACATGACCCAAGCACAGCAAAGTCACGGTTAAGCCCGAAGTACGTTCATCATCTGTAGTTTGTGGGTCTGCCTGCAGCACTTCCAAATTTCTTCCCCAGCCCAGTGTGTTCCTGCTCTGCCTCCCCCTGATTGCTGATAGCACCTGCAGTAACTGTTATTTAATGTTCACTGTGCAATTGAATGATTCCAATAGTTGGAGCACAGTAGTGGTGCTTTTAGGCTATCTTTCAGATACACCCAGGTGCCTCTGCAAAACACAAGCACAGAGCGAAGTGTAATTTCCTCGTCGCTGTGAAGACAAGCGATCGAGTGCTGATTTGGGGCACACAAACCACAGGGTGGCCACTATGAACTGTCTCAGAGAGTACTGGACAGGCAGCTCTGAAAAAAAATATTCCCTTTTTCCTCAAAACTCTTTTCCCCAGTAAGCAAACACAACCAGGGAATTCACAGAGATCCATTTGTGAAAGCAAAGTACTAAATAGCCTGACAGCAAAACCTTTGACGAAACTAAAATTAGGATTACTTTACACTGACAGGATCGTGTTCTCTACCAGTAAAATTCAGAGAGTAGAAATTCTGTTCCCCAAAAGGCAAAGAATTTGCCTGTGAACAAGACAATGCAGCCAAGTGTGAGAGCATCCCAAGTTTGCCATAGCTTTGAGATAGAGCGGTGCAAATACTTCCATACTAGAGCTTCTGAAAAAGGACTGGAAGACCATTAAATACATGAAAAGCCTAACTTCACTATAACAGTTCCAGCACTTCATCTTTAAACAGAGAAACTCCGAGTGACCATGAAAGACAGAAAAGTAAAACAAAAGATGTGTACACAACTCTGCTTACTGTGTCCTCAAGACAGGTCCCTGTTCCCTGCCAAATGAGTGACAGGGCAAGGTCTGCCCCGTCCCCTTCGGGCCTTCCTCTTACTCATGGGGCCAAACTCTGTTGGTCCCACCTGAACTGCAGGCTCCCAGCATGGAGCTGTGGCTTCCTTGCCTGCCACCTCTCCCCTTGGAGCAGGACCAGTAGCTCCACTAAGGGAAGCTAAGACCTTGCTCTCTCCCTTGAAGAATTTGTATGTAATTGGGAACCAAGCAGTGGAAAAATCCCCACCCTACCACTCCACAAAAAAACCCCAACTGCAACCATCGCCCATCATCTCAAGTAGATTTGGCAAGCATTTGGTTTAGAAAACCAAACCTCTATCACAAAATATTAACGGAAAGAAGAAAAATGATTCTTTGGAGAAAGAATATTTTAAAGGATAGTCACAGTCAGAGTAGGAAGGCAGTACATCTGCATTTCTGATGGTAGCTTCTTGTGCCCAGTGGCAATACCGATTTAACTTTTCCATCTTTATTGTTCCTCCCCCATCTCCTTTGTTGCGTTTTACTGATAGAATTAATCATCAATTCACTTCAGATCATTATCTGGAAACTATTTTAAAGGAGCAAAAAACCCTCCAGGAGACTAAAAAGTATGTTCTTCCAAGGGTTTCTCTAATCATGAAAAAAGTAACAAGGATAACTCAAAGAGCTCAGTAGCCTGAGATGTTGAAACAACGAATTAATAGGCTGCATTCAGAAATATGCAATATATTGATTTTTGTTGAAGTATTAGCATCTAGGGAACTAAAGCATATGAAATCATTATCACCCTTCTTGCAGAATTCTTAAAGAAGGAAAAATGATTGATATTCTTTGTGGCAGAAGTATTTTTAATTATATTTAACTTCTTGGGACTATCCCCACATGCATTCATTCCAAAGCACAAAAACTTCACAGTGGAATATAGTGGAAGGTGAAAATTAAACATAGAGAATTAAACCTACAAAGGTACTAAATAACTGCTGCACTCTTCTTTCATTCGTAGTGTATGCTAACAATACTGGTGCTATCTGATATAAAGACTGCACAGACACAGACGTACATTTCTTAATCTCCCCATATTCCTACAATAAATGGAACAAAAAGGTTTGTGTAGAACAGCATGGCAGGAAATAATATTACAGAGATGATTTTAAGGAGTGAGAAGAGAGGAGTAATTGCAATTTGTCCCTTAATACTTGCACTTGGCTTCACAAAGGAAATCTTTAAAATTCAGTATGTGTTGTATTTGATGGTGTTGAAAAGTAATGAACTGTAATAATATGTGAATAATATATTTGGCATGGCAAGGGGTTCAATCAAAACTAAACTACTGGGTACATCACTTAGTAAGCATTCTGTATTTATCCAAGAGAATTCACTCATTTGGTTCATTACCTAGTCAACAAAATTCTCAGAGAATGAAATGAGTATAAATAACAGAACAAATCATGCAAATGTAACATCAGGCAAAGACACACACCTAAACAGTAAATGGAGTCTGGTTTTTTTGAAGTCATACACAACCAACCATAGATACCTTGTTTGTTAAGTCCTCTTGTTTGCTCAGTTTTGTTTAGGGTACATTTGCGCAATGAAGTTGAAACAAGTTATTAAATAAAAATTTTAATAATCTTGATTTTTTTTTTTTTCTTGTTATGTTTGCTATGGGAAAGAGCAGGGAGATATAACCGACACACTGGAGTTATGCTCTTTACAGCCAACATTATTCTGGCTCCCACTTAGCGGTACAGGAACATGTGCACACATAGACTCACATAGACTCGGCTGGCAAGAAACAGAGCACAGTGACCAAGTTTGTTCTGAGATAATATGATACAAAATAGGTCTTGAAGGGAGTTCACATGATCATCAAGTTTATCTCCTCCCAGCATCAGGAGGAGGGCTGGAACCTCTCTGCTGAAACCGTTAGTGATGTACTCTTATCTAGCCTTTCTAAAGGCCTCAGGGGATGGAAATACCCCAAGTGTCGCTGGAAACTTATTCTCAACCTATTCCCATGCTTCAATAATCCGGAAAGTACCTAGTCTCTAAATCCACCTTGCTGCTCTGCTCCCAGCCATTTATGCACAGCTACTACACAGTGTCCACCTGTCACGCACTGGTTTTACCGATGCCACGTTTCCTTGGCTTGCTTATGAGAATATCAGAGGAAACAGTGTCGGAGCTTTCACTGAAGTGAAGCTACAGAATCTTACACTTACTGTTTCTTCCACAGTCACAATGTCTATTAACCTGTCATTGTCAGTTTGACATGACTTCTTTTTGACAAAACCACATTGGCTGCTGCTACTTACCGCTGTATTATTTTTTAGTGCTTGCAAGGCGTGAGCATTTGTTCCAGTATTTTTCTGAAAACAGAAGTTAGGCTGGCTACTCTCTCCTCTCCGTATCTATTCTTTTTCTCCTCCTTTTTCTATGACAAGATTCATGCCAACACTCTTCAGCCTTCTAAAACTTCATATTTCTTTTTGTCTTCAGGGCCTAAACTCTAAAATGTGACAATAAAAATCGACTAACGCAAAACAACGAAACCTAAAAATATCAGTTCCAACCCCCAGGTAACTGTATCTCCTTTGAACAATTCTGCTTTAAAATATTTGTCACCAAGTACCCCTTTTAAAGAGCCTACTATGCAAGCCATCTGGATTAATATTTGAACTACATTAAGCTGCAAGACAGCACGTATCTAAGATACCACCTTCTTATGAGGGAGGATTGCCCTGCCTTTCTGTATTCCTTTACGTCAACATCCATCATAGGCAACAACATGCCGTTAGCTCCAATTATACACAACAGAAACATAGAAATACAGTATTTTATAGTCTATTACTCCCTTTGAACACACATTGCAGCTAAACGAGTTTCTGACAATGCCACTTCCAACCTAAGCATCACCCATGCTGAATCCTACTTCCACCCAGGTGCCATTTCACATCATACAGTCCTAGGGATGGTTTGATCAGAGTCCTACAGCGTCACTAACACAGGAGATTTATCATCAGCAACAGTGACTTGGTTTCAAGAAGTCACTTGAAATACACACTTATCTCCACAAATAATCAAAGACCTTTTCTACCTCTATTGTTTCCATTAAAGCCACAGTATGTGACAGCTCCAGGAATACTAGAGAGAGAAAGCAGAGCAAAACTGTCTCTCGTTATAAACGACTGACTCACAATATCACTGCTTCCCATTAGAATGTTTTACATGTTAAGATCAATTTATATTATTTCCACTGATGAATGCCTCACTACAATCGAACATGCTGAAATCAAAGTGTTGTTAAGAAGGCAGAAAATGAAGTGGTGTTTGCTGTTGGCTTTTTTTAATGGTTGTTTCCCAGCAAAGACAAAGAAATAGTAGCCCATACACCTCTCAGCAAGCTATTTAAACTCCTGGAGTTTAAGGAGAGAAGTCTGCAAACTGCTGCACTGTGAGTAGGGAGTCAGCCACAAGGGTAAAGCAAACACCGTGTTTCCCTATTTTTAAGCATCCTGTACCCTTCTTGTAGCTGACTAGACTCTTGCCCAGGGAAAAGTTTAAAATTTACTCCAAGCTTTGGAAGAGAAGAGTTCAAAGTAAACTACTGCCTTGATGATTTTTTATTTTTTTTTTAACTGAAAGAGGTATTTCCAAGACATGAAAAAACGTAAAACACTATATTAAATGACTTCAACATGTCTCAGGAAGAAGGAAACCTAAAGCCTCGCTAGAAATGCTGCTATAAGTGGAGAGATGAACAGCAAGTCACTTTCTGCCACAATCTCTGTAAACCAAAACAAGCTTTTCAGCTGTGTAAAGATCTTGACCAAGCCATGGGGAACGAGGTGAAATGTTGTAGTGAAAGATCAGTTCTTTTGTGCAGTTATACTAATAACAATTTAAACCGTGCCTCAGACAGACTCACTGCCCAGACAACGCTGCTTTGGCAGAACCAAGCATTGAATGTATTAAAGGCTTAGTAAAATTCCAGACAAAACCAAAGTGACAACATGTATGTGATGGTCAGAAGACTTGGCTCACTGCTGAGTGCTGGGGAATGATGAAACTACAGGCAACTTGAGATGGCATATTTTGATTATGAAATGAAAAAAAGTCCAAAAAAACCCAGAAACTAACACGCCTTGGATAATATCATCTGACACCAATGTCATAAACTAAAAAGGAGTTAAAAGACCAAGACACTAACCGAGGCAGCAAACCACACCAAGACTAGTATTTCAGAGCAATTTGACTCGTCTATCAAATACGTTGTTAGGATCCTAGCAAGGCAACGACCTTCAGAGGAGATGAATTGAAAGGCTCAAAAAAATTGGTATTATCTCAGAACTTTCTTTCTTTCCTACAGTTTCATAACACATCAGAAAGTGAATAACAAAGGACTACTGAAGAAAAGATCTAATGAAGTAATAAATGCTGAAGACGTATGAGGACGCTTGGGTCAGCAAGATGCTTTACTGGTGACCAAAGAAATTTTGATCTATGATGGTTCCATGAAGTTTAGTAAATGACCGGTGATCTCATCCAGGCATTACTTTAGTCCACTTCTAGCTATGGCTGGAAAAGGAAAACCTACTCATATACATACCCAAATCCTGAAGGTCTCCAACAATAATGAAATAATTCTACATTAATCATTCCACATGGCTTTTCAGAATGGGTTGTTTTCATGCTGAATTTTATCTCCCTCCCCACAACACACACTCTTTCATCTGCTAGGCTACTAGGAAACAGTTACACAGACTTTCCTTCTGATGAACAAAACCCACCTCCACCCAGTATGCTCGAATTCCCAAATAAAAACAGGCCACTTGTAAAGAAGTGAACCCAGGAAGTTTCTGCTGATTACAAGGAATGGAAACAGGTGATTAAAATAGAGATTGCCATATGGCCTCTACCTTGTACATTAATAAGCTTGTTTGTACAAAGCATAACATAAAGGATGCATCATGGCATCGCTTTCTTCGTTCTCTCTCTTGTGCCTGCTCTCTTTCCTCGCCTTTACTTGACTTTTAAGGCACTTCTAAAAATCTAAAGTACTAAGTTACCCATTCCCCTTCTGCCAATGTTCAGTGCTGGTTTGGTGCCAGCCAGCAATAACATAACTCGCTTTTATACTGCAGACCTAACTATGCTGGCACAAAGCTGCCAGGTGCTGCAAGCAGTAAGAGTTAAGATATGCTATGGACACAAAATACAGACAGCAAACTCAGGTCCCATTAACTTTGTGTTTCTTAAATCCTGGATTTACAGGATGGGTAAAGTGCTTGAAAAATGGAAAGGTCAAGACATGACTGAGCGCCCTGACCCTGCCAACGAGGGGGAAGGAGTTCCTTGCCCGGCTTTTAGGAGTCACTTAAGGCCTAACCTGCCCTGTTAAATGCAGCTCTGAAAAAACCTCTCCGGTATTAACCTTATACGCAGCACATCAGCTCACATCTTCTCTGCCTGTGAAGATGCTAGAGATGGAAGAGAGCAATCTATCTAAATATTTCCACGAAGGGTAAGGGGCAAAGTCCAGGGACAGGCAGCTGTGCCTTTTCTCCCTGTCTGAACGGGTGGTTTTTTCCCCCCTCCATCAAGACGATATGCCNCAGAAATTATCTTTCCAAAACTTGGAACCAATGGAACCAATGATAACCAGTGCAGGGACACAGTGCCAATGGGAATATTTTTGACATTCTTACTGGAGAACATCAGAACAATATGACTCTCGTACCGGAGAACAATGGGAGGGTTCATTATAGTAAATTTAAACCTAAAAAGATAGCAGACCTCATCTTCAGGCCCGTGATGTAGGTTTCAGCAATTCAGATCCTTGACATCAATCCTAACTAGTCACAAAAAAACCCCAGCCGCTATTGCTCTTCTTTAAGAAAGTACAACATCATTTATCAGATATTGACATCTCCACTCCTCTCCTGGATTTTTTTTTTCAAGTCTTACCTTTTTAAGACTGCATCAAACAAAAAGCATTAACAGCACCCCACAGGTCTACAAAACACAGCATTCTTTTTCTAAAGAACACAAGATTACAAATCTATTATAAAATAACTAGAATTCATGAATGCTGGATTCATTAATTCACTATGCTTATTCCAAGATTGTTTTCAAGCAGAAGAGAACACATGATTTGCCAAATTTTTTTAAAACAACTTAATTAATATTTAATTGTCTACATAAAAGAAACAAAAAATTCTTAGTTGACTGGAGATCCTCAGAGACACTTACATGCTGGAATCATCACGTAATTATAGATGCTTGAGGATTTGATGGTTTGATGTCATTTCCCAGGTCAAATGCTGAGACTAGAGGATCTTTTTTCCCCTCCTCAGCTGCCTAATCTATTGTACAACCATGGCACACTGCTATTATCCTGCATAGCCAAAACAAAACAAAGCCTAAGCCGCCTCTCTTTCACACATTGCACTCTACTAAGCTCTATACTTCCACTGGGCTTCCCACAATCTGTTCAAAAGGAGCAGAGATAATACCATCCCAAAACGGAACAAGCTATTTCTCAGTTTTGAAGGCTGATGTTCGCAGCAGTAAATCTCAAAATACCTGGACTGGTGGGAATTTTTACCAGTTCGGCCACATTTGCTTCCTCTGCTTCCGAAGAGGGATTTTCCTAAGAGCAAAATCTTCCACGTGTCCTTCTCCAAAGCAGAATTTCCCTCCACACCACCACTGCTGTGGCCTAACAAACATGCTGGCTGTCAGTCAGACACACAAACCTACGCGCAAATACAACAGTCTCTGTGACTCAGTTTCCCAGAACGTACACACTTCAATCATTTCTGTACGAAACTACTGTTGAAATACTATGATGAGCAAAGGATCCCCAACAGATGTTGACTTGGCTCCAAAAATAAAGGTAATTCTGCATCAAAGCTTGTGTTGGGCACAGTGCAGCAACTGTGGAAATAGAACAGTTGCTGAATTTTAACCCCCAGATTAATTATCTAAACAAAACTCAATGAATACATGATGAAGACAATATAATGCAATAATTATTATTCTTTCCTCCTCCTTTTTCCGTAGTCACACTAGGGATATTCAACAGCAATGGCATTAACCAACTTGAAAGAAGAGTGCTGAAGAGAATAACCTTATAAATATAAAACCCCAATGAATATGATAATGGTTTGAGCATTGGCATATTTTCCTGTAGAATTTAAACCCTAATTCTGTCAGACACCTTAATATTACAAGTCATGTAAACATATGCAGCTCCTCTAGGTTTATATGAAGATAAAAGAAAGTTCAATTTCCAAAAACAAACTAAAATCCTTTCATTTTCCAGTTCAAGTATTTTCTCCTTTCCTTGAACATTCCAGAGAGCCTTAAGTCCCATGGCACATTGAATTGTTATGAAGAAAGAAGGTACCAAACATAGGTACCTATAGGAATCTCTCTAGTCTGACTTGAAAGACTTTCATCTACCTAGACTTGTGCAAA